>VWPW01030984.1:0-494924 GCA_013389825.1 Crypturellus undulatus
TTCAGGGAAGTAACCGAGCCTGCAGGCCTCAGTTAAATTACATCAATTATTTTCAGTTCTGTGTTATATATACCACATCACTTGGGCAGACAATTTGGGAAATGGAATGTATTTGAACAGCTAAACTATTGGAAACTAGTTACTAATATTTATAGCTAGATCTAGCTAGAAAGAAAAAAATCTTTTTTATAAAAAATACAGCTGTGAAGTGTGAAATTTTGTGTATGCTGATTTTTTATTATTATTTTCTAAGGGAAAACATTAAGGAAAGAAGGAAAAAATTCAGAACAGTTATAGTTAGACCTTTTACAGTGAGATTAGTAGATAGCTTTATGAATTCTTATTTTGTCTCACTGTTGGCAACACTACACAGTATAGACAGGAGAGACAGTTTTTACATCACCATTCTCCACCAATGGGGATGGAAACCTGCACAGCTCAATATCAAGACCATCTGAAATTTTATGCACCTGCAGCTTAATTACTCTGTTGTTTAAGCAAGCTCAAACATCTAGACCCCATGTTTTAGTTTGTAGACTGCAGTCCATCTACCCTCAGCCTGGAATTTAAATACAGACTTCTAAATTTCAGCTGAGATATTTAATCACAAGGAACTATTTTTTTTTTCCCCATCCCTAAAGTCAATGAAAAAAAAATGTAGCATGATTCCAGCAGGGTTTTTTATTAAATGTTATTGAAAAGATACTAATCAGTACAGAATGATGAACAGCATGCTGTGTCTTTAGGTCAGCCTCCCTGCGTTGCTAAGCACTGAAAGTCTATGGTCCTACTGCTGCAAGGAAGAAATTGTCTCAAAGCCTCAATAGCCTGAAATATTTCTTTTCTCAATTTTGAGGTATAAGAAGGTTTGCTTCCGGTCAGCCTCACCTCCGTACCTGGAAAAGTGATGGAACGGCTCATACTGGCCGTTGTCTCCAGGNTATGAAAGATGAATTAAACTGTATGAATGTGTAATATGATAGTATAATAAATAAAATATATTGCAGGTAGAGGACCAGGCAGTCAGTACACTTGAGCATAGCTACTATTCCCAAAAACCTAGACAGACAGGACGAATAGGCTGACAGGAACCTCGTGAAATTCAGCAAGGACAAATACAAAGTCCTGTACCTCAAAAGAGAGAGACTTTTGGAACAGTACAAGTTAAATAGTTAACTATGCAAAGCATTGTTTTTACTGACCTGTAGACATCCATTTTGGTTACCTAGGCAGAGTATTAAAATTATAGTGCAAAGACAATGAGCCATTTACATTGCTAAGAAATGCAGTAAGTTAATTTGTTACCAAGCACATTTGCCGAAGTACAACCTGCATAACTTCAAAAGTAAGCAGGAAGGAATTTTTCTACTCAAATTTTCATGTCTACATAGAGTGTAGATGATGGCAAATGTTTACTAAAGATCTTAGTGAGCCATCTTGGACTCTTTTTATAGTCAATGAAAAGAAAAAAATGGCAATTTTAGGTGCAATTCAGAATCTGAATCCATATGCAGTAGATATCTAAGCAGGCCAGAAATTATTATTACTCTCCACTCATCAGGAAGTGAATTTCAAGTGATTAGTTTGGAGATGGAAGTTTATATATTACACAACAAAAATCAGATGTGATGAATCTCAGCTACAGTATTCAGCTCATTTCTTCTACGAAATTATATGAGTAGATCCAGACTATAAAAACAAGGCAGAGTGCTGAAGAAGTGAAAGATTCCTCAGCTGAAGAATCCAGCTGTACAGTGTACAAACCTCTCCACCTTAGTGTGAAAAACAGATGGCCACTTTGATTATAGGCAGAACGTGGGTTTATCCTCTATGTCCTAGGTAGGATTTAAAATTATATGGTTCAAAAGTTTCTTAACATTGTGGTGCACTAGTTAAAACACAGTTGGTTTAAAAAAATCCTTTTCATGCTAATATCTTGTTTTCAGTCAAACATGTTGATTTGTTGTTGTTGATGATGATTTTTTTTCACTCTTTTACTGTTTTCCATCCTTGATGTTGGCCAACATATAATACTGGAGAAGTTTCAGTAAAGCTGTTTGATTGTCTTGGGGGGAAAATAAAAATGAGAAAATGCAATTTGTCCATTACTCTGGCAACAGAAGAAAATAGCAGTGACCTTTTTGAACAGCTGTACAGACAAGAATTATGCACTTTAAAAGATGCTGTTCTGTATAGAATAACTCTGAACAATTACCAATGAATGACCTTTTCCTCATAGAAACTTTTTTAGGCTGGTTTTGCTTGATTTTTAATAAGGATGAAGCAATAACAAATCTCATACTGAGATACACTACATATTTTTTATTGAACTATATGAAGATCTGATCTAAACTACTCTGGAGATGATCAAAGGTATTTTTATAGGGCTAAACCATCAAGGCCTAACTGAGTACTTGTAGGCTGAATTACCTTTCAGTCAGTCTGCTTTCTTTAACTGATATATAGACCTAGCATTGAAAAATTTCAGGACAAGGACTCACCTACACTGGACCATTTTGATAGGTCTAAATCTCAATAATGAAGCAGCAGGAGGATCTCATATAATTTTAGCTAGAACCTTGGATTTAAAATAAGCATTAATTTTGTTTATTCTTTGCAAATCTAAAATTTCATAACTCTTAAACAGTGAAAATTTTGCTATTGTTTTTATTTTCTAAGCAAAAACTATCCAGAAAGTCCACTAGCATTTTATGAAGAAGTGTTAATTGAAGTTTATGTAGACTATAAGTGAGATTATTCCCTCAAAAGCATCTATTTGTTATTATTTATAGAGTTTCATTTCAGTTAATCTGTCTACAGGAACTGATTCACTACCAAGGTGCTGGAGTTCACAATATGAAGCTCTAAATTTGCAAAGAAAAATAATCTCTGCTCCTGGTTTTATACATATCATTGAATTAAAATATTACCAGCTTTCTCTCCTCTTCTTTCCACCCTTTTCCACCCTATCAGAACTTTTAAAAACATCAGCCAGATTAATGTTCGAGATTCTCATTTTCCCATTTTCCATTCTGTGTATTATCATTTTTGATTACTAAATACCAGAAAAAAAAGTCTCATATTCACTGTTTTCTTTCAAATTTTGTTCAAAAATATTCTGATATAGTTTTTAGTTGGGTTTGTAATAGGGATGAAAAGAGGATGAAGAACATTGTAGTTTAAAATAAACATTCATTTCTTGTCAAGAAATGCTTTATATAAACATTTAATCTATTTCTCTAGTTCAGAAATCACTTCCCATTTTATACAAGTTCAGTTAAAGATTGCAATTAACTTCTGCTATACTTCAGTCATTAATGACCCACTGAACTTTGCTAATTTTATCATTTTAATTTGCAGTGAATGATTTTTTTTTCAACTCTCATCACTCTGTTGGGCTGCGATTCATGAGATCTTCTCTCGTTCTCCTATCTGTTCTGTCTGCAGAAAAGTAAAACATAGAAATGCAGAGTTTATGCCCTGAAGCAGAAGTATGTAGTCCTCACCCATGATCAGTATAGTTAAAAATTAAATGTATTTTGTTTAATCTGATAAAAAAAAATCATTACTTTGAAGACACTTCCATCAGCCTATCTATATCTGAATTGCCTTCATATCCTTATTCCATTGATTGCTGCTTAAAATAGATAATGTCGTAACCTACAGTTAACACATTGAAAAATCATAGAGAAACCCAACCATCTTGCTGAAAAGTGAGATATTGAATTTTCTTGCTTGTTTGAGGCAAAATACCCTTACCAGGAGTTACATGAAGTTTGATACAGGCTTTCAGATATTGAAAGAACAAACTCCTCTGCAAACTCTTACAGTTATTCTAGGGCAGACAGATAACCGTGGACCTGTTAGAAATCACGTCTGCTCACTTCTGCTAAAACCTGAAACTCAAGTTGGTCTCAGTTGGACACATAACTTCATAGTTTGTCTATTTTGATCGCTTTCCACCCTATCTTCCCCTCTCTTCTACTTATTATGCATGACACATTCACCCTTATAGTCAGGTTGTTTGACACTTCCTCTAAGAAGCAACACTTTGGAGTGTTTCTTTTTTTTTTTTTTTTTTTTTNTTTTTTTTTTTTCTCCCAGAGTTATGAAATTCTTGAGGGGAAATCACAATTATCTTACTATATTTCTGTAAGATTCTTTCATTCATTGGGAGACTTCATGATGAGAGGTACAATGCAGTAAAATGAAACCTACTCAATAGATAGGATTACACCTCCTTCTAATGGACTGATGGTGTTAATGGCAATTGAATGAAACAACATGAATATGTAGCATCACTAATAATTTAAATATAACACTTCCATTTCATTTCATTAACAGGCATCGGTTACAGTCGCAAAAATGATTTTTTTTTTATTAAACCTTGTACTCTTCCATTCATTGTTGCCACAAGATCACTCACATCCTAAAGCTTTCTGTGACTCATATTTTTCTTTCAGCTTCTAAAATTCAGTCATGACAAGGATTTCCAAACAAAGCTGCTTGAATGAGTATTGCTAGCTTCCTCAAAAGACCATTAATAACTCAGCTCAAAAAGCTTCAATGATAAGCCGTGCAAATTACACCTTACTACTAGAAGAAGGAAAAAAAAGGAAGCCAAAAAATGAGAGAGAAATCTTTTCTTCTCACTCTTAACCTACCAAGCATATACACAAGGCACAAAGTGCTTAACAGCAAAACCCACTTTATGCATTGAAATTTTGTTTTTTGCTTCCACCTAACTGGTAATTTTTATAAGGGGGTGGGGAGGGCAAGAGGAGATCAGAAGGATTATCCAGTTCACAGAACAGAATATCCAACAAATGAAATATCAAAAGGTACATTTGCTGGTAAGAGATCACACTATAAAACTTGCAATATACGAGTACTCAGTGATTTTGGACCTAAAACTTCATTAATCATTCATGAACCTGTGCACTGCTAAAGGGAATAGCACAGTCTATAATCTTCAGGAAGTGTGTGTGGGGAAAAAAAAGTCCTTTTTTTTTAAATGGAATAAATCAAAATGGCTTTAACCCCTAAGCTGCTTAGGCTCTGCAGCTTTTTTCCCCAGGTGGACAGACAATGAATTTTGAAAGAGGGCACCTGGGACTGTACTTCAGAAACTCCTTCGCACTGCTTTAAACTCTGTTACAGGCCTGCGTTGTGCTGGATATATAACTTCAGATAACTCACTTTCCTCATAGCAGAATTTGGAATAACATTGTTTCTTTCATGAAAGTATTCATGAGCTTTAGAGTCACAGAGTTATTCAGTCCTGCAGCCTTAACGCCTGCATACTACAGATCCTTAATTTTCACCAGTTCCTTTTTATGCGCAGTCCAGCACTTTGTTTTTGATTAACACGTGTTCCATAAAGCGTATCTTAACCTATAGAAATTAAGGGGTGAAAAAAACAGATTCTCCTAGAAATATGGCTATAAACATCCTTAGATCCTGTTTAAACGCATCTGTTTTTTATCAGCTAGCCTTCAGAGTATGTTCTATCTTTTCCCACAGACATGCCTATGGGATATCTAGGCACTTAGGATTAAAGTCTAAGGAATTTGGTCCCTTCGGTTAGACAATCTAACACGCAAATGATCCGAGATGTTCGGAGCTTTTGGCTCTGACTATACCGCAGGCTGTTTTTCTGACCCGGAGTTGCACATGTACAGCAAAACTCTTCCTCACTGCCCAAAATAGAGTGGCTTCATCTGTACTGATTTCTGGAACCAAGCCTGGCCAATGCTAACCTAAATTAGGCATTGCTTGGGAGGGCCCTGTAGTCAGCTGAAACCATGGCAGGGAACATGCTAGCACTTACTCCTTACAGATGAATGCTGGCCAGCATTCAAACCCATCCCCTGCTCCTGCTCAGTTTATTACTATAGAAGTAGCCCTCATTTCTATGAATAGTATTGCTAAGTGCTTACATTACCGGTGATGGGTGTCCTGAGCTTTATCATCTCCATCATGTTCAAGGCCTGAAAGGCTAATAATTAGGGCTGTTCGAGGTGTGTGTTGAGCCTCAGCAGTTAGTCATCCTCGCAAAATAAACAGATGTTTATACGTCTAGCAGCAGTGTAGCATATAATCATGAAAGACTCACGCAGAGGACAGAAATTAAATCTGTATTATCTTCATATATATATAAAAAATGTATATTTCTTTTTCTCTCTCATGCACAACCCACATATTACACGTGCAAAAAAGCAAATTCTGTTTGCATCTCAGGGATGCAACTATTTAGGCTTAGAATATTACTAAACAGTGAATGGGTGTCTTAAACCAAACAGAGAAGAAAGTATCTCTTTAAAAATAATCTGGAAGAAGAAATAATGCCTACAGGCATACCATAAATCTGTAAATACCTCACATATTTGGACAAAGCAGAGTACACGTGGATTTCCTGCTTCCTTAAAACAATATAACATACACTAACTATTCTGATAACAAATAAAAATCTGGTTTATGCTAACTAGATTGGTAAATAAACCCAGACATCTGCATGTCAGTTATAAAAGTCTACTGTGGTGTGGTGTTATCCATCTGTATGTATACCATCCTAAGTAAGAAGATGAATTGAATGAGTAAGAAGATGAGGCCATTAGGGAAAAAAGAAAAAAAAGAAAGAAAAGCAACAAAAAACACCTCATATTTTGTTAAGTATTTGCTATGTATATCTCATTTTTTTTCATTAATTTTCCTTTGTCAGCCTTTTTCAGAGGCTTTTCTTTTTATATGGAAAGTTTAAATCAAAGCTTACTTATACTAAGTACATAATAAATACTGGTCGGGAATAAATTGAATAAATCTTTCAGGTCAGATTCACACAAGGTTAGATGTTGACCCCTTTACTACACCTTCAGTAGGAAAGGAGAGATATTGGCTCTGTAAGGGAAGCTGAAAGTCAGAAGAATGGGCATCCCAAGCGGCTGAAGGAGGGAAAAATGTTGGGGCCTTAGACTCGAGGCGGTGAGCAGGAGAAGGAAAATGGGTAGGAAGGGGAAGAAAGAGCAGGAAACAGCACAAGATGGAAACCAGATATTATTGGAAAAAACAAATATATATCCTCCTGTAGACTGTGATTCCTTTTTATTTGTATTGTATTTAGATATCCTATTTCTTTTAAGTATACCTATTTCAGTGAGATTTGTGGCAAAATCAAGAAGTTATATTTTAAGGCATAATTGAGAAAGGTTTAAGTGCTTTTTCTGTGCCCTGCTCACACATTTGAAGCACAAGTTTCTGAGACTGAACTGTATAAACAGTTTGATGAAACAGAGGCAATAAAGGAGCCCAATAATTTTCTGCTTAACCCCTTTTGCTGCTCTACTGCATGTACCTATGCAAAAATGCAGTTGCTATAGACTTTATTACAGCCTTTCCAGAAAGAAAAAAGTAGTCCTCTGACAGTGAAAAAAACAATGAAAATATTTTTTCTTAGTGTTGCACTTTGCATTAAAAAGTAAAACAGCAAAATTAGATTATTTTTAGTTTAAATTTTTGAAAGAGAATTTTGTTATTTATCACCTTTGGCATCTATTTCTCTAATTTCCTCTTAACTCTATTTTTTGAAGATGACAATTCACAACTACTTTTTTAAAGGAATGAGCTGTAAGATTTGCCCTCAACCAACCATTACAAGAAATAAATCAATTACAGAGAATACGTAGCTTTTATAGATATGTACATATCTTATATAAATAATTCCATTCATGAATAATTTAGTTGGAAATCAAAATCTGCTTGTGATATTTCCACCAGCAGAAAATATAACCATATTGGTCAACTAAAGTATTAACTGAGCATTCTTCACTTTGTGCAAGTAAGTAATGATATAAGATTTAATATAAGAATTAGATAGCAACATCCTGTACATGTACTTCAACATTTCCTAGTTCCAAAGGAGTGTTGCTATGATTCAAATCCTATTGTGACTTACATGACTGAAAGAGTAGCAGTTTATTAATTATTCTCAAAACAGAATAAAGCTTGAATACAATATACAGTTATGTAATACAAATTCATATTATTCATTGGAAAAATATGAGACATCAGTTCTCACAGTGCTCTGAAGAAGCATTTCTATGAGCACAGACATAAAGAGAATTACCAGATACCAAGTGACTGCTGGAAGTGGCGATATTTTAGTAGTATTTTTGTATATAAATCTGACTAGGTATTTACTTTAATATTCTTATTCATGCCTTACATCTCTAAGAGAGTCCTCCCCTTCCACCACATTTTATGCTGTTCATCTAAGGTGTCTCCAAGATCAAGGAGATGATTTTAGAGGTATTTCTGCTCTTCTTATGCATGGTACCAAAGCATCAAATATATTTAAGGCTAGGTATTCTACTGGATTCCTATCCATCCAAACATTAAACACAGCAGTATTCAGCTCTACATGCACATATTTTATCTTAAACCAAGCCCTATTGCTCTGAAAGTACTATTTCCATCAGAAGAATGGAAAACTGGATAAAAGTTTTCTGATGCCAAATCATTTATTTTCCCCTCCACACAAGCTCATTTTGCTGGCAATCTTCCCCTCCCACTGCCTGTGCAAGGGAAATACATTGTATGTGTTGTATGGGTGTGCAGTGAAAGTGTAGAAAGGCACCAGTACAGATTAGGGGTTGACCTACTGGAAAGCAGCTCTGCAGGGAGGGCTTTCACAGAATCACAGAATGCTTAAGGTTGGAAGGAACCTCTAGAGATCATCTAGTCTGGGATTATTTGGGAGTCCTGGCTGACAACAAGTTAACCATGAGTCAGCAGTGTGTCCTCATGGCCAAGAAGGCCAATGGGATCCTGGCTGCATCAGGAGGAGCATTGCCAGCAGGTCGAGGGACGGAATCCTGCCCCTCTACTCAGTTCTCGTGTGATCTCACCTGGAGTGCTAGGTGCAGTTCAAGAAGGACATGGAGCTTCTAGAGAGGGTCCCATGGAGAGCCATGAAGATGATTAAGAGACTGTAGCATCTATCCTACGAGGAAAGACTAAGGGAGCTGGACCTGTTTAGTCTGGGGAAGGGAAGGCTGAGAGGAGACTCGATTAAGTATCTGAGGAGTGATTGTAGGGAGGATGGGGACAGGCTCTTCCCTGTGGTGGCCGGGGACAGGACGAGGGGTAACAGCTGTAAATTGAACCACAGGCAGTTCCATCTCCATATGAGGAAGAACTTCTTTCCTGTGAGAGTGGCAGAGCGCGGGCACAGGCTGCCCAGAGAGGCTGTGGAGTCTCCTTCTCTGGAGATCTTCCAAACCCGCCTGGATGCCACCCTGTGCCCCGTGCTCTAGGTGTCCCTGCTGGAGCAGGGGGGTTGGACTAGATGATCTCTAGAGGTCCCTCCCAACCTCAACCATTCTGTGATTCTGTGAAAGGTCATGCAAAATGGTTTAACTCCTTAAATTCCCATGCAGTTTATTCCGTCACACCTCAATGGAGTCATGCAAAACTCCACCCACAAAAACAGCTCTTACACAGTCCCACTGAAAGCCAGTTCATCAAAACTATTTTGATGAACATGGGTTTTTACCTCTTAAGAGCAGAAAAACTCTTTTATTTCCATAATTATTAAAAAATTTACAAAATTTAATGACCATACCATATTAATCTAGATCAGTTATATGGTAAAACAAAATAATATTTAAATGAATAATTCCTCAATATCTCAAAGCTGCAAACAGTTTGTCTCACCTTGAAGGGCCTGAGCAGGGTTAGGAAAGCAGGATTATTTAGACTCTGCATGAGAAAGATTTAGATTGTTAGCTATGGAGGAAACATAGGAAGAGAGGCTGGAAAACAGAGGTATGACACTTCTCCTACTCCACAGGCAGAATTAGATCATATATAAGAAAGAGGATAGGCCTATACTCACTAATTTCAATATTTGTATCACCTTTTTTTTCCCCTTCCCTCCATGCTGACAGCATCTCCAACCTGACTACTCCAGCTTTCTACCAGCCACTCTGTAACTCAAAGCTGGGGCCAGTGCTCAGTCTTCCTTCCCAACATAAAAGTCTCATTTTCTGGCTAAGAATCAAGCAAGTACATTTTTGCTATGAATATAAAATGCAGTAATAATTCTAAAATAACAATTATACCCCAAAAGGATTTAAGTGTCTCAGCTAATTGTAATTACTCCTTTCATTATCCACAAAGTATGCTTCTTTCGAGATAAAAATAGCCTAAGCTAGGTAGCTTAGACTGAAGCTTTAAAATTATGGATCTCTGACAGCATACCAAGAAAAAAATTGTACTTCCATAATACACACAAACAAAAAAAAAGGTACTATTGAGTCCTATACAAAATTCTCCACTAGCTTATTTATTCCCTGAGCAATTGTCCTCCAGCATGTTTCTACACTCTTCTCTGCATTCTTGTGAAAAAAAAAATGTTTTAATGCTGGGGTTTTATTCCATCTTCATTTTTGCACTTTATGCTGTTGCAATTACCAGATGTGCTAAGAGCTAGAGCAGTTAAAATTCTCTATGTCTAATCCATTCTTTTCAAATGTGAATAATGTCAAGATGGGGAATATTCGCTTTAATAACTTTGCCAGCCAAATCACTTTCCCAGTGCTGCCATCTCTTTATACTTCTAAACACAGCTTAAATAAAACAAATGTGATACCCTGGATTTTCTTCCAAGGTGAACAAAAACACTCAGTGTGTTCCAGTTGATATTCATGCCTTATTTATATTAAAAAAAATGCCATCTTTTCATTGAGAACTGTCCCATTAATTAAAAATGAACATCATTCTGCTGCCTCCTGTAGATATATGTATATCGCCTAAACCTGTTCTCTGCACCACTAGCATGAATTTAACTTACCACAAGATTCACAGAGCATCCTTCTAGCAGCTCATCAGCATGGAGTTGTCACAGAAAATGTGAGACTTTAGAAAAAAAAAAGATAATAAAACTAGTGAATAGTGATAAAAAAGGACAACATTTCAAAGCAAGCCACAAATACAAAGTCAAAGCAGCAGCTGCACCTCGCTGGTGATGAGCCCAAGAAGAGTAAAGCACATCTGTTAGTTGCTGTTCCTTTTTTGGCAGGCTTAATGCAAAGCCCTCGGTTGGTAATTTTTAAATACAGCTAAAGCTGTCAGGCTAAAAGATAATTAAATTACTGACAATGTTTTTCACTGCTGTTTTGTTTTGAAAAAGCCAGTATGGTGGTGTTTGGGGTTTTTCATTTTCTTTTCTCTAGGAGAGCAGGAAGAACAAAATGCCTGTTTACTAAATAATCACTCATATAATCATTCAGCTGAGCACTTAAAGGCTGCTTGAGTACAAGGTACCCTGCGTTATACAGTGCAGAGGATTAGAAAATATGGGAGATCAGGCTCCAGAGCGGATAGCAAAACAAGACTGCAACTTCCCTTCCACTCTAGAGGATGGTGACTGAAGTACCAGGAATAAAAGCTTTGCTCTCCCACAGATGGCTGTTAAAGACTGCGTTCAGCTGTGGATGAACCACACTTCATAGTGCATTTTCAGTTTACAAGGGTTCCATACGAAAACCTTCAAGCTGCCCCTGCAGTAGCCTCCTTTCTGGGTGCATAATGTTCGGGAGCATTAAGCTCACTGCTCCTCCAAGGGAGGAAACAGCTCCTCAGGAGATCCTAAGAGCAGACCACAGAAATACTGAAAAACACAGAGACAGCCACCACCCTCTGCTTTTTACTTTGTAAGATAAGGGAGTCATGCACCTTATAAGTGTTTGCAGGTGGGTGGCATCTGGACCACCCCATCTAATTCTGCCATTTGCTGAGTGCTTCAAGTACTCCATAGAAATGCAAACTTCCCAGGTGCTTACAGACTAAGCAGCCCAGCAAGGACATACCCAGACCACCTAAGTGGCTACATACATGACAGTTCTTAAGGGCAAAGAGCTACGGGCAATTTAAACAACCTCCTATTTGATTCTGCCTGACATGTAAAGTCACTGAAGAGAAGTCACATGTAGATGAGGCACTCGGGGCATAGTGGTGATGGGTTTACGGTTGGACTGGGTGATCTTGAAGGTCTTTTCCAACCATAATGAAAAAAGTCATGTGCCTAACTTACCAGAAGTAGCTACATGTATATTAATCTATTAAGCCATGTCAGGCAATGTTCCTAAGCACCAGCATGCTGTCATTTACAATTACAAACAGTCAGAACTGTTCTTGGCATGGTTTCAGCCAATAGCAGCTAGTACTTTTTTTCCAGACTAATCCCAGGCATGTGCCAGGATCTAGCGTGAGCAGCTTGTTCCTGATGCGCTGCGTGGCTGTGACCATCCTCGTCTGTAGGCTAGGAGGGTATGAAGTACCGAAGAAGACAAATGGTGTCAGTTGACCTCAGTACCAAGAGCAGTTAATTAACTGCAATAGATATACCTCTATCATCAACAGCCTGTCTGATTTAAATATCATTTTCTCCACATTGTCTGACAGATCTGCCTAATAGAAGACTGGGATCTCTGACCATGGTTTTATAGTAAGCAGTTTAAATACATCTCTTAGTGCAATTCAGATGCACAGTTCCCCTCCCCAGCTATGAAGATGCTGAAATACAAGGTAGGGTTTTTTTTATTTTTTTTTTTATACCAACACACATCCTCAAGTTGAGAAAAAACAGGCATTTTAGTCATCTGACTATCAAAATCATACAAATGCCTCCCTCTCAGACACCTGGAATTTACAAGGTAAAAAAAAAAATCCTTTATACAATATTTAAGAACAAACATAGTCTTGGCTCAGGTCATAGAAAAGTTTCTTTGTTGAAAGTGCTAGTTACATCCATTGCATTCTTCTAAAAACATCCAGATACCTCTAGTAAAGAGGCATAATTAGAAAGAAAAGCAGCTGCTTCAGCACACACCAATTTCATAACTGAATCTCCAACAGAAATAGCACATCTTGCATTATTTATGAACCCATATGGTAAGATCCAGTCTAAACAGGTCCAGTCACACATGCACAGTCTCTCTCTTCCATCCCACTCTGACACTTATATGTAAGTTTAAGTAAAATTATAATGGCAAATTTAATAAATAAACTATTTCTTCAGCTTCTCAGGGAAATACATCTTTTAGGTAACATCAGTGATACAATTTATATGTTATCATTGTTTCAAGGAGAGTTTAGAGATGTCTCAAGAAAACCATCTCCAACAACACAGCTTCATGATTGACTAAATGCTTCAAAAATTCATAACAAGTTAAAGAATCATTTTGAAAAGGACAGATGAAGAAAAAAATATTGGAGTAAATCAAAATTATTTTATTCCTACCATTTCCAATTGAAACATTTTAATTTGGGGAAAGTTTCTCCACATACAAAATGTTCCATTTGGGGGATGAAAAACAATAACAATCAAAAACGTTTTTTGCCCTAACTCCTTAGAGTTCTGGGAGTTTGTTTATTTTAGTTTGACGTGTTTTGGATGGAATGTGTTCCTAGAGGGAAAATTTTAGGACAGGAAAAACAAAATGTTATAGTTAAGAATAGTTTGAATTTAAAATACACTTTTTTTTTTATTCAGACATATAGCAAAAATTATTTTCAGAGCTCTGGTCCTGATCATTTAATGATATTTACATAGATGAATGACTTCAGTTTTGATTATAGAATGAAAATTTTATTTTTTTCTTTGTTTGCAATTTAGTGCTAATATTTTGTTACCATTCATTTGGCGATGGGTTAATGAGAAAAATGAACAATATAAGCTATAAAATTGAAATGCATAGAGGTTTGTAGACTTCTATTTCTTCTGCTTTTAGTTTACTGTAATTCAGTGTATATACTATTTGCTCAAAATAAATCTTTCCCTTTCTTCTTTCAAAATTAAAGCCATGTACAGATTATGAAGTATTCTGAATAACCTTGACTCTCTAAATGGAACTAAAGATTAGTATCTAGCGCAAATCAAAGTGCAGAACTTATAACAGAGTTGGATTACACCTGAAATTGATTTCCTATGGATAAGCAGTTGAATTTCCTTAAAAAGTGTCTTAAGCATTAAATAATAATGATTCAATATCAAAGAAACTTCAGTTCTTTTCTGTTGAAACAGATTTCTTCAACAAGAAAGTAATCCATTCTCCACAGACTGTGATTTAAGTTATATTTTGAGACTGAAACAAGTGCGAGTAATATGAACTATTTACAGAAGGTGTAAATGAAATAGTATTGGAGGAGACTGTAGGCAAGGTAGGCAAGTTGTTATCTCGTACCTCCAAACCAACAGTCACTGCTCCACTTTCTAGCAGTAAAAAGAAGCATTTTAATATCAAGTTTATGCTTCTTTCAGGGAATACAACATGAAAGGAAAGATGCTGAGCAAACTCAGCATTCACAGGTGAATGAACTACAGCCGAGCGATGTGTTTGAAGTTGTTAATGAGCTGGAAACCTTACAGGAACAGAAAAAGAAGCATGTTTGGCTTCTTACTTGGCTGATATCTAAAGGATCCCTAATGAGGACGCACAAACAAAATGGTTAATAAGTCAGTTGTTGCAAAGAGAGGCCTAGACGACTCGGGGGACTAGTTTGAAAGGAGCAACAATCCAAACACTGCTCTTTCCAATCCTCCTGCTCAAGCAGATTGATTAGGGAAGGAGAACATGCTGCAGATCAATAACTGGCTGCAGGGCTGTGGTGACCTGAAAGACTTTAGCTTCTATGACCGGGAAACTGTCTGAAGGTGAGAGACAGAGCCTACCTGGCAATGCGGTCCAGGAGCACCATTGCCAGCAGGCTTGCTAACCTAGGGAGGAAGGTTTTTAATTTGGATTGTCAAGAAATAGAGACCAAAACCCAAAGAAAACACGGGAAACAATAAATAAGGGGGAAATACACATGGGACATAGCAAAGAGAAAGGCTTTCACAGTCTCCTACAGTGAGTCAGGTGGCCCATCTGAGCTATGCAGAAATGCATTGAGTGAACACGCAGAAGGGACAGGAAGTCAATTCATAGACCTGACACAAGTGGGATTGTAGAGATTAGGTGAGATAACTTGCGCAGCTAGAATATTTCGGTGGATAGATGCAGGATCTTATTTTTAACAAAAAATAAAAAATAAAACAGCAGGGATGTCAAGGAGAAGAGGGTGCTTTCTACAAAAAGTAGAGAGGCTCAAGCTCTGCTATGAAATTGGCAATTGGTTGCTTGAGACATCTGGGACAAGACCAGAGAGGAGGACAGCAAGCAGGACATCCGTTGTCATAAAGTACCAGGGGATGTGCTCTTCTGGAACTGTAACTCACAAATTGATTAGAGATGTGATGGTCAGTGGCAGATTTGGCTGAAGCGGCCACTACATGGAAGGGTTCAAGATTCAGAATGGAAGTGAGAAGGGCAAGCAACAGGACTTGGACTTCAGAACAGCAAAAAATATGTTCTTCAGAAATTCTTTTCTCCAAAATTTCTTTTCTGCTAATGGAATGGTTCTTATGTGAGGGTGCCCAGAAAAAGCTTAGGAGGGCTAAAGAAGTATATGGAAAGTGAAAGTGAAGGCAGGCTACCCAACAGAATCAACTAGATATACACGGGTGGAATTAAGAAAACCCAAAGTTTAGCTGCATTCCGAGCTGTAGATGGATAGCAAGTGTAACATGAAAGGTTCCTTTGGTTATGTTAGCAGCAAAAAGATCAAAGAAAATGTTGTCTTGCTGCTTGCTGCTGAGAGAGTTGAGCAAAACAGTGACAAAGGACAGAAAATATTGAGGGGCTTTTTGCCTCAGTCTTAAGTAACAGGCTCTTCCCAGGTCATCATGCCTAGTAGCACAGTTCAGGGGAGAGTCCTACTACATGTTGTAGAGAAAGACTGAGTTAGAGATTGAAAGAGCTGCAATATCCCTCAGGAGTGAGGAGAAAAATATCAGTGGAGGGATGTGTTTATTATTATTTCAGTCATCTCAGACTCATTATTCATAATTCTCAGTCTCATTCCATCTAAGGCTATTACTTAATCAAACTACCTAAGTCAGGAATGCCATTGCTCTAGCTTTCCTCTTGAGTCAGTGGAGGAAACAATTATCTCCAGAGGATGAGTTGTCTTACCAAAGATCTGAATTGGATCTGAATAACATATTTCTCACTTAACTCTAGCACAAATCAAGAACACAGGAATCAAGAATATGCTAGTTCCTAATTTAGATGTACTAAGTTTAAAGATTTTTCTAATAAGATAAAGTATTTAAAGACAAAGTATTTAAAGCCAAGCTCTTTAAAGATAGAGGGTTGAATCTGATCACCTAGAGCAGACCCAACCTTGTATGTAAGATCTAAATTTTGGAGCTCCTGGTAATAAGCTTTATCCTTCCTCTTCATCCTAGCATTTTAACAGTAATCCGGTCAATCAACTTTTAAACATAGGTCATACTGAGTCTTTTTCAAGGCAAGGATATTTGGTTCCTTCAGAAATGTATTTTCACAGAATTGGACACCCTCTGTCTTTCATTATGATCTACGACCCATGTGCAGCAGCACATGATAACTGTGATGAGATAATTGCTAAACTGCACGGAGACTTTTCAGGAGTGTGTTGCTTCGCTGTGTCATTTTAGTGTCACGTATTTCAATGATTATTCCCCTAAACCTATTTAGGAGTAAACAATTTTCTGCAGCTATTGGCAATTTAATCTGGATATGCCCCCAGCTAGTAATCACTGAAAGAACAAGGTGGTTTGTTAGGATATTGAGATCAGTCATTGTGCCCTTGTGCTCTTGTGCCCTATTCTCTAGCCTCCCGGTTCAATGCTCTGTTCTAGCACTACGCAGCCTTCAATGACCCCACTGAAACAAACACAGAAATCTCTCCTAAATACTTTTGTAATGGACAAAGTCAAATGCAGAAATGCCTTAATTTTTATCATATTCCAGGGAAACATATAAACATATGAGTGAAACTCATGAAACATGAGTCCCACCTCACCCAGATCTCCTCATCTAATGAGACTGTTCATGTCTAGGAGACTGGTGAAGGAGCAGTGCGTATTTGGTCCATGGTTGGCAGCCTGCCTCATCGGCTGATAAGGAACCAGGAACATTCAACTTTCTCACATCTCCCTAAAAGCATGACACCATCTGCAGCCTTGACATTTGGGCTTCTTCAAACCTGCAAGTAAATTAAATATCTAATCATAAAAAGACTTCTTAAAACTAGTTTTCCACTTGCTGTTCAAGGCCTTCTGATGGAGGTTGGTTTTTAGACAGGGGAAAATAGCTTTGACAAAATCCAGAGTTTCATGTATTATATGACACTTAGTTTTCTACTGTTTTACCCTCTCTGAGGCATTGTTTTCCTCTCAACTTATTCTTTTTCCTCCTTTTTCTTTTATTTCAGATTCCCGCCTAACAGTCTGTCTCAGACTTTGAAATCAATTCTATTTCTTATATTACTGCTGGGAATGGATGACCAGAAGAGCAAACAAAAAGCAATGACTTAAATGGACTCACACTGAAAGATGTTTGTCAGGCCTCAAAATAGCTGTTAAGATCTTATGCTGTGTCAGTAATACCCATTAGTAAGGTTTAAATTAAAGAAAAGCATATTCATTTTCTGTCTCTGTTTGCTAGCATTGTATTTAAGTTCACCTTGCTTTCTTTTAGAGCGAAGTTCAACAATAGATCAAGACTAGCTAGATTGATTTTCCCCAAAAAGATATATAAAGAAAAAAAAACAAGTAAAAAAGACCTTTTTCCTGATAAAGGGAGAGTGAATAATGGATATGGTTAACCAAAAAAAAAGCTTTTGTTAGTTCTTTTAATTATAAATATTTTTCCTGTTTTCTTTCCTCTGCATGGTAAATGAAATGGGTAGCTGTTACACTGAAAGTCTTCACTGACTTAACATGATATCCCAAATACTCAACTTACCTCACTGCCTTAACACGAAATCCAGATCTCACTGTTTAATTTCACAACAATGAGTAAACATCTTATTAATCTATTATCTCAAAGTTGTATTTTATGAACAGGACAAATAAAAGAGCTTCTCAGTCCTCTGACCAGGCATGCAAAAAGATCACAGTTGAGAGCTTTCAGTAATACTGAATACCATAGATATCATAGTAAAGTATTTGTAGACAAGCAAGGTAAAAGGAAATATTTAAGGTGAGCTTCTAGACTGGGAACTTGGTTCAACAAGTGCTATAAAATATATCTCTTGGCCTTCCAGGGGATGCCAAATTTAACATTATTTTAAAAAGAACTTCTGTAGGATTACATGTAATACATGAAGTATCAGTGAAGAAAATCTAACATCAGACAGGTGTTGAAAAAGAACCATTACATATAAATTAATAGCATAATTAGTTAAATGATCAAACTCCAAGGTTCTCAAAACCAGAACTCTTTATGAAAAGTGAATTATTTTCTACATCACTAAGTAATTAGATTGACCTCATCTCAAGATTTTATAATTTCATACTATTTCAGCATATAATTAACCAGAGAAAAATATTAATGGGAGATGTGTTTGTGACAGATGTCAGCATGGCTGTGAAAAATTCCAGTTATCATCTGTGAGCCCTGGGAAAAGCACAGTGTCAGAAATATCTTACAATACAATGAGATGGAAAGTTACACATCTGCAGCAGCCCAGAAGCTTTAAAAACATGCTTTCTTTTTTCTAATAAATGCCACATTGGTATTTTGTGGTTCCTGTGGAGTGGTTTTATGCAGTGAATTTGTATTGCTATGGTACCCATTGCAGAACAATCACTGTGCAAAAGAGACTTTAGTCTCCTTCACTGGAACTGCACAGATCACCCTTAGGCAACTTTAATGGCAACTTAGTTATAAAGTTACATGCACAGACCAGTAGGTTTTAATGATAGTTCTAAGACCATGAGAAAAGTTTTATGTAATTAGAATTTTAAACCACAAATAATTTCCCCATACAGTAGCATGCTTTTATGTATTTTGCGTTCCTATATTTTGTTTTAGCATCCTCATTGCTTTTATGAATCCTTCTGTTTTGTTTTTATGTATTTTGTCCCCTCATCCATGAATTCAGTGATTTTAAACCGCATCATTGGTCAGACATGATTTATGCCTGGCAAATCCTTGTTGATTTTTCTCATTGAGCTTCTGTTCCTACACATATCCACAAACGGCTTTCAAGAAGATTTGCTCTATGCTTTTCTGAGAGACTGCAGTGAAGCTTACCAGCCTGTAGTTTTCTGGATTATCCTTTTGGATTTCTGTGAAAACTGGTACAATATTTGCATTTTTCCATGCATTAGGGACATTCCCTGAACTGCCATGAAAATATGATAGTGTCCTTGCAAGGACATCACCCAGCTGCCTCAGTACCCACACATGCAGCCCTTGGGTCCCACGGACTCGAGCAGGTGGAGTTCTCTCAAAAAGTCCTTGACTAGATCCTTGTCCCCTTCTCCTCCTTGAATCATGGCTTTAGACACAGAGACTGGTAAGACTGAGCACTGAAGGCCAAAGCTAAGGTCTTGACTCTCTCTGCTTTCATCAAAACATATGCCAACAGGTGGCTTACATTCTCCTTGTTCAGTCATAGACTGTAATTTGTTTTGATAATTTGTCGTATGATGGTATGACAGTAAGATTTGGGCATACCTGATTGTATGAAGATAAGCACGTGACATATTGCCAGTCTTCATAGAGAATTGAGGGCAATAGATTCTTTTGTGACAGAAACCAACTCATCCTAAAAGTGACTGTTTCTATTCCCTTTAAAAATCCCTTTTGCACCTTTCCCTTGAGTAACTAATTTCTATTATACAATTCTTACTGAGAGATGAGTCTGGCTCTCTGCAAAGGAATGGTCAAGTTGCAAAACAAGAAATAAGCACAGCACACAGTTCTCTGAAATACATTAAAAATAAGGAGAAAAGAGAACTCCAACAAACAACTGTTTTAGTAAAGAAATCTATCAAGTATTGTAAAGCATTATGCATGCCCTGCAAAAGAGCTGAAAGTTAAAATGTTTCATTTCTTTGAACTAGTTCAGCCTGACTGGTATCTCACAGGACTGCATTTCCAGAATGATCCCTCTGCTGTCAAAAGTCTGTTTTGGTGATTCTTTCTAAATCAACACCCACTTATGACGTCTCACTTCCCCTTTGGCTTATGCTGCTTCTCCATTCTTCCTCCTTCCTGCTATCCGTGACAGTTTCCTGACAAATATATGTCCTCTCCTGATTGATTCAAGTGTTTCCTCTTGTCACCTTTTGGGAGGGATAGATTGTATGTCATGGTAAAGGAGAATTAAAAGGAGAATTATTATTTTTTTTTAGGGAAATTTATAGGGAATAACCAGAGTACTTTTGGAGGACCCATTATGCCTGTCTTAATCTGTTTCTGTCCCTAAATTGATTTTATGTTAAAAGTGCAATGCTTCAAAAATGTCTTATATCTAAGGTTACATATACATCAAAAGAGCACAGATATCTTTTTTCTGCTGCTACTGAGTTAAAGAACACTGTTTGCAGAACTGCTTGATAGCAACGAAGCTATGTGATGTATGCTAGCATTAGCTGGTCCTACATACTGCAGGTTTACCATCAAGGAAAGATTTCTTTATAAAAGAAGACAGCAAACCCTCAAAGACCAGCAAAACATGTATAGAAGTAGCCTTCATTTCAGTTGGAAATGAAAATCAAAAAGATGTAGTACATAATAATTCACAGTATCAACTTTCATTCTGTCTTCTTTTTCCATTATGAGTAAAGTTGCTCTTTGCATATTATCTGCCAGCCATAAGAATAAATATAATTGCATGCATGGATACAACCCAATGATGACAACAAAATATAGAATAGATGGAATATGCCAATAAAGATGTAATGCTATGTAATAGATTGTTTTAAGTACTTCCCTTAGAAATCATTCATAATAAGGCATATGACTTTTCAAGTCACTCAAGTGGTTTAATTTCTTTCACTTCTTTCCAAGCTGCTTATATATGCTGTGAAGTATTAAATAATCCCATTAGAAATTAATTTGATGCTTAATTTAAATTATAAAAGAAATTTATGTAAAAAGGCATTAAAATCCATTCATTCACAGAACTTTCTTCTACTTCAAAAAGTGAAAACAATAATCTGATGATTCAATATGCTGGGCATTTACCATCAACTTTATTATGATCTAAAGCATCCAGAGCCATTATATGCCTAGCTGACTTTGTTTATTTATATATTTATTTATTGTAAGCAAGCAGCAGTGCTTTGGAACATCCAAATGTTCTATTAGTATGTATACCCCAATCTATGCCTTCTTCAGTGCACTTTGATTTCTTTCTGCTAGAGCAGACTCAAGTCATTGCAATGATCAAGGTATTAAATACTTGTAAACAAACTGATTTCATAAATCAAGACGCAAGTGCTTCTTTTACTTTGAAAGGCTTGCACCAACTTAAGGCAACAGCAAATGTGCATTTTTGTTTTCCTCCAGGTTTGTAACTGTTTTCATGTATGCAGTTGTTTTTTTCTCTGGTAGTTAAAAATTCTCTTTCCAGGCTCTTCCATGATGAAGTCACTGCTAATGTGAATTTCTAAGAGAGATGTTCGAGCTGAGCCTCAGGCATGATCTGCTGGCATTCTGGGAAGCATTTTCACTGTATAGCTCCAGGCATCTAGGATGCTCACGGCAGGAACACAGTCTCCTTTTTTGCATTCCTCCTCCAGAAAGAAATTAAGACACTGCATGACCTTCTTGTGTAACACAGAAATAGAGATTAATGAGAAGTGTGAGGTTATCTAATAATTGGGTAGTTTTGGACTCCCCTTCCAATCTGTCCTTTTCTCTTGCTTTTTTTTTTTTTTCCATATATCCTTGTACTCAAAACTATTGCTTATGGAGGGTTAAGTCTTCTGTTTGCAGCATAGTAACAAGGAAAAAAAAAAAAGAAAAAATGTGCTGTAGTTGTAAGGAACTCATGAAAGTTTTAACTCTGATATTTTCCTAGTTTGGAAATGGTATGCAGCTGTTGAAAGCTGTGATCCTAAGCTTTTCATTTGTGTATACAGGAATAATCTTTGGCTTCAGGGGTCCTTAATCAGAGGAAAGTGCTGAAAGGAAAGTATCTGATAAATCAGGATAATGTAGTTTTGAGGTTCTGGTATCTCATTATATCTCATTACCTGTCTTAGCTCTTAGAATTCAAGGCAGGCCTGGGGCGGGGCAGAGGGAGGTGTGTGAAAAATATCAGATATCAAAACTAATCCTGTTTTCTTGTCTTCATTCCCCACCAGTAAGTGATGCTTCCTGCTGCTGCGATTACCATAAATAAATTAAATAAGTTTCTTCTTCCTGCCACTGATAAGCAGAGTCCTGGGGTGCGGAGCAGAGGCTGTACTAACTCCCAGACTTTGGAAGAAATTATGGTGAAAAGTATGTGCATTCAACAGAGGACCTTCACTGGCAGCACACTGCAAAACACCTACAGGCCAGCAGGCTTGGCAGGTTATTGCTGTTGGTCTTCCTGTGGGATACCCAATGAAAGCGGGGTGCCTGTGTGCCCTCTGTGTTTCTCAAAATCTTCAGCCAAGTTACTTGCAGGCCCTAAACTGTCTATTCCATTTTCATTGTTGTTGCCAACACTGTTTGTTTTGTTCCTTCACTTATCTTGAGGCATCTTCTGCCACCAAGATGAATAGGGAGTTGATTCATTGCCTGTCTCTAGTCCACGTGGAGGAGGTACTCAAAGATGTCAGCTTGTTTTTCTTAAGCTCACTTTTCTGAAAGCAATCTCTATTCTTCTGCTATGGCTGGACTTTATCCCTCTACTTGTTTTTTCTTCCCATGTTCATAGTGACATGATATTCTGCTCTTACTCTATTTTTGTTTAATTGCAGTTACAGAATTCCACGTTCCTACTATAACTGATAATTAACAAATCTCTATGACTACTTAACTATTTAAATGTGTCTAATGACTTTTGGGGGGGGTTAGAAGTGTGAAAAGATCCTCCCCTTTCTAATAGGAATCTAACTTGAATGGCTGGCTAAAGTCAAACATCAAAAGGATTTAACTCACAATCTCAGCTCAGCCCTTGTTAATAGATGTTAGCATTCTTTAGTACCTGAGATTTACTCTAACAAAATCCTCAGAAGTTAGAGATTATCACATTAAAATAATAATAGTAGGGCATATATTTCTGCAAATGTAAGACTTCGGAAACAAAAACAAACAAACAAACAAAAAGAACAAAAAACAACAACAACAAAAAATTGGTTTTCTCAAGCATGAGTTTAACATGAGCAGCAGTTGTTTGAGCTTCCCATACTGCCTGAAAAGGTAGATACATCTGAATCAGAAGAAATATGCTTCAAGGACAGAGGGTACTTTAGGGGCTCTTCTAAAAATTCCAGCTATAGTGCAAGTTGTTTGAAACAGCATGGTAAAAACATGAAAAATGTGATCAGGCTAACAACATCCTGATTGCCCTTCCCCCTGAATTTCAAAATAATCACCTACTTTTCTAGAATCCCTTGGATTTTTGAAGAAGTCTGTCATTATTTGCCACTACAAAACTGGTTTCAGTTAAAATGTCACAAGTGACCAGTTTTCTGAATCTGAATGTTGACATCTATTTTGTCAATGTACTTTCAATCAACCTTGAAGAGTTGGGAGATATGTCAACACTGAACACAATTACAGAACTACACAACATAACAAATTGTTCCGTTTGCACTACATTTTTGCTTAGGAACAATATATTCAAAAATAATAATAATTTAGAGTCCTCAATAACTGAATTTTAAAAAGAATTACCTTAAGAGTAAGAAAATGATCTGATACTAAGATTATCCTTATAAAAGAAATCTGGGATTCCAGGGGTTTATAATTAATTTTAGGTTCTTTCAATTGCTTAAGTCAACCCTTCTGGCTTAGGAAACCACTGAGGACACAGTTTGAAGGATTGAGTCTTAGCCCTTACAAACTATAAGGAAGATATGCCTTCCTCCTAGTACTTCCAGACTCCTGTACTTTTATGGCACAGTTCATCAGAGAGATATGAAACATTTGCTTTAGAATAAAATGATTCACTCTGTACCATCATCTGTTTATCTGCATTGACTATTAGGAAATCCTTGGATGATTTATTTAGATATAAATGTTGGCACTGCAGATATCTCTAGATGGACAGATGGATCTTAACTCTCAACTGGACTTAAGTGCCTAAACCAGTTCAACCATTTCTTATGTAAAAGCAAAGTAAGAAAAAGCCTTTCTGAAATAGTCTAAGAAGAAGACTGACCATCTGGATAGTGGAAAATATCAGTTGAAGTCTGTAATGCAGTTATTTTTTACCTGCTTATAGATGTATAAGACATCATGTAGACAGAGACTGAAAGAATCTCATTGCAGAAAACTGACTTGCCTAGAAGCTAGTTAGGACACTTGTGTAGAACATACAAGAGAGAATGAAGCTTAAAAATTTCCATCAGATCAGGCACTGCAGGAGGAAGGGCAAGATTTTTCAGAGACAAGTTTCCATTGCCTTTAATCTGGAATGAAGATTGCCCAGGACACCTTCAGTCACCTCTAAAAAACACATCACTCTCTCAGAACTCAGAGTGCTCTGAGGCAACGACCGCGTTCTGGCTGGGGGCTGCCGTCCTCGTCTGAGTAGCATGAAGATTCAGACCTGTTCCTGATTTGCACATTAGTAAGGTGCTCATATGACCTGAGATATTTGAGTTTTTTGCTTATTTTTTTCTGACTTAAACATAAGTGTCTGGTGCCATGTGAGACCTTGTAAGGCAGCGCTCCTCATATCCAGCTACCGTTACAGAGGGACAGGTGCATAGGCCCCATGCCATGTCTACCAACTGAATGGAAAAATCTCAAGTAACCTAGGCCAGCTCAAATGTCATTGAACACCTATGCTTAGGTAGCTGAATCAAATCCAAATAGTGGCATTAATTAAGTTGTCCACATATGAACAAAACTTATGCAGCAGGTGTTTAAGTCCCCATTACAGTCAAGGCAGATGCAGTAAGTGCATTCATGAAAGCTTGGGCAGTGATTCCAGTTACCTTAAAATAGATGTTTAATATAGTCAGATTAATATGACTGTAGATGCTTTTGACCTTAGCGGTTAGTGGCTTAAATGAGTATGTTGGCTGAGTGGTTGCAGTTTGGAGAAAAGACAGGAGGTCAGAAGTTGACAAATAGCAATGCCGCCTCGTATTACTCATCTCTTCTGCCTTTAGAAAATAATGTTGAGCAAGAATGTCCCTACTGTCAGGAAGGTCCTGACTGCCAGGAAGACTCTGAAGCTGCTGTTGACATGGGTTTTGGCAGCCTCCCCAGTTTCCCCAGACTTTAAAGTGTGGCCGTCATTCAGATGCAGTTACTTTATACTGTTTCCTTGGTCTGACCTTCAAGAGTTTTCTCTAGGAAACAAATCTGAAGAATTCTGTGTGTGTGTTCCCTCCTTTAGCAACCCCTGTAAGTTACCCCCCTGAGAATAGACTTGCTCCTTCCCAGTTATTCTCACATCACCTTGAACAATAGTGAAAGGCTTGTGTATCTTTTTTCATTTGTTTCTGATGAAAACTGTATGAATCACACAGTCTGTGTGTATTTCTGTATATCCCTGTGGCAAATTCTGAACCTGCTGACTAATTCCAATCAAATTTGACAAAAGTCTAGAGCTTCCATACAGGTTACCCTAAAACAGTGAACTGGGTAAAAGGGAAATCAGGACCAAAAATTCACAAGTTTGCACCCAATAATTCTTGATCCTAATTGTAAAGTCCAGAACGGAAAGTCATATGTAGCACTTTGCATGTTAATATGAAAATTGTCTGTGAGAAAAAAAAGGCACAGATAACAGTAAATGGTAGTAATTTGAATTAAAGATCAGTCAACTAAGAGACATTAATCCATAGGAAATTAAGTTATATTCACTTAGGTACTCAAGATAATGTGATTGATGTTATATTTTTTATGATTGCAAGCATTAATTTAAATGAATTAATTGTTTATAACAGAAGCAGGTATACAGGAATGTTATAGTTTTAGAGGGTATTATTCACTGGATTCATTCAGCTGTTGATATCCAGTGTGTCTTGCTGAAAAAGAGTTCTAGTTTCCATTGATGTATTTACAGGCCCTTGAGGTGAACTTCACCATTTCAGAAGAACTGATTTCTTTAATATTTTCAAAGGCAGAAAAAAAATCACACTTCTTTGAATACCACTTGACTGCAAGCAAAAATGTTAATAGCTTGTGAGTGAGCTAATTGGAGCATCATAAAATATATTTGGCTCCTTTGACACTAGCCTAACCAGAAGATTAAACTCAATCTCTTATGAAAAGGCAAGAATTTTACTTCTGTCTTCATATCTGAGCAAGGAATCTTAAATTCAGATTTAAGTTTTTGTTCAAATAATGCCTCTTTTATTTTTATTTATTTATTTATTAAAATGTTGCATGCCTTTTTGGCACTTTCAGAGTATTCCATTTTTGTGTAGTTCCAGAGCCACACATCACTACCAGACCTCTTAGGTCTGTACTGGAAAGGAGGAATTGCTGTCTTTCTCCTCATTCAGCCTTTCCTCTTCACACCTAAGCTTGCAAACCTATATCTGCATTCTGTTAACAGTACTAACAAAAGGTAAACACAGTAGCAGAGATGAATATGTGCAAAAATGTCCACAGTAATACAACCCAAATAATTATATCTTAGTCCTGTACCTGCATATATATGTACAAATGGGACACAATTTGGAAACTATTTTTGAGTAAAAAATTCATAGAAACACTGTGTTAGTGACTATCTCCATATCACCTTACGGAAACGTTTAAAGATACAGCAACTTTGTTTTCTCAAAAGTTCAAATGGAGAAAATAATTGTACCTATGTTGTTGCCATATTTGGGGGTTTGAAAATCCAGCTAACTTTTCTTCAAGTAATGAATTAAATTTAGGTCATTTTTTTCTTGAGTAGGACCTAACATCTGAAAATCTGACCTCGATTGCTCAAGAAAAGTTTTAAATCTGCATCTTAATATCTGAAAATTGCTAAATGATACTTTCACATAAATTTTATAGGAAACAGAATGATGATTGAATTCATGCTACTTAATTTTCCTTGGTTAATGAGACAGCCTTGAGATAGTAAAGAGTCCATTTTCATCATATAATAGCCAGAGCCAAGTAAATTCCTTAAAAATTATCTATATTTTGTCTGACTAAAAAGTGGACAACATTGACAAAAAGCGACAAAGCACAATTTTGAATATTTAAAGAGGCATTTTTTATTGTTGTTAAAATGCATTGTTATTTGCAATTACTTTTATCTACATTGTCTAAGAAAGGATGGGAACGGGAAATAATTTTGGAATATTTAAGGCTTTTTCTCATTAATCATTCAGACTATATTCCACTACAAGAAAATATTCTCAAGAGCAATTAGAGGAATTTTTGAAGTAATTTAAACTATTTCCATTTATTCAGCTAACAAGCTAGTAACTTGTTTATTTTTAATATACATGCATTGGAAGTGACAATGACAACTGGGGATAGTTTTAAAATGTCAGATTGCTTAATTAATTTTTTTAATCAAATTAATCATTCATGTTCTAATGCCCAAAGGCACAGTACATGTGTAGAGGGGCTGTTTTCTCAAGACACATGAGTACAAAGATATTTACAGTTTCATTCTTTACCATGTAATTCCATACTAATCTATATAACAGAAAACCTAGCCTGCATTTTGTAAACTTTTCCAGATAGCAGAAAGCATAAGTCCTTTTACAAAGAAACATTGAGTGATAGTGGCATAAAACTGCCACAGAAACATCATTTTATGACCTTCATTTTCAATTTCTACTTATACATCACATCTACTGTGGACGGTTTTCTATTCGCGCAATAGCAATACTAATTTTACTTTAGATAGTAGAGTGAATAATTTGGCCTTCCTGAATGCTTCTTAAAATGATGCCAATAACCCATCTGAAACGTACATATATATATAAAAAAAGCCTAAAAACATTGTCACATCAGGAAAAGATAAGTTTCTCTGCATTGTTTTTTCTTAAAAAAAAAAAAAAAAAAAAAAGCATTATTTGACCTCTGCAACAATACCAGGGAAAGCATTCATGAAAATAGCAATCATGACCCAGATTCAAAATAAAATATTTTAACTTTTATGGCTGTTGCAGAAAGCTAGAATATATGAACACAAAAAACTTATAAAGCCAATTGAAGAAAGACATAGCTCTTTACAAAAATGATCCCTGCTATTTTATTTTGTTTTGTTTTATTTTAAGTTTTTCATGTTCATATATTCTAGCTTTCTGCAACAGCCATAAAAGTTAAAATATTTATTTATTTTAAGAAGACCTGAACACAAATAAGACAAAGGACTTCAAGAAAATAAAATATTCTGCATCTTGAACACATAGAAATTGCATACATTACGCCATACAGAATACTTGAACCAGGAACTCCTAGAAAGACAACATTCAAGAAATCAAAGCAAGGCACATTTCATCATAGCTGACTGTAGAGGCGAAGGTGTGAAATTGGCTACATGTAAAATTTTTCAAATACACAAAGCCAACAAAATGAATTCTATTTAGTTCCTTCAGCTAGTACAGCTTCACTATCTCCAGAAGAGGCTATGATTATAAAGTTGTTCCATATTTATTGCTGCATTTCAATTTTTTTTGCTATCAATCTATATAATCAAACTTCTATGCTTATGCATACTATGTGTGCTATTACAAATTACATATGTGCAATGATAAACTCTAGACAGGAATATACACAAATTAGGAAACTGTAATGGCTTCTTAAAAATTGTCATCCTCCCAACAGGCTTGCAAGTGTTTGTTAGGAGGCCAACACTCAATGTTACAAAAGACTGAATCCTCTCTCTCTCTACTTAGCCCTAGTGAGGCCACATCTGGAGTCCTTTATCCAGGTCTGGGCTCCCCAGTACATGAGAGACATGGAGCTACCGGAGAGAGTCCAGCACAGAGCGAAGATGATGATCAGGGGACTGCAGCATCACTCTTATGAGGAGAGGTTGAGGGAGCTGGGCCTGTTTAGCCTAGAAAAGAGCAGATTGAGAAGGGATCGTATTAGTGTGTTCAAATACTTTAAGAGAGGGTGTCAAAAGGTTGGGAGCAGGCTATTTTCAGTGGCAGCCAGTGATAGGACAAGTGGGAAAGAGCACAATGTTACTGTAATTGTATGCTATTTATTCTAACAAGATCATGTTCTAAGAGTCATGTACCAATGAGATTTTAGCATAAAGAGATTTCACTAAAAATACTGAAGTAGCAGATGTGCTACTGTTTGGCTTGTGCTATAGACCATCAACACTGAAATGCCTATTATTAAAAACTGCTATTTCATGTGGATACTATATATATTTTTAATATATCTTGTAGGCAGGAAAGCTTCTTCCAATAGCCTACATACATCTCTACTCTAAAAGTGCCAATGACCCTTGGAAAATAGTTTCACCCACTTCTAGAAGTATAAAAGGGCTGCAGTATCATTTGTCTTTTGCATGCATTAACATGAGGGAATGTTTTTTTCCCAAATCTCTGCAAGCCATTAAAAAGAAAACCATGACTCATACAGACACAAAAGGAGTAAGAAGTGTTGTGTTGCCTACAGACCGTAAGTGTAAAGAGAATGTTCTGCTGCTCAAATTATAACCAAAAATCCAGGGTGGGATTTGATAAATCAGTGCCAATAGGACAACTAATAAGGGACAGAACCAAACATAGCAATAGATGTGCATTTCTCCTGCATGATAATGAAACAGGACACACACACGACACCACAGTGACTAATTCTGCACGCCAAATTCTGAACTATGTGCCAGAGCATCTGGCTGACTTCTTATGAGCTGTACCCAAACGCAGTCTGTTTCTGCCTGTGCTACCAATCATGGGCCACTGCAGGAGGTTGTTACACAGTTCTCTGCCTGATGCGCTCTAAAGGCAGCTTGATGCAGCTCTCAGGGATGCATACTTTTTAAGTGATCATTAATAAAAATTTGTGATTCATGTTCATATGTTTGGGACATCTCTGGGGCATAGTTAACACAATATAGTAACACACGTGCCCTTGTCCTAGGATCTTTTGATTATTTCACTTTTCTAAAGTAACAGTCCATTCAAATCTAGATACAGGTACAGCATAACTGCTAGTTATTAGAATCTATTAGTTAAAGTAGTATTACTGATATATTGTCAAAGCTATTTTGTAAACAGTGGTCCCTTGGGACTAGTAAAAATTCCCTTTCTAAATCATATCATTCTTCACACTTCATTATTTCCAACTGGATAGCTCAAATCCTTCTTTCTCTCAGTCTCTACCTTAGTGCTCTGCATGTTCCTTGAGACATGTTTTCCCTTAATGTTTTTTATTATTATCATAAGTATCTTGCAACTGTAACAAAGGTAGCAGAGCGATGCAGTTAGCTCATTCTACAGTAAAAACCAGGGATTATACATAATGATAGAGGTGAGATTTAAGAAAAAATCATGTTTCATTCAAATAATAGTAGTAATGATTTTTGAGGAAAACAGATCATTATCTTTATGCTTAAAGAAAATTATTCCTTCTATTTGTTCATAACTTTTGAAAATTTGTCTCTAGTTTAATCTATGCACGAAAAAGCAAATCATTCTTCCTCCACTTTACCCTTCCCTTTTTATGATAATAATACAAGGCTTAAGTGAGGTGGCCGGCTATCCTTAAAGCAGGTTTTATGCTCCTACAGGAACTAATCCACAGGCAAAATGCATACAGCATCCTAAATTATTACCTGCTAAGATGGTATTTCCATTGCATTTTTTTCTCCTGGTTTTGCCCTTCAGTGTGGCTCTTTGCTTAATCGCTACTCTGAAACAACATGAGTAAGTGCCTACATATCCTGCTTAATCCTTCGTCAGACACATACGGAATAAAATTGATTCACAGACATTTCAGAAAAAGAAGGCTTTTTATAAAATCTGGTTGAATGTCTTCATGGATACCTGAAAAAAAAATAAAATCTGAATCTAGAAAAGAAATGCAAAATATATGGATTGGTTTTAAATTCATGTATTTTATTTCCAGCTGTTCTGCTGTTCTGAAGATAAATATGTTCAAGTTGATGAATACCTACATTTAACTGAGAACTGTGCAGTCATTCCCATTTACCTACACACACATATTTACCTACAAAGACATTTGTGAGGCTTAATTAGACTATATTTTCCTTATTCTGAATTGCAAATGTTCAAACAAGAAATTCCACTGAAGTCACTGAAATTCCATATGGATAATAATCACAAGCCTAAGAACGACAAATGCTAGACATCTAATGTTTGCATCTGTGATTTATGGACAAAAGGTTTTACAATAGTTCAATATATAATTTCTATAATTACAAGAGTTTGGTTAATATAGAATGATAAGATTATCCTCACTATTTCTAATCAGCCTTTTACTATTTAAAACTAATGTTTTTAACCCAGAGGGGCATCCTAAGGGTTAAAATATTAAATAATATTACTTCCATCTGAAGAAAAAAAAATAAAACAATGACACTGCAGTGGCTAGTCCCTGTATTTCAATTATTCTGCATGATGCTTGTGATCAACAAATCTGAATTATATTTTTCCCCACTTCTTCCTTCTTATGATGCAATTTTTTCAAAATGTACCTTTACTCTCCTTTAAATACATTTTTAAATATTAACAGATTTAAAAGCGTTTGTGGGGTGTTTTTTTTTTTAGTTAAGTGTACTCATTAAATAAACAAACAGAACTTTAGTTTAGTTCTGTTTTACAATGTGTTTTAGTATACACAGGTAGTTACAAGATCACCAACAATTAATTATAACCAATTAATGCCCAATGCCTCTTTCAATTATAGAGTGTTTGGGGAGGACATGAAAAGGTAATTTAAATCATGTCACTTTAGCGGGTATCACATGATTCTGCAATGAGCATGCCATGAATACTTAAGTTTTGGTTTACTTTTTAAGTAAGTGCATTAAAAGAGTTTCAAGAGGAGAGACATCCGGATTAATAAGATATGTTTCAGCTGGAACTTCAGCTCCCTAGCAGAAGAACAGTAAGTGAGGCAGAACAGCCAGGACAATTGGTCTGTAATGGATTTCAGCACTAAAGTTCTAACTTTCAAGGTTTTTAAAAAATTGCTAAAATCCCTGAGGTGCAGGAAGGCTTTCCTGTGCACACATATCAGCTAGAGTAAGACCCTACCAGCCTTTTCACTCATTTCAAGACTGAACTCCTTCAAATAGCATGGTGTTTTTTTTCCCCCAATTGCCGATCCCTGACATTTCAGTGATGGGTCATCAGTTCATCAGTTTGCTTAACTGCACTTAGTTTGGAATGATTTCAAAATAGAGTTTGGTTTTTATTGCCATTTGCAGCTAGGGTGGTTTTCTCAAATGTTGATTTTTAACTCATCTAAATAGATGAATGTCTGGCTTCAAGGTAAGTGATGCTTGATTCATTGTTCTGTACAATGTCATCCCCTTGAAAAGAACTGCAGGAAACGGGAGCATCAAGGATAATTGCTTTGCAATGGGCCTCAGCACTCAGCTCCACTCTCTTTCTAGATTCAAAAGTAAAGATTAAACCCCAAGGGTATGGGAAAGAAAAGTCACCTCAGAGCAGTCAAATAGCAGAAACCCTCTTCTTCTCCCCCTCCTTCTCCCTGTTTTAGAGTGACCTCTAGCATGCATCTAAGCTCTGTACTGACAGCAGACAGATCAAAACCTACCCCTGTGCAAAGTTAGTGATGGATCAGGACTTACTTCTTCCATACAGGAGCTCTCTGATTAAAAAAAAAAAAAGAAAAAAAGAAAAAAAGAAGTAAAATATTAAGACTGGAAATATGGCAGTTCTGTTGTTTTTTAATCACTCTAGCAGTTCTCCAGAAGCCTGATCTTGGTCAAATTATTCACTTAATTAATTACCGTGTAGCAAGTACAACTAATGAGTTACTTCACAGTGCACTTTCCTTCCAAACTCATCCCACTGGTATGAGGTAGGCAGCACTGCCACTGGCAAGCACAAATGCTTCCTTTGGGGCATAACACGGTAGGACTACTGCTCTCTCCTTTGCATCTCATTTGCATGATGAGCCTTTAGGAGGGAATGTGCTCCCATGATTAACTAGGTAGCTCCAGTGTTAAAAGCAGCACCAGCTGTAGTTTGCACTGTTTTAGTTTACCAAGAGGAGGCCAGAATGCCTTTATTAGGATTTTGTCTCAGGAAAAATCTGCATTAGAAATGCACAGTGTGTAACTGGTCACCGATATCAAACCCTAATCCTGACAGTCTGCTCAACTGGCGAAACGCTGGCAATACCCTTAGATCTGCACTGACAGTGCCTAACATTAAGACTTTGTCAGGGTGACTCCTCTCCCTCCTGCACTGACTCATAAGGAGAAATGAATACAGACAAAATATACTAAGCAGTATTTTACTGTTACTATTAATGAACTTTTAACTCCCTCATGTTTACCTAATAGTCCATCTTTTGCTCTCTCTCCTGTCTGCATTTCAAAATGGCAGCAAAATTTAACTGCAAATATATATATATTTTAAAAGACTGTTTAAAAATAGCCTATTTAATTTGAAAGCGTATCGCAGAATTACTAGTCAAGAATATATATCAATATATGACACTTTTAACAGCAAACCTAAGTAGTATACATTTTTGGCAAAAGCCTTTGATGCATTCGGAGTAAACTTTCACTGATAAAAAAATCCATTAAATTAAAAAAAATGCAAATTCGATTTAATGCATTCATAACTAACAAGGAATTACATGCAAATCTGTTGCTGAACATTAAAAGTAACAAGCTAAGAGCACAAAGGAGTACTCGTGCACAACGCACAGTTCACTGACTGGTGCATACTGGCAATACGATTTAACATAAAAGAGGTAACTGGATAAAACTTTTCCAGTCTAAAAGCCTGTGTAGGAAACAAATGACCTGCACGCTGTGTTGACATGCAGGTAATAGGCAGGAACTATTGTTGGCAGAGGGGTTCCTGTGCAGAGCAACTGCAGAGCTGTCAGGGCATCAGGGCTCTGCTCCCCTTATGCAGCAAGTGCTCTTTTGCCCACTGACATGATGTCCCTGACGCTCATGCAGGCGTTGCTTGCTCTTTGCTCCTCGCTGTTACAGAGCACTGCCTTCCTCTTGCCGCCTGTGGGAGGGCGCTTGCTCCTGCCAGCCCAGAGAAGCTCCGGGGACTTCCCTCACAGTCCAGGGAACCTCATGTCATCTCAGCCTACGCTGCAGACCCTGGCGTGCTCCTATGAACAGTAACTGTGAATAAAGCACTCTCGAATGCCAGCTCTATCTGCTCTCTTCGTGCGAGAGAAACCTTATTATGCACCTCTCTGTAGTTAAAAGGCTGTAGCTGGGGAGACAGGAGGAAAGCTGGCTGGCTGCCCGATGCCATTTGCTGCACCATAAATTTGGGGGAGTTTTCTGGAAAAAAACCCCGATCTGTCACCTCCTCCAAGAGCAACAAGCAGTTCCAAGATGGGAGCTGGATAGTGTGTGCAGGCAAGGGCAGAGGCTCCAAGTGGGGCCTCTGAGGTGAAGGAAGCCTGCCCAACTTCCCATGGGGAATATGCAGAGGCTCTTCAGTCACTTGGAGCCACAGGCATTTGTCCGGCAAGGAAGAAGGACTGGAGAAAGAACCTGCCCTGCAAACTGGCATGGGACAGAGATGACTGGGAAGGGAATTCGTTTCCACTGGTTTGATTTGAATACATTCATCCAATGCAGATGTCTTCTCTATTTAGAAAGTTACTTTGCTTTAATAAAATCTGCCTTGATAGATTGATTGTTCTGGTGATGATTGGTGTATTCATTAAAAAAAAAAATTAAACATTTGTCATTTGGGCAGCCAGTTTTGATACTTGGCATTGAATCCTGAAGATACCATTCCCATAGTTAAATCATAGAAGGTTGCCTAAGGTTGGAAGGGACCTCCAGAAGTCATCTAGTCCAACCCCCCTGCACACGCAGGGCCACCTAGAGCACGTGGCACAGGACTGCATCCAAGCGGGTCTTGAAGATCTCCAGAGAAGGAGACTCCACAACCTCTCTGGGCAGCCTGTGCCAGTGCTCTGTCACCCTCACCATCAAGAAGTTCTTCCTTAAGTTCCTGTGGAACTTTTGGTGCTTCAGTCTGTGGCCGTTTCCTCTTGTTCTGTCAGTGGCCATCCCCCAAAAGAGGCCAGCCCCATCCTCCTCATTGCCTCCCTTGAGGTACTTACAGACACAGATCAGATCCCCTCTGAGCCTTCTTTTCTCCAGGCTGAACAGGCCCAGATCCCTCAACCTCTTCTCACAGGGCAGATGTTTCAGGCCCCTGATCATCCTCGTGGCCCTGCGCTGGACTCTCTCCAGCAGCTCCACATCCCTCTTGTACTGTGGGGCCCAGAACTGGACACAATTCTCCAGATGTGGCCTCTCCAGGGCTGAGTAGAGGGGCAGGATCCCCTCCCTCGACCTGCTGGAGACACTCCTCTTAATGCACCCCAGGATCCCATTGGCCTTCTTGGCCACGAGGTCACACTGCTGCCTCATGGTCAACCTGTCATCCACCATGACGCCCAGGTCCTTCTCAGCAGAGCTGCTCTCCAGCAGGTCGGTCCCCAGCCTGTACTGGTGTCTGGGGTTATTCCTCCCCAGGTGCAGGACCGTGCACTTGGCCTTGTTGAATTTCATGGGGTTTCTCTCTGCCCAGTTGTCCAGTCTCTCCAGGTCCCTCTGGGTGGCAGCGCAGCCCTCTGGGGTGTCAGCTACTCCTCCCAGCTTTGTATCATCTGCAAACTTGCTGCTTAAGGCCACAACAATTTTCCAGTCGATGCAACATCTATGAAATTGAATGTTATGGGGACAACAGTGCACTGGCAGATTTTGGCCTCATTGAGTAGTTCTGTATCTGTGGATACTCTGCAATTTTGAACTCCCAGAAATTAGGCTAATAAACTTTGCCTAGCCAGCCAGTTGTACTGAGCTGCTGAACTGTACATCTTAAAAAGGGAAACTACAAGATCACACTGAACTATGGAGCAACAGGCCAATAGAGCCACCTGCGTGGGAGAAAGGAAGCAATATTAATTTTAGGAATTACTCTATTCCTACAACAAAACTAATCTCAAGAGAGCTGCCAGAACAATCAAAACTGCATTCATTCTGTCAAGGTGTTAGGACGGATTTAAGTAATCCTGAACTCCTCTGCCGAGGTTCAGAAAAAGCAATACAAAGGCAGAATCCAGAGCATAGCTGCACAATAAATGTTACAGAAAATATACAGAGCTATAGGGAAAAAATAAAAAAGGAGGGAAAAAAATGACCAAGACAGGTTATTATGAGAGATAAAGGTCTACAGAAAGCACAACTGCTTACTGCAAACAATTTTATTTATACAGAGAAGTTAAGATTCAATTATTCTTATGGGTTACAGTAAAATATGACAGTCATCTCAGAACAGAAACATTTGGCTGTAAAAGAAATACTTCCTGACTCAATGGATTGTATGGTAAATTCAGGATGCACCTAAAAATGGTAAAAAAGAGAGATATTTACAGAATTATAGAATTCAGGGACTTCACAACACAGTGACAAAACCACAGCTAGTTTGTGAAGATATCCAGAGAGAAAAGTTCCAAAAGATGTATCAGAGAAGGAAACAGGAGTTTAAAAAAAAAATGATCTCCCTCTATAACAAAGAAGGACATAAGCAATATTCCTTGGTAAAGAAAAGAGAGTCATGGTTTCTATTATAAACACAGAGAAATTAACAGTAGGGTAGGAAGGCGCTCGAGAGAAAAACAGGGATCTCCAAGGCTTGTTCTCTGCTTGGCTGAGGTGGCTGTCTTACAGACCTTTATTCAGTACTCTGAATAGATCTTCGGGTACCTTCAAAGATACCTGAGTCTTTCTATTGACTACATGAGGTGTAAATTTTTCCTTTATCTGATCTAAAGTATTCTGTGCAGGCCACAAGCCCTTTTAAATTTTACAATAGCTAGATTATGTGTTCCGAGTAGGCAGCTTGATTATGGTCTACAACATTCTTCCTTATTTTCTTTGAGATAAGTAAATCACTGTCATCATGAGACTATAACAAGAACAGTCATGCTGGCTCAGAGAAAAGATTCATCTCTTACAGCAGGCACTGGTAACAGGCATTGAGAAAGAGTGCATGGTCTGCAGTTTCAGTAATCTGCAGCCCGAAGACTTCTTGAGGCAATAGCTGTGTTTGCACCTTTATGTTTAATAGCCCATGTATTCATAGTATTTAATATTTTGTCTTTTAGAAACTAAAAACTCTTCTGAACTTTTTTTTTTTCTGCTTGGAACTCCCACGCTGTTCTGATGTACAGACTCTGAGGTTTGCTTACTTGTTTAATTTTTTAAACCATTAGCATGATTCTGCTGTTCCTTCTTTACTTTATCATGAATACTATCATTTCATATTTCACTTTCATTTAAATATTTGTCTCTGCTTTCTAATGCTGGGTTAGTTATTGAGTCTTAGCCAGAATCAACTTAGAATGAAAACCAAAACAACGGATTTTCATTACCAGCTCTAAGTATTTTCTCTATTACTTCTACACATCAGAAGATGTCAGACATCAGAAATGTCTGAGTTTGAGAGAATACAATCATCTTGTGTATTGTTTCTCTATCAAGTACTGAGGCAACGAAAGTTTATCATCTACCCTATCTTTTGATGTTCATCTTATATTAAAAGAAATACATCATCCATCTGCTTATGCTAGTACAAAGATCTAGAATACATTTCTACCACAACATCACTGAGTTTGCTCCTCTTACACTTCATTCAGCGAACCTCACTATGATTCCTCCCTCTCTCTGAAATTCTTTATACATAATACTTTCTTCCTAACATTTTCCCTGATGAGGTTCTATACTAATATTCCAATCCTGAACTTATCTTACTAAATCTAGGTGATGTCACATGCTTTTCTGTGTGCACTAGCATTGAGATTTCCCTCTTTTTACTTAATTTGCAGTAATAATGCATAGATAACTAGGATTTCAGCAGTTTGTGCCACTATATCCTCTTTCATCTGTTCAAACCTTTCAGCATTTTTTCTCCTCTCACTCAGATTTCAACCTACCCGTCATATCTTTTCTCTCTTTTTTTTTTAAATAACTTGTGACTTTTATCACTAGTTCACTACCCATATTTTAAATTTACTAAAACTTATAACTAAATTCATAAGTCAGTGACCACCCCTACCTCATTAGATAAATCACCATATTCCTTTATGCAACCATTGACAATCATTCTTTATAGAGTAACATGCAGGTCACAGAGCAGTGAGAGAAAACTGATTTTGTAAAATCCTTAGGAATTTATGTTCCTAAGCAAGTGTCACTGAGAGTTAAGGTTTTGTGCTTTAACATATGATGACAACCTCAACAAAAGCTCACTTGCTAACACTGACCAAAAAGCAAAGTTCTATTTGCTATTCAGTTTTCCTTACCTGACCTTCACAAAAGTTCTGTTCAGGAGCTGTAGCAACATTTTTACATGAAAAACTATTTTGGAAGGACCACCATGTATGTACATATATATATAAATGTAATAAATAAATGAGAATGTTTGAAGGTGTTAGGTGTTTTTGTTAGTCATTCCAATAAAGAGCAGTATCTGTCTTGAGAACTGTAAAAGCTTCTGCTAAATGAAACATAAAGCAATCTACCAAATGGCTATAAACAAGATAAACGACTATAAACTGTTGAAATTTGGTGAAACTATGAAAAATTCATTCAGTTTTGAGACCTATACTTGCACTTCGTATGGAATAGCCTACCTAGTAAATGAATACTGGAAATCAGAGGAACTTATAAAAATACAATGCTCACAGTATTAAAGAAGGACTTCTGCCAGACTCTGAAATGGCTGTCACCATCCTAAGGAAGACAGACCAGGTATGCACAGAAATTTGTAACAAGCTCACAGGGAGGCCCAGAAAACAACTGTAATAATTTGCATCATCTGCCCCTACTCTGAAAGCTACAGATTATGAAACATTTTCTTTCTCATATTGAAATTAAATGACTAAATCCTCAATACCATCCAGAATCCTGAGATCCAGTAGCACCCAGATCCAGTACCAAAAAAAATAAAAGAAGAAGATTTTTCCAGACAACGAGGAAGATGGTCTTTTTGGTATTTTTTCTGGGCATGAATCTCCCCCCAGAATTAATTGTATTTCTGTCCAAAGAATAAGTCTACCAAAAATGGGCAAAAGCCCTATTTGATATTTTAGATCAGCTTATAAACTAGAAAAAAAATGGCAATCTGTTCAGTCACTTGGGCTAAGGTCCTGGAGAGAACTACTTAAGACCACCAAGTCTACAGAGAGGAAATTCACTGAAAAAGTTAGGGTACCTAAAGTTTTTGCCTCAGTAGATCTGGGAAGATGAGTCAATCCTCTCCTTAAAAAAACAAATAAGCAAGTGAGGGAGAGAGGGATTTGCAGGAGAAGAAAAAGGGAAGAGAAAAAAATGAAGCCAGATCAGCAGCTTGTGATTAACACATTCCTCTGTCTTTTTGCTGTTATTATCAGACATCTACTTTAGTAAAGCAACTCTTGAGACTCCTGAGAGGAATGGATACATGCCATACGTTCCAAACACTAGGGACACATGAGCATTTTGCGGTGTTGCTTTTCTATAAAATGATTCACCACACAAAACCTGCAGTTCTGATCACCAGCTCTGTTTTCAGAAGAGTCCTCTGCATGACACCTCCTTCAAAATGTCAAGGTTGTGCTGCTATCTACATGGTTTCTGAGTAGGCCTGTAACTCACAGCCTTGAGGTTCAGCTGTTTGTGATTCAAGATTCAATATCACAACTATGTTATATTGGCTCATCTATGCAAGAAAATAAAGCTAAAATCACATCAAGAAATGAATTTATTGAGAAAGTGATGGTAAGTAACTTGAGGATTCAAAATACTATCATAAAAAAGGAGTGAATGAGAAGAGAGCCCCTCAGCAAGATCAAGGATGAAGCAATTCTAAGGAGCCATAATGGCTCACTCTTCCCCACCTGACTGTTGTCTGCAAACTAATGGGGTCTCATCAGGTGTCTTTATGGGAGTGGGGAACCCGTTAATATTTAGGCTAGCAACACACTAATTCTAGTAATCTACTATTAACAAATAAAAACTTACAGTGTGCTGCAAGTTGCATAAATCCTCTTTGTAAGAGCCTTTTACACATAGTGAAGTATGCCCAAATTAAAAGTGTCCCATTAGACTGAAGTGTACAGACACACACAAATAAATCTGTGTCCATCGCCATGGGACCTGGCTGAGACGGCTGCTGCCTGCTTTCAGCAGTAATTATGGTGAGAACTGAGAGCCCTAATGTCAACTTGTAGCCATTGCCAAGCCAGCATTCCTGCTTGCTTGGCCCAGGGAGGCCTGCTCCCTTGGCCTACCCAAAATTCTCTCTGTAGTAAGTTGTGTGGTAGCTGATCGCGTTTGGGAAGTCAGCACTCTATGGGTAGATAGTAGCCTGTTCCTGCTGTGATACACCCTCCCTTTTGCTTGAGCAGCAATACTATAACTGAGATATCTAGTAGGAGATACTGTCCGTGTAAGTCACAGCGCTGGATGTTCGCGCAGACTTACGATCCAGTGTTGGACTATTTCTTTGTATGTGGCTGTGCAAACATGCTAATGTCCTTGAACACAGCCTCTTTCAGAGTCTAGCCGAGCGAGAACAACCGTAGTCGACTGAGTGCTAAGGAGTATGTATTAAGGAGTACTACCTGGACTGCAGTGTTTCTGTAAATAAAAACTAAACTAACACAAGAAAAAAAATGTCTATGGAGATTGTTTACTACTTTAACAGAGCAGAACTTTTATTGGTAAACAGGATCTCTGCCTTGTGTGATCTCAGAACTCATTTCATAAACTCTGAATAGCTCCTTTACATGCAGCAAGTTAGCTTACATGCAACACGTAAACTTATAAAATTCCATGGCAGAAACTGCTTTCTCATTTTTTTTTGCACAGCACTTAACAAAATAAGATCTCAATTTCAGCTCAGCCTTTTGAAATTTTCCTGAAGGACAAACAATGTTTTTTAAGGCAGTTATTTATAGCTATGCTCTTGTTCAAAATTAAGGTAAAAGACCAAGTGAAGAAAAAAGAGGGAATAAAAGAAAAAAAAAAAAACTCCCAGTTGTCCAGTTGTTAACATTTACACAGAAACCTTTTGCTTTCAAATCATTTATCTTCTTGTTGCTGAAGGTGATTTTTTTAGTGTAGTGAGGCAGTGATGAACGATGTGCAGTGATAACTGAAGAAACTATTGAATCAGGTGTGGGGACTTAAAGAGACATACTGATGACAGTTCTGCATCAAATGTCTGTCCAACCCAATAAGCCTGGGGCTTGTTATGATTAGAGTCTAAAAAGCATTCAGAAAAAGCTTTCAGATTATTTGCTATCACTTACAAACCCAGAGGATCTTTTAAGTCATCAGCCTCAACTCTTCAGTTCATGTTTGAGGGGCTTTAATTTTCCCTACGTGATCTTCCTCTTGTCCTTCTCTGTTCAGCTCGATATATGCCTTCTACTTGTATATAGCTATCTGAGTACTCCAGGCATGCCTGAATCCTTAGGATAGTCAGAGGGACAGACGTTAGGCTGCCACATTAGCAGGCGTTGTGTTTGGTGCCAGTACTCACCAGCAGCTGGCAAGAGCTCCTACCTGGAGTGCCTCATGTCTGCTGAGGTCCATGGCCTAAACCACTCCTTTGCCTCTCTCTCTGTGGCCAGGTTCACTCATGGACTGTATCATGTCTTAAAATAGAAAAGAAGAAAAAAAAAGGAGAGCGAGACACTAAAAATTTGGATTTTAATTTAAAATTTAATCACCTGATTAGAAGTTAGTCTCCTAACCTCCCTTTATAGTAACTGTGAATGAGCTTCTAGACAGCAATTCATTTCTCACATATCTCAAGCATTGAAACTTCTAGTTTCAATATTGTAAAATTTGGCTTAAAAAATGGCAGAGGTATTTCCATTGATGGTACCACAGTCTGTTTTAAATATAATAGCCATGTCCCCTTTCCTCATTCTCCAGTAAGGCAATTCCAGAAGGAAGATATTTGACTAATCCATCCTCTCCATTCTGAAGCACGTGTAAAACCTTCCGTTAGAGAATTCACACCTCCCACTTTCTGGATCTAAGGTAATCAAAGGTGAGGAACCTCACATGTTGAAGCTGATCAGATATGCCAACAGAAGCATGAGTTTCAGGGAAGCCAGTGGGGAAAAAGCAAACAGCAACACGGCTCTTCATTAGGTGTTAAACACACAGCTGTCGTACCAGATTTGGGAACTTTAGGTATTCCATCTGTTTCTTTCTGCATTCATGACTGTGTCTTAGACAAAATGGAGACAAAGACAACACCAAAGTGCAAAGCCCAGGGGCACAATCTCAGAAGCAAGATCCCAGCTCTGGATCAAACATATCCCTCAGAGTAGTGTGGAGGAAGCAGCCACATCCTACAATGAAGCATGTTACTCTGGGGTGACAGAGTAGAGACTGGTCAACAAGTGGTCTTGTGACTGCATAATCAAGGACAAATGCACATAAAAATTCCTGAATTTTATGCATCAAATTGCAGAGGTTTTGAAAGACTCGCGCACTGATGTTTGCTGCTGACTGAGGCAGCCCAGGTGTTGTCATGCTGGCTGTTAGCAATCGCAGCATAGGAATACGACTCTCTTCCACACGGCTTACAGGAGCTGAGGTATCTAGCTCTTCCACTCCCAGTTTTGAGGACATAAATTTCAGGTACTGCAGTGTCGAACATCTTAATGACTATGATTCCTTTTATAAGTAGCTGTTCAGAACACTGTTATTAAAATACAGAGTGAGGGGGTTAGCAAATGATGCTAACCTCCCATGCAAAATTATTAAACCTGAAATCTATATCACCTGGATGGAAAATGGTGAAGCCAAAACTGAATGTTTAGAACAAGGGATGTTTGATAAAGGAGCTGTAAAACAGTGTCTTGCATTGAAGATATTAGAATGAATTACAGTCAATTCAATTAGCTCTGTGTCTCACCATTTTGCAGCAACAGCAGCCAAGCAATCTTTCATGAATCCATTTTTTGGAAACAGAAACTACTGCATGTATGGAAGTGCCTTACAGGGCTCTCAGTACAAATTAACAGAAGGGCCAAAGGCTGGCAGGACCATGCCATTCTGTTCCCATTACTGTCAGGGACAAGATTTCTTTTAGTTTCAGTGAGGACAGAACTGCATCCTGAGGACATTACTCACAGATTTCAGGAGACATGCATTTTCTGTAAATGTTTATAGTTTGATTACAAAAAAAATGCAATCTGTTCTTGCAGATATATATTCATAATGAATTATTTTGATGTAATTTGAGCAACCACAGAATTTTCTTGAATGTAATTTTAATATATTGGTCAGCAAGTTCTGTCATTAATGCTGAAAAGAGATAAGCTTAGGACTTCTTGACATAAAGGGAGCATTGTACTCTTTCAAAAGTATGTGCTGGAGGTTAATCAGAAACTAGTAATATATTTAATTTTGTGCTTTCCTTGCTATAAATTAATTAGTAAAAAATAAATAAAAACAGCACGAAAGATAAGGCAGCATGTTGTAGATTGTTCCATTTAGAAAAGCAAAGATCAAAGTTCACTTATTTCCTTTTTATTTTTCCAACTACCCAAAGGAAGATAGTAGAACTCCAAAATAACTAAATCTTCAGCATAAAGCAGAACATGTTGCAGAGTGAGGAGGCAGGAAAAGAGTGTGGTATACAAAACTAAGCAACACCACTAACACTGGGGAAAAATATTCAGCTAATAGTGACTACATTTTCAGCAAGCATAATCCTTGCAATACTGAAAAGATTAATAAAGCTCTATTTCTAGCGGTATTGAGAATGTATTTTATTGTAAAATGAATTCTTAACAAATAGGGATGCAACAGATTATACTTCTAAACAGAAGTAATACACTGTGACTGTGACTTGCTTCTGACTTCCTGACTTTTTTGGTAAAATATTGAATATATCTAGAATATAGCATGTTATGTGTTGTATTTACTTACAGATCATGTGAACTTAAACAAAAATCAGGAGGAAATAAGTGTGAAAGCTGTGAAAGTCTGATATTGTTCCTACTCATTATTTTAGGTACTTCAGTAATACAGCATGCAGATTTCTAAGCACTTGTATGAGTGTCAGTGGAACTAACTAACAGGTCAGATGTTTTTGTATATTTATGGAATGATGATGACTATAGATTCAATCTATGGGAAATTCATCCATACAGATTTAACTGGAGGCACAGAGCTTCAAGCCATGTTACAATAATCCCTAAGTTACATCCCCTACCAGTAAAGTTATCCACGTGGCTGACTTTGAGAGCATTATATTGTTAAAAGAAGAACAATTGTGTTCTTCACTTCCCATGCAATCTAAAAATCCAGGCACTACAATACTTTGAAACTAATCCTTCAATTAATCTCACATTTCACAAAGTTATCATAATAATAGGCAACAATTTTAAAGATATTTTAATACGTCATGTGCAGAACACCAGCAAGTAACAGTAAAATTTTATGAAACACAAATCTGAGTATCTCAGTTCTGTAGAACAGCTTACGTAGACAATTGCCAACAATTTAGCCAAATGTAAGGAGGCTGAGTTCTTCCAAGAACCAGAGGCTCCATTTTAGAGTTTTATAAACACATAAACACACACACACACACAAACATATATCCATCATCCTACTATGAATTGTACCATTTAAAAAAAAAATGAAATAAAATGCATTTTGGTCACATTCCAACAATTTCTTAAGACATGGATAAAGACAAGAGAAAGAAAATCTAAGGATCTGCTTAGAGGCCTGGGATAAGGCGAAAAAGAAGTCTGATATGAGGAACTTATCTAGGAAGGAAATGGAGAAGATGATAAAAAGGAAGAAACTCAAATTCTCGGAAGACAGGGAAGTACTTGTGCATATATATAAATATATTCTACCACACATATTAAATTAATGAAGTATGTCAGCTATATAGAAACATTTCACACATATCTCTATAAATATGCCAATCATTATACTAAAATCTCCTCATGACTTTGTCATAGGACTTGACCAACCACACACGGATTACGATGGGTGTTAATAAAGAGCTATTATTCGCAATAAGCGAAGAGTTAATACAGAGGGCCAATAATTAGGCATAATAGGCTTGAGTCAAGATCATGCCCATGTTGGCATTACTATGTCACTAACTACCAACTTTAGAGAAGGAAAATCTTTTTCATTTTTATTTTTACAACAGTAGTTTGGAATCAATAGATTACCTCAGTCATTACCAAAATGTATGGCCAATAAACCATTGGCTTATAGGTGATACTTTATCAGCTGGATTGATAATTATGTCTCTATAATTTAGTAATTTCACAGTGTAGTGATACTCCCTGAAGCATTAAAAGCTTTACTTAATTAAGTTGCAAAATGCCTTACATTTAATTTCCTTTTTAAAAGTAAACCTTGATAAAGAGGTAAAGGACAACTGGCAAAGAGTTGTGAAAATACAGGTTTGCTCATGATTTTAGATTAAAGCTTTTATAAGTTGCTAACTGTTAGTTCCCCTCTCCATTATCATTTTCACAAAGTTTTTATGAGACTGCAGTTGTCTGAAGATTGTTGCATTTTCTTGAGTGTAGCTTCACATACAAAGTTTTTGCAATAGTGTTTTTGTTTTTGTTGCACTACAACAGGATGTAATTAGCACTGGGACACTACCTTAAATGACTGATTTGGAATATTAAAGCCAAAAAGATTTTGACAGAAACATTAAATCTGGATTCTTTCAGACTCTTCTGCCACTTTCACATACTAATCAGTATTAGTGTTACAGATGACAGTGAAGCTTCTCGGCTTTTATAGAAGTTTTCACGAGAGGAAATCTGGAAAATTATTTTTGCATTTGGCATCTAGAAACCTGCCTCTACATCTACAAAAACATTGATTTTACAAAAGTAAGATTATCTCTAGCTGTAAAATTTAATAGGAGGATGCTATGCAAGATGTATACCCCTTGTAGAAGAAGTCTGGATTTTAATAAACCAAGTTACACAAAATTACACTAACGTATCCTTTAGACAGCCAAAATGAGAGCATCTCAGCCTTGATATTAAGAATGCATAAACAGGCATGCATGCTATTACAAAAAAAAAGCGGGGAGCGGGGGAGAGAGCCGCAAGACACTGGTAACATTATTCCTCTCTACACACGTAATTTGTGGCTTTTTATTTGTAGGGCAATATACTCTACCTAAGTACTGTAAGCAGCAAATCTCTTCCTTGAGCTGCATATTAAAGTTATTTAGCCGATGGTGTTTGACCTTAAGTTGATTTGTTGCGGCAAGGTAAGAAATTTTTGGAAGCACATACAGCTTATTTCTGTTGTCCTTTAAACCGCTGGCAATTTTGTACTGAACATCAGCATAAGGAGGTTTGCCACTGTTGCTATGGGAATGTCATGTTCCTTTTCATTACACTGTTCCCCCACATCCACTGACTTACATACAAGCATCCTTCAGCAATGCATGGGTACTTTTTTGCATACACAACCATGACAACATGAATAGAGTAAAGGCATAATATACATACAGAACGTGCCAAATCTGTTCCTGTATGGCAATGAAAAATGAAAGAAATCAACTGAAAGAGATTTGCTCTTTTCTTAAGCCAAAACAACTTTCATGGAGTTACCTAGAAAATCAAATGAAGAAACAATAATCGCAAATCTCTCAAAGTGTGGAAAAGGGTGGCCTGCCAAAGAACCTTGTAGCAAAGCTTGTTTCTTTTCATCATTCAAAGATATCAACTTTTACTCTAGTGCTTCTTTTGTTGTTTTGTTGTTATTGATGTTTGGTTTTTTGTTTGTAATCTTTGGTTCATTTTTGATACTTTTAGACTTTACAGTAAACAGAATGTATGGATTACCAAATAGTCCAAACACATTTTCAACTGATAAAGTTTGTATGTTGTTGATGTAATATTCAGAGATCTTTGCAACCGTTACTGATTAACCCTGCAAATTACCTTGAGAAACATTAGAACTTTCCCATCAGTTTTAGAACTGAGAAAATTCTGTGGGTAAATGGCTCACCCTGCTTCCGAGAATCAGTATCAGGAACAAAAGATGAGAACTGCAGTTCCAATCCTGAGATCATAATGGTCTACAAATTATTATTTTGTTATACAACTTTGTTTCATGTGTGTCATTAACTGTATAATCCATAAAGGGATTTGGAGACAAGTGATGAATATAAGCCATGATACATTTGAGTGCAAAGATACTAGACATCTACTAATGTAAAATGTTTTACAGTTGGCAAATCAAACTTAAAAGCTGCCACTTATAGTCACATTTATTTAGATTTCGAGGATCCTCGTTCCCCACTGAGGATGCTTAGAGAACTGCTGTTTCTATTATTTTCCAGTAATGCTCTAATCTTGTCATTGCTTTCTATGGCCGTCTCACTCCCAGAGGCCTTCCTAACCACCTCTGAATGATTTGGATGCAGTTTTTCATGCATTAATATTAATACTTTACTGTGAACATCAAATTCTTTAATTGCTTTCAGAGTGAATACTTGATGTATCTGAGTAAACATTCCTTACTTAAAGCTGTATAGCTCCATTAGTAATGATAATTATAGTACACTCTACAAATAAATCCTTCATGCTAAAAGAATGCAAGATATGAGTAACAAATTGCTTTACGGACACAGAAAGAAGAGAGAAACACAAGCAGAAAATGACATACGGAGATGAACTGGAGAACAGGTGGCCTGAAAAAAAAAGTTATTTTTAGAAGTCATAGTACTTATTATCTCATTTTTAACATACCTTTTTCTCTTTATCTCCTTGTCTCTAGCTCCACTTGGAAATAGTCACATTTTTTCTTGCTCTAGTGTAAGTTTAATTAAAACATGCAGCCATTTCTTTATTGCTTTCCATTAGAGTCATTCTCTCATTTATGTTCTTCTAAGCGCTACACTGTAAATTACACAGGCCTGCAAAAGTCATAGTTACTTTAGATGCCTCCTTTTTAAAGTTATCTCCATTAGCTTTTTTTTTTTTTTTTTTTTGAGGGAAATTCATAGATGGGAACTTGCAGGACTTCACCTCCCTTCTGTGTCAGCTCTGCCTTGTGCAGCATGTGAACCATGGGTCGTGCGACAGCGGTGAGCAGAAGCACCACTGCGTTGGCTCTCACATATCCATCCTGTGACTGCATTCTCCCCACATTTCTTTCCTATTTTTGCAAGCAATTTATGCAGATTTTCTATGCACTTTCAATCTAATTGACCTTATCTCCAACAGGGCCAAAATCCAAGGGAGAAAATTAGGTGTCTAAGTCACAATGAAGATGATAGATTTTTCATTTTCAATAAAAGAGCAGAGGGTCATTTTCAAAACCAACCTCCACTCAGCACAGTCAATAATTCAGTAGTCAAAGCTCTCGCACAGACTTGGCAATATCCAGTTTTAAATCTTGCCTCTGCCATCCCCTTCTCTCCTAACCATCACTTAAATAATGTGAGGTGGATATACTACCTAAATCTCGCTTGAATCTGTCTGGCCATATAGAAAATGAGTCACTACCAGGCTAAGGGAGAAATAGATGAGTAATGTAGTTCTTTACCTTGATATTTAGGGAAATTACTTGTGAGACAAAAGGCCCTTCACTTAAGCCTTTTGCAATAATAGCTCAATGAGGTACTTTCTCTAAGACTCAGCTTGAAATATTTACTTGGAGAAGAGCACCCAGAACTTTTATAATATCCCAAATTCTACCTCAAATATTACTTTCTCAATAAGATGATGCATTTCCTTTATCAATACGTAAGGTTAAATGATTGCCAAGGAATTCTGACTGAAAATACATTTCATGATAATAATAATCACTAATGTAAATTCAACAAGTACACTGTCCAAAGGGGTATGAACACTAAGTCACATCTTCCTTTCCAAAGAATTTATAATCTGACAAAAAACATACCCTCAGGACAAGACAAAGGATGAATGATCAGGAGAGAAGTCTGTGGTTTGCTAATTACTGGCCCTTTCCTGCAAAGTGCCAAGCAACTCTTGAGAAATCAATAGCAATGGAGATCACTTAGGAATTTCCTGTTGCCTTCTAGGGTGAACACCTATAAACATGAAGCAAGAGAGAATTCCTGTTTTTTTTAATGAAACCAAATCTCTTTTCGTTTTTGAAATCAGATGTGTCCCAGGATAGAGGAAAGAATTAAATATAAAATAGTTCCCTTTCTGTTTACTTAGCATGATGCTAACTTTCTCCTCATGAAATCTATCTTTTCTACACATAATTTTCTGTTAAGCTAGATATTTTTCCATCACTTCTACTTCTGTAGTGAATATATTGAACATTTTATCATAACTTTAGGTAGGAAGAAAAAGAGATGTTGCCTGGTATATGAAAATGCCAATAGATTTTTTTCCAGGCTATATTCAGACTACAGAGAATACAAGACTTATGATGAGGCCCAAGTTAGCCAAAGCTTTGAGCAGGATTTGCTTTAACCTTCTCCTTAGTTATAAAAGAGAAACCGAAGACCTTTGAAATTAATTCTCTATCCAAATTTTATTCAAATGAAAAGTTATAATACTTAACACTTTTAAAAGAGAACCCTCGGTGGGAATAAAGAACAGAAATGAAAAGATGTTTTGAGCATTCCCCACCTGTCCATTGCATTCTTGGAAGCAAGTATTTTCTTCCTGGTGTTTTTTCAGATACAAAAGATCAAGAAACAAGTAATTGGTAGACAAGAATTTGAATGAAAATGTTCATAAAAAAACAAGAGTTCATGTCATTAAGAAGAAGAAGAAAGTAAAAACAAAATAACATAGATTTTCAGAAGGCAGATTTCATAGAAAAGGGAAGAAGAATGAAGGCATTTAAAGGAATAATTTAAAGGACAAGCACGAGCTTAGGTTGTTAAAGAAAGACAGAGGGTATAGAAAAAAAAAACATTAAAAAAAAGAACAGAGTAGATAGAAAGAGCAAATTCAGCCAGTTTGTAAAATGGAAGTGCAGAAGAATTATACAAGTAAAAAATAAAATTCGAAAAATCAAGTTATAAATTGAGATGCAGGTGGAAAGAAAACTTTCTGAAAGCACATCTGTAAGCTCTACTTACAGAAAAAGAAATTGTAGAAAGTAAAAGGCAATCAAACTATACTGGTAATTTTCTACTCTTGTAGGTATCTTGGAGATGAGTTATAGATGTTTCAAGAACAATTGGCCTATCAATCTAAATTATCTTTGCAACATGGTAGTTAGTCTTCTGATTATGGGAGAAGAACGTATATGATTTATTTTGACTGTGATACGACATCTTCACAGCGTCTCAGGTCTCATTCTTCTAAGTAACTTGACCAAAAAAGATGGAACGAAAGACAGATTTGGAAAGAAGGACATGTGGAACACCATCTTACAGCATAGTTATTAGTTGTGGGCCATCAATATGGAAATGCATTGTATACAGTACTCCAGGGCCCTGTCCTAGGCCCTCAATCTGGAACTATTCAATATTTTGATTAATAGCATCAATGGCTAAATCTTCATGTTTAGAGATATGTTTGAAGACAAAATTAATTTTCAGATCTTGACAAATTGAAGGTATTCTGAGATAGAAATAAGATACTATTCATGTACAAAATAAACTTAAGGAATGAACATGGGCACAAATATAGGATGGAGAACTGGTAACTAGGGAGAAACTTCACAGGATCTAACCATCATTGGGACTATAAACTGAACCTGTGTCAGCAATATCAGGCAGTTGAAAGAGAGACAACATGCGTATTAAGAATACATTCTGCAGAATACATGAAATAATCCCTTAGCATGCTTTAGGCCTCAGCTGGAATAGTTTAAAAATACCTGAGCATCAAACTTTAAGACTTCTCTTAACTGAAGAGATTCTGGGAGAAAGTTGAGAAAAAATATGCCAAAAGGAAAAACCAACAATAATTTCTCACTGTGAACTACTTGAATTTTACCGTAATGTTTCTACCAAATACTGATATTTTAAAAACTTTCCCTGTTTTTTATGTATGATATTACTGTTGTTAATATTCTTCCAACTATTGCACAAGAATAGAATTAGACTGAAGATGCAGCAGTACAACATAGTAAGTGCAACTTATTCAGTCCTGAATTATTTATTACAGAAGTTGAAAATGTAGAGTACTTGAGGGAAAGAAAGGAGTGGTTTTATGACAAAGGCAGATAAATGTTGCTTTGGGGAGCTGAGTTCTGGTGAAAAGTCACTTTACCCAAACATTTCACGTATGAAACCTAATTGCATGTTCATCATTTCCTATGTGTTTAATTAAAGATCATGATTTTTTGTTTGAATGTATTCAGCTTTACTTCTTAGGAATTGTGCTATATCTAAATACAGAGTGATAAATGATGTTCTGTATTTTGATATAAATCAGTTTTAGATATTTAAAAATGGCCCCTCAAATCAGTGGATGCCTTTGACAGTTACATCTCTGTGTTCAGTTTCGCCATTCATCAAAATAATAAATAATTATTTGTCTCAAGAAGGTGCTGCAAAAATATATAGCTATATCTCTTTATTTAGTTAGTTCTTAATGAAGTACTTGCATGTTATATCAAGGACTGCTAGGGAAACCCATAGGGAATCTTATTCTTTTCATCTTCAGTATAATAAACACACACAATGGTGATTCAAGATATGATTCAGATGATACACTTTATATATTCTTATTGTTGGTTTTGTTGTCCTTCAACATTTATAATGAAATTTTTTAGAGAAACATCAGTTTATCTGCTTCATTCCAGTTCATTTCTTGATCTAGGGTTCTGTTTGAGCATCTTGATTAGCAGATATGGCAAATAACTTCATCATTATTAAGTAAGCAATGAATCCTGGAAAAAAAGAAATATAGAGAACAAGCAGTAATTAATGACCTAGATGTCTTAGGATGTTTACTGGAATAGTACTATAGAGTTTATATTCCTTTACAAGTGACATTAAATTTAAAATAATAGCTTGGAGATTTGAATAAAATGCACTTATTAATTGCATTTAATAAAAATGCAGATAATTCAAAATTGAAAAAATTAAGAGGGAAAATGAAATTTACTAGTTATCATATTACTGAAACCATCTTCCTTTCAGTAATACAGTTTAACACAATTTTAATCATGTTGTTTAATCCAGATTCTGCCCTAAATTTCTAAAGCATCGCATCACTTTAATAATCGTGGAGCCAGCAATGATTTCTCATTAACTGTGTTGTAGGCATCCAAACAAGGTAGCTGAGACTTCTGTGTACTTGGTAGCTATTAAACAAAACTCAAATTCTGAACTATTCCCTTTACTATTTCTACTGAGATAACTGCCCAAAAGTGAAGTACTTTATTTTAGAGACAGAAGGATGTTAAACTGCATATACACATTTTCTTCTCAGATTAAAACACTAGCCTCTAGTGGGGGAAAAGGAAAGATAATTTTTGCTTTAAGTCAAAAAGGACCAATCTAAATGTTATTGTTACAAAGTCAGAACAACTGGTTAAAACAGACCACAGAAAATAATTATGGACAATATCATAATAAAACCCTGTGTATAAGCACTTTTCATAACTTGCTCCCCAACAGACACTATACACTATCTTGTATTAGCTGAGACTCTGAGTCAAAACAAACCATTAGAAGTTCTGGTTCTACATAAATTGGTATTAGGAACTGCTGAAAGGTAGAGAACATAAATCAGGAGCAGTGTAATGCAGAAACCCACTGGTACAAAATCTAACTACTCTCTAACTACAAAATTTATCAGAATGTTTGTGCAATATTGTCACGTCCCATTTATCTGCCATGTCTGCTAAAAAAAGGTAACTGAAAATGTGGTAAGTTATCATCTTCTCTCTGGACTGGCACTTGTGTGAAAGGGAAGAGATGGCCCTTGTGTTCCCAAAGGAATGGGAAGACACAGGAGTCATGGATCCATAGAGGCTGTAGACGCTTGGGCTTCAGGAACAACATCATTTTACCCAGTCCTGGTGTCTTCTGCCCTAGCCTCTTAGACATTTTTGTTCTGTAGTTCTCTCTTTGATGCCCCTGTCTCTGTCCATTTTCCTCCCTGGCCTAGTCCAGACATCCAATTCAATCATAGCTACAGTCCAGTAAACCCCAGCTATAAATCCCTGAGCTATATATTCTAGGATCTCTCATACTTTCAATCACTGACAGCATCAAGCGCTTTCTGCCCATTTCTAAGCATTTTATTCCCTCCCTCAAACTGAAAGGGGGAACATTTTGTTCCCCTTTGATGTCCCTTGTGCTCACAGGCTCCAGGTGCTTTTTCATACAATTTGAATGAGCCATTAACTCCTAATCCCAATTTCACTGATCAGATTGACTTTGTATTTTAGCCCTACATTAGACTCCATATTTCCTTCCTTCTTCACACTTTGTGGTTTCTAAATCTCAATTGCCCTTCTTTGCTCTTTTTTTAAGCTAATTTCTGCAGATGCCAGTTTAAAGAACTGTTTCATTCCACACTCCCAGTGCTAATAAATCCTTGGGGATTTTAACTCTAAGGTCCAAGAATCTCTACTAAGCATGTTAACTAACTGTATTTTTTATTCTTCTTCTTTTTTTATCTATGGGTCTTTTTTTTCTTTTGATTCTTTCTTTACCAGATTTCAAGACCTTGCTCAAAGAATGACATCACTATGTATGTTTAAAAGGAGAAATATTTTTATTTGAAAATTTCCAGAAAAAAAAAAATCTGACGCAGACCTGAGGACCGAATTCTTATAAAAGAATTGTAGACATGTTTAAGTAAAAATCTCAGTTTTTAATCTCAGAATTTAAATGAAAAAAATGAACAAACAGACAATATTCTGATTCCAAAATGCCCTGTTTTATTTTCTATTTTCCTCATACTATATATATTGAATAGGTGTTTACATTAACTTTCTGTTATTTGAAGTCCCAAATCCCAAAGAGAGCAGGAGGAAAGAACTCTTTTGGTGATCTGTTAATAACTGGAAATTTGAGGAGTTAATTAATAGAATTATAAATTACTGGTTTGTTAGATTGCTCATTCTTTTCACATATAGAATGGAATCATAGAATCATAGAATGAAAATGTTTATTCTGACAACAACAGGAAATTTCATCTCAAAAGAGAAAAGTTTTTATCTCCTGATCTGTGATCTCTAGCCTGTTGCCTGCCAAAGTCGAAGGCAGAGATTTTACCTCTGCTTTAAGTCAAACACAGTGACATTTGACCATGGTTTCTGGTGTGTGCTACCCACCAAGCATGACCAGGAATTACCTCAAACTGGTTAAAACCACTGTAATCTGATCATGCACTTGGAAAACAATGCAGGAGAAAATAGCTCTTCATTCGAAATAAAATTATTTATTTATCTGCATTCATGCAGGTCTTAACATGTTAAGGAACATGTTAATTTCCCACCAATTTGTCTATTCTTCTACAGGAATACATCTTGAGGTATTCCAGTTGTCATCCTCATTAGCTTTCAGTTGTTGCCATCTTCATAAATCTTTGAGAATGGATTCTACTCATGTACAAGTAATGGTGACATAACCTGGTCCGCTATCATTAGAAGGATGTTCATCTGGAAGGCTGTAGACTTCTGAATTATCTTTTCTCTGTAATGAGGAAAATAAGCAGTCTATGCATTTCAAATTGATCTGCACTAGTTTAGATTTTTTTTTGGTCTTTTTAATTTTAATGAAATTACCTCATTTTAGATTCTGAGTTAACCTGTACTGTACATGATGTTCTGAGTCTAAATGATTGGAAACCACACTCAATAACGAAGTAAATTATTTGAAGTTAATATCCAATTAGTTTAAGTTAAATAGAAGTTGAAGACTGTAAAATACTTCATTAAGAATGGAGGAGTATAAAAGTGGCTTAGCAAGCACAGAGCTAGACTAATACTGTGTTAGCAAATACATTTCTACATGCAGTAAGATATTCAAATAAAATGGAATATGAAACTGAGAAAATAGAGATAGGAGATTGATTTGGGGAATGTAGGATGTGAATCTGATCTTCCTCTCTAATTTGAAACTGGACTGCATATACATTGTAGAGCTTGGATTCAATTTAAGAACAAAATATTGAAATGTAGGGGATCACTTCAGTTGCTAACCAATAAATATCTAATGATATTTAAGTCACCAACACATCTTTCCCTTAGGTGTGCAAGAACTTTGCACAACACAATAGTAGACCCAAATGCTACAGGAGACCTCTATTCTCCTGGATCAGTGCTGAAAGCTGGACAAAATAACTGAGTTTCTTAAACGGCGCTATATGCCTGCGTAGAGACCACCAATTGCACATTAGACATCAATTTTAGGGTGAGTTTAAGCTTGGTATTTTCCATCACAGTGCCTTAGACATCTAGTATTTCTACAGATGTTTGCATGTGGACCTAATAGTCGATTCAGTGTGTCATTCACAATAGCTTAAGATATATAATACATATATATATTATATATATATACACTGTGTATATATATATATTTATGAGATGGGGTGGGATATGGGACAGATATGGCACAAAACCAGCAGATTACCAATGACTTTTGGTCTAAGAGTATGATATCTGGAGGAATATGCTATAATTTCAAATGACACTATCAAGCTCCTGCTACTTACCTCAGGTTTCAATGGGATTACCTGTGGTTTCAATGGGATTACCTGGACCTTATTGCTATCCTATGCTAAGGACTTTTCTATAATTCTGTTTTATGCGTCTGTGCTTAGTTCATAGAATATAAAATATGTACCATAATTTCCACAGCATATGCCATTTTCCTTTTCTTCTGTAATCCTCAAGTGTGTTCTTTTCTAAGATTTCATTATACTGTTGTCTTAGAAAAGAAGAAGATTAATGATGAGCAAATAGTTTTAATATAGTTTTTGGACAAATAAACATTAATCTTAAATTCATCAATCAGTATTTTTGAAAATTTCATAAATGTTTGGCAATTACACAATAAGGTTTAAAATAAATATGTAGTGCACAAATTATTTTCAGAAAACATATATGCTGAAATAATGTTGTTGATTTTTTCTTCTCTTTGAACAATTTTCTCTTTATAATTAAATGCAAAATTAAAGCCCTGAAGAATAGAAACATCTGCATTTTTATCATTCAAAGAATATAGGAAAGAGGTGAATCATTGATTAGTGTTAAAGAGGACTACCCAGACGTGTTATTATAATCACAAAACAGAACTGATTCACCAATTTAATGTGAACATCTTAGGTTCAGATAAATGCAGTCTTTGTCTTCTAATATTACATTAGCAGCAGGACTCCTTTTATTGAGAGAAAAAATCAAATCTGATGCAGCCTCTGATTTCTAATGGCAATTACTGTTGTTGCAAAAATAATATTTATAGTATCAAAAATATTGCACCCTATTCAACTCACATCATTTAAAATGATTCATATTAGCATATTTTAAGAAACTGTAATTAATTATACCATTTCAGTTGAGAGGATGATAATTTGCAATTGAGAGGGAATATAATCTACGCATGGCATGGTAGGTTCTTATAAGTCCTTTTCAATTGTGTAAAAATGCCTTAGTATTTGAAATATGAACAAATAAGATTACTGAATGCCTTGTTGGACCAGTTTATGTAAACTAAATCTTTTTTCTCGGACTACACTGCTTCAAATTCAGATTGTGCAGAATTCTTAGGAAGAATCATTCTGACTGCTAACTACTACAAAATTGAAACAGTTATTTTTCCCAAGATGTGCAAGAAAACTTCCCACACAAAGCAGCTATATATGTATATCTGTATCTGTGTATAAAATCCTAGAATCATTATGATTGGAAAAGACCTTCAAGAGCATCAAGTCCAACCAACACCATGCCTGTTAAACCATGTCCCTAACACGTTTCTTGAACACTGCCAGGGACAGTGACTCCACCACTTCTCTGAACCGCCTGTTCCAATGCTTGACCACTCTTTCCATATAGAACTTTTTCCTAATATCTAACCTGAACCTCCCCAACCCAACTTGAGGCCATTTTCTGTTGTCCTACCAGTGTGGGGGAGTGCGGCTTTGGGATAGAGGTATTTTTGTGAGACCACCATACATACGAGGGATGTACAGGGGGGGTACCCCTGGCCTCCCTGTGACCCCGGGACTGGAGCATGACACTGGAGCTCATGACATGCAATCAGAACGCTCCAGAACCCGGAGGGTGGGGGCCGGAGCGGTCTGCCTCGGCCCCGGGACCACCTAGCCACTGCACGTATCCAATCAGAGAGCTCCTGTCATTAGCATTCTCCAATTATGTTCATCTCCCCGCCCTACCAGAAGGTATAAGTTAATGTTCATCTGTAATAAAGTTGGCCGTCCACCCTAACTCGCATCCAGTGGTTATTCGGACGGTCCGGCCGGGTTCCTGTCCGGGCAACTGATACCTGCCGCTCCTCCTGATCTGAGGGAAGGGACAGACCGGAAGCCGGGGCATTGCTGTCATCGCCGCTGATCCCCCTCGGCGGGCACCGGCTCCGGGAGTCCTGGTGAGTGGCACCTCCCATCCCTGGGGGATCCCACATAGCGGGAGGCCTACGGGGGCGGCGCGCGTGGTGGGGAACGTCGCGGATGGGCCGGCGCGGATCCGGAACGTGACCGGCCTGGGCATCCGCCGCAACATACCAGTAGCTATTTTGGAAAGAGAGTGACCTTTCCTTTCAGGTAGTTGTAAGGGGGTGATAAGGTCTCCCCTGAGCCTCCTCTCCTCTCCAGACTAAATAAACCCAGTTCCCTCCGTATTGCCGAGATATCTTTAAAAGGCTATTTGTATACATATATGTATGTATGCATGTATGTGTGTGTGCATATTTCTGTCCACTCAAAATACATAGCCTTTTTAAGATATCTGATCAAAAAATTTTAAAAATATACAAAAGATAAAGAAATTCGTCATCATAACATGGACAGCAAAGAAAATTTTCCAAGAGTAGATTATATTATTTCTCTGCATGGCAGCTCTGGTACCACTGCAGATTTATCATGTAGACAAAAGGCTTGGGGAATTTAAACAGTCTGGCAAAAACTTAGTAGTGTAACTTTAGACAAAATGCTCATAGAGGTTGGGTTTGGAAGGCATCTCAGAAGATTACCTATTCTATCTTTTGCTCCAAGGCAAGATCTATATTACTCCTCACAAATATTTGAGTAACCAGTTCTGTAAGATCTCTGACAAAGAAGCAGCTGGTTTGGGATTCTCATTTTATAATCTCAGAGGCTGATCCACTTTCATAAGATGGTTGCTCCTGTGAACAAGTTTACAATGTTATTTCTCACATTTATTTGTTTGATATCTAGATTAATAGCAAGTGAATCATTAAAAAAATAGGAAATTCATCAGTTAAATTCTAGTATATCATATGCATTTTTGCATGTCAGACAGTCTTCTGTCAGCAATAGGAATTTGCAGTGAAATTTGGATTTTTCAATTCTGTCTTCCCAAGAGAATTAGTTAATAAAGAATATTCTGTGTGGACATTGAAAAATACAAAATACAGAATAAAATAGCTTGACAAGTAGAAGCCAGAACAAGCTGGGAGCCCTTCCCTTTTTCACCATACTGGGCAGCTTTTACAGCTTTCTTAAGTAAATCTAAATAGGACCATTCAAGATGTGATGTTTAGAAAACGGTACTACTTATTCACATCTTTATCCAATCCTTCTTCTTTGAGGGAGATTTTGCATATGTATCCCTCTCAACAAGGAAAGATTTCAAAATATATTTTCTCCTTTTGAAATAACCCCTTCATATAATGTTCATATATTATAATGTTCAAATTACTCCATCATCTAAGTGAGAGTGACAAAGTTCTCAGTGATCTAAAAGAACTCATTTCATATTGCTCATGAAACATTTACTTGTACTTCTTTTTCAGAAAGCAGGCAATATCTAAATTATTTTTATTGTATTGGAAAAAATCTTCTGCACCATTCAAAACTTAGTCGATGTCATATAAAAATGTAAAAATTTTAAACCATACTATGAAATTTCATACTATAAACATAGACAGGAATCTATTTATGCTGTGATCATCTGCACTGACTTCAGTATCTAAAAAGGATCACTTAGTAATGAAAAAGGTAGATATAAAATAGTTATATATTATTGGTGTGGGTTTTTTTGTAGACTGAAGCCATAATTATCAATTCAAAGATATGGCTAAAAAGTAAAGATTGCTATTTAGTTCATAAATAATTATAGGATGGGAAACGAAATGGTTCTGAAAAAAAAAAGATACTTAAAAGTTATAATAGTAGCACTTTTAACATGGCAGTGCGACGACAAATGTAGGATAAAGCAAAAAATAAATCATGACTAGGGTATCAAAAGTAAAAATCCCTTTCCAAGTTCATGATCCATGTCAGAAAGACCAAGGATGTAAGGAAGTCCAAGCACTAACCTGGAAAAAAAAGCCTGAGGTTCTCAAAGGATTTTAAAACCACAGAAGTGGTCTGACTTCCATCTCTGGCTAGATAACAAATTCTGTAATAAAGAATAGTCCACTGAGCACACACACAAATAAAAATGTGACCTCAGTAAAGGCAAATAGCCTCATTACCCTGCTTGAGTTCTATCAGGGTATCAGTGAACACATGGAAAAAGGGTAGCCAGTAAACATAATGTATACAGATCTTCCAATATCCAAAATATAGTAGAGGCATATCCTCTAATATCCTAATATAACAATTCTGGATGCTGAGCAAATGGACTAGAGGAAGTGGGTAGCTTTTCAAGGATGAGCTTTTGGGCTGTCCTTGAAAAAATATTGCCATTGCTGGAGATGTAATGCTGAGCTAGACAGAGCTCTCTTTTGAGGTAGTAAGAAAAATATTTAGGTTCTTGTTTTAAACACTTCTGCCTTAGTCATTCTCATTCTTGTTTGTTAGGTCATGTTTCAGCCAATGTGTGTATTCTGCATCTATTCACCAGTTGTAGCACTGTAGATGAGAGTTGACATAGACCTCCTGCTTTCCAAATCTGAACTGCTGATACATCAGTACAAACATCAACCTTGACCTTTATTGTAGTGTTTCACCTTTCATTCTAGCTTGCAAAGCATGAGTTGGCCACAGTCAGTATAAAAAAAAAGAAACATTGGTAATAGACTCATCAAATTGGCAGACAAACACACAGTAGCTGAAATTAAATGAAGTCCATCTAGAAAAAAAAAGAAACATTTTAACACAGACTGACAGTCTTTGGAACAAGAGTAGTGTTGAATTCACCAGATTATTCTTAATGTTTGATATTCATTTTATTTCAGAAAACTATTTTGCAAGGTTTTCTCTTTGGGGATTATTAATAATTATTTCAATTATGTTCACCTCCCAGATTGTATTCAAATTTCAACTGGCTACTGTTGAAAAGGTACTGTTTCTATACTAGGAAGTCTATAATCAGAAGAAAATCCAAGTGAGCGTTGAATGAGGAAACTGAAAGACAATCGGAGCAAACAAAAAAGACTGTGTCAATAGATAAATAAATTCCTAAGCTACTTTACAATTAAAATGTAAAGGTATATGTAAGGTGCATAAATACATATAGATACATTTTATCTATAGAAGATACCTATGGGATGATAATTAGTGCTCAGAATCAAATTCCCTAATAATGATGAGTTATGAAACTCATGAAACTTTATGAAAAGTTATGAAACTTTTAAAAGACTTTTGGTAATTTGTTTGCAAAATATATTACAACCATCCAAAACAGATACAAATTGACCTCTTAGTTTAGCAAGCCAAAAGAAAAAGTCATTAAAATAAAAAAAAAATTAAAAAGTCAATTTGAAAAAAGTTATTATTTACAAAATATTGTTTCAAATGGTAATTGAAAATATTCAGTATTTTTTAAGCAGATTTTTTAAGCATTATTGTAATAGGTTTAGGTTTGGATGGTGCTGTATTAAGAACATCATTCTTAATGAGAACATCATTCTGATGTTCTTAATCCTTGTAAATCCTTTCAATATCAAATGCATAAAATGATAATAATAATAATAATAAAGCTATTAAAAGCACAACACTCACAATGGAGAAAAAAAACCAATAAGCTGCCTGCTTGGAAATAAATGCTAGTAATGAAATCAGTCAGTTAGTTAGTACCAGCAATCTTAAAATTAAGTTCAAACTTAAGAACAGTTTTGTTATTTCTATTTATTATTCTTCTCTGCCCACAGCATGTATAACATCAGTTAGGTTGGACAATTTCCATCTCCAGAGAAAAGATGAAGGATTTCCAGAAAAAAAAAAGAAAAGCTTCTGTGAGATCAATTGCAATCATATAGACGTATAGAAGAGCACCATTTAGTAGGCACAAAGTGACTTAAAGGTATGCTTACACGATGGACTACAGCACCATGCAGAAATACCCAATGTAGAAGAAAATCAGCTAGCTTGGGGGACAGAAGAAAAGGAGAGCCTCCAAATTCCTATCTACTCTCCATGTGTTCATTATTGAGTTTCGTTTTTGAGGAAACTGAGTTTCCTGTTCCTACATGCACACAAGGAGACAGACTCTACTTTTCAAGGGTCTTGAACAGCTTTCCATTCAGTGATTTCATTAACTCAAGATCTATTCAAGCTGTGTGTTTACTTTCTTTCTTTGATTTTGAAAAATGTAATTTTCCTCTTCACGCTTTCATTAAGTGTGTTCCCTGGCTGCATCCAGGGCTAACATCCTCCTAACAATCTGCAACTTGTGCAAATCCAACTGCTGAATCTTCCAGAAGTATGGCAAAACTGTAGCTTATGATTTAGAATATCTTTACCCAAAATTATAGTTATGGACCAAATACTAATCTGGAAAAGCTATACTTTAGGCTCTGAATTTGTTTGAACTACAAATCTTGTATGAACAGCTCATCTTCATTGATATCAGCCCACAGTGGAAGAAATTTGATAGGAACAGCTCTTAGGTCGACTCCTCAAAAAAAAAAGGAAAAAAAACCCCACATAATTAAACAATCTGCTGAGATTTCTGTTACTAAATATGTTTTTTATATTTTATAAGACACCAACTTGTTTGTGATGATTCAGACTGGAAAAAAAAACTAAAAAAAGAGAACATCTTGAGGAAAATCCCTCCCCCCTCCATCAGAGCGGTAAGTGAGAAGACACAGAAAATAAACTTAGAAGTATTAGAAATATTTCATCAAAACAAATCATCAGTAGCAGATCCTCTGATCTTATCTCAAGGAGTAGCAACGTTTCAAATTAATCCTCTAATGTATGCTGCAAATTCCATACTGTCACTAACAGAATAGAGAGAGAGAGATTCATCTTGTTAGATAAAATTTTAAAGTACTCAGCTTGTGTTTTGAATTACAGAATGTGTAATTCTTTACTGAATTTTTCAGCTAAGTATGTTTTGTAATAAACTATTAATTATCTTAGTATATATCCTGGTGAAAGAAGGTAATCAAGAAAATTCCACTTTTCAGCAATCACTTATTCTAAAATCATTTACTTTTTGCATTGGAGGATTTTGGTGCATCTGACCTGATCACCCCATGTGTACACATGTTGCTGCAATCCCAAAATGAACCAAGAAAATGTATATAATCCACCTAGGTATGCTCACACTCCTGGGATGTTATGTTTCCCAGACCAATGAAAAGTAGAGTAATAGGACAATCCTACTTCCCTTCTGTATTTAAAAAAAAAAAAGAAAAATATCTCCACAGTAAAGACAGTGAATTAAATTCTTAGGTAGCATTAATTAAAGTATAGGAGAGTTTATTTCCCTTCTGGAAGTCATTGCAAAGAGCATAAAAAGATGTGTGAATGAATGATGAAACATTTTCCCACTTCCACAAAGGAAGAACATGAAAACTTTCATTTTCCTCCTTTTAGTTTCCATGGAATAAACAGTTGAAATAATTCAATCTCTTCACTGGCCATTCTTTCCAACATAAAGTTTTTTTTTTTTTTAATCTCAGTCATAATAATGTCATAGTATAGATAGCACAGATTTATATATTCTTGTGTGTCTGCACAATCTTTTTGTGTTTGGATCCATATTTATGCAAAAATTAGTGTTATTATGTGCTAAATGGTTAATTCAATTTGTTATACGGTAGTTCTCAGCTTTCTCATAGGTTGCTTTGCCTATTGATTATATTGTTCTACAACACTGAATTAAAGACATCTTAAAAGAGTGTTCTTCTGTTAATGTTTTCAACACTCCTCAGAGTCCCCATAGGGTCTTTTTAGGGTCTTAGAGTCTTTCTGTTTTTTTGTTTTTTGGGTGTTTTTTTTGCTTTTGGTAATTCAATGGAATGAAGTTTTGCACAACAAATAAATAAAAAGCAAATAATTAAATCCACTTCAAATGTGTTTTTACAAACCACAGAGAGCTTACTATTCAGTATTCATAGTTTTAGGTCACCACGTCTTCAATTCCGTTCTTTTCCAACTCATTTTCTGAATAAAATGAATCAACTGAAATAAGCCTCACAATAACCTCTAAAATAAGTGCAGATCAATCTGACTTGTTGATAACTTAGGATCTGAATAGTGTGGATGCTGCAATTTACATTTAAAATCAATATCCTCAAGGCAAGGATAAAATATTAATATATAGGAAGCCAGTGAATTCTAAAATCTTTGTACTTCAAAAACAGGAGGAAACATAATCTTAATAGAAGGTGCATATATTTCGTTTAAAACACTTGTACTATAAAATTGGTTGAAGTATTCATAAGATTAAATTCTCCAAGGTCATGATCTTTGTATAGCTCTGAAAGAATATGTAGACGATTCTGTATATCTTATTACGGTTTGTTGTAGCCCTTCATAGCTAATATGGAAGTGCTCTCTGAGAAATCTCATTATAAAATTCTCCCTTCAATAATCTGGGTACCCAACTGTTTGGATGTTTAAGCTTTACTACTAAACTAAAAAATAATGCTGACTTACTTTGGATCATGGCAAGCTATATTAAAATAGCAACCATTTAGATGTATGTATATACACACACACACATAAACATACAAGAAATTTAGTATTTTATACCTTTTTAATATCTTTTTGAAAGTAGGTGGCTAAGTAGTAATTTATTGAGATGAAATAAAGTTGTGCTATTACACTTTTTCCATCCACAGTCTCCCAAGTTAATCAAAATACCACTACCAGCATAGATTACCTTCCATATAGTCACCACTGCTCGTTAAAGCAATGGACCCAAAGTCCAGGAATGGACGGAGAAGGTAGTAATCTTTCCCATTGTCTTTCCTCTGTCACATGCCACTACCATGCCAAATGTGGCAGTGATACTGGAAGAGAGAAAAGGTGCTCAAGCCAAGGGCTAAGGAGGAGAAAAGACCACAGGACTTCACAAGACCAGCCCTTAGCTGAAGCTGGAGTATCAGCCAGGTGCTCCAGATTGCAAAAGTTCAAAATGGATATTTGAAATGGAGTTTTAAGTCTAAAGCTTCATGAAGTATCAACATAGGGGTTCAGAGTCATTTGGTCCCAGCTAATTCCAGAATCCAAAGTTGCTGGAAGTGCAGGGCTAGAATACTCCAGCTGAATCTGGAAGAGGCAATTTCCATCCACTAAATTCGCTTTTGGCTTTAATAGCTCAGGTGAAATGCAGAGACTAGAGTGATTCAAGTTCAGCAGCTATACTAGCATCATTTTCTGAATATATGTATACATGCCCAAAGATATCTGGAAAAAGGCTCAGAAAACAAGCTATTCCAGTCTTTCATTTTGGCTAAATACCTTTGATAGAAAGTGGCTTCATAAAATTTTAGTGGAAGTATGTCCAAAACTTCCTTAAAATTACACTTTGTAAGTTGCAACAAAAGCATATAAGTGAAATTCATCAAAAATGAAGTTTCCAAAGACCATTTACGTTGGGTACATAGTTGCTTGCTGTTTCAACAATGTAAATGTCATGATTAGAGAATGCTAATGCTGATGAAAAGAGAACCTGAACAAATAACAAATCAAAGCAATCCCATAAAGTGCAATAGCTTCATACATTTTGCTGGTCTAGTAATGTAAACATCATTGAAAATCATGCCAAAAAATTTGGATGGCTTATGAGCAACAAAGAGAAATGAAAAGCAAACAGAATAAATTGCAAACTCTTAAGAATGATAAAAAGCTGCTATCAGGTAAATGAAACAAATTGATACACCATTAAATGTACTTTACAAAGTCATTTATGTCATAAAGCCAACCTACCTGGCTGTGCTCCAGGAGGTGGGAAAATGGGCATGCTGCCATAGCTGTTTTTTCCACAAACAATACGCCCTGTCACTTCTCTGATTCATAATCTGTCAGTGTCTTTTTGAGAGCTTTGGCTGTGATCTTTTAGTATGCACTTGGTATAGTCACAACCCACTATAAAGATGTATTTCACCTCATTTTGCAGGATGTCAGTGTCTGCTGAATGTAAATTTCTTTGGGAAAACAGGTTAACTGCATTCTAATGGAGCTGAATGTGGAGGATCCTTTGATTGCTGAACCCCCATATGTGGGCTCTATTTATAAGCACCCCAGGACATAAAATTTAAGACTGACCACTTTATTCAAACCCAAAGGCACGCTCTGAGAACTCCTTTTTAATACCAAATGTACTTAATTTTTTAAAGCTCTGATCTCCTGAATCATTCAGCATGATGACTATTCAAGAGTAGTGTGAATAAGATAAGTGTAAAGTCCCTATTGCAGCTCAAAGAAGCCAATACAAACCAATTATTTCTTTAGCTGCAACTGAGGGACCAATTAGCAGTAGCTTAGCATAAATGATTGCGGCCCATCTAAAAAAGGAATAGCAGACAGAGGGGTGAGGGCCTGCTTGGGAAAGGGTCTCCTATAGATATGTATAGTTTAAAAAAAAGAAAGGACATGATATCTCTACACAAAGGCAGGAGCAACACAGGGAAGAAGAAAGAAGAGCCCCTTGCATGCTACTCACTCCTTTGTCTCTCATCTATAGGAGAGGAAGAAGTGGCCTTTAGACATAAAGGACAAGAAGTTTCAACCTTGTGTGCCTGGAAAAGTGAAGTATGGGAATCAGGCCCAGCAGACATTAGGCCATTAGGCACTTTTTTATTTTTTTTTAACTTTCTATTACTGCTTTGATTTTCCTATTCCTCTGCCTTTTGAACTGCCTGGGATAACTCTCACGCGTCTCTTCAAAAGAAAGTGAGAATGGATCATGCTACTGCAGCTTTGATGTGCCGCCTCTGTAATCTACTATCATACTGACCAGCAGAGCTGATGATTTAAAACTTTTGTCAGGGCAAGACTGCAAAAAGAAATGTCAAACAGAGCAAGGTCCTCTTCCAAATGTCGAGTTTGTACATTTGCTATGCTCCATTCCATTTTGCTGTTCATCCTAAATGCAGATATGTAGGAACAGTATTTCAATCACATCTTAAAAGGGATAACAGTTTTTTTTAAGGTGTATCCTTAGAGGTAGGAGTTGTTCCTCCTCCTTCTGTCTTCTGTAAGAGAAGTCTTGGAGATCTATTTTCCTAATTTTCCATATAGGAAATTAAAGTCTGTAAAGAAGAAAAAAATCCAGCCTGAGATTGCTACACTGGCCTCTACTTATAATTTTCTCATTTGTTCCTGCCTTGGATTGTCTTTGGAATCAGGACAGTGAACCCATAAAGACTGTATCTCTATAGCTAGACTGTTTTCAGAACGGAGGTTATGGTATTTAAAGATGATCAGAAGTTCAGTGAAACAGTACTGTGTGCAGACTCATCTCTTAGATGCTATTTCTTGCTTAGACATTTCTGGCAGGCTGGGCCAGAAAGTACCGAATGTCATGAAAATAATTATATTTTTAGTCTTAGATTCCATACTTTACATTAAATTATCTGTTACGTTTTGTATTACAAAGATAAAATTGGGGAAAACAAAATTGACTATTTTAGAGTATTTATGCCAAAACATTATGGTTCTAATTCAAATTTGCCAAAAGCTGGATGGATCAGGGTGTCCTTAATATTAACTCTTATAGTCATGAGGGCTGATATAATACCTCTTGAGCTACGCAACGTTACAGTCTTTTTATGGTTGTTTCCTGTATGAGAATAAAATAATTATTTGCTATTTTCAGTGATCACATTTATGCACTACTATTTTAACGCTTAAAACATCATCCTTGACATCTTCTACTGTGATATCTATAAATAAGTGATATGAGCAGATGTTTGCTTTTTAGCGTCCAAGAATTTCTATTTAACTGCTGGCTTATATTTTATTAATTTCTTCCCCTCCACCTTTTCTAGGAGTTCTTAGTCTGACATTTTGTGCACCGAATTGTACTATAGACATGAAAACACAGACATAAATAGAAATTTAGAGATTAACTTTTAGAAATTAGGGATCAATTTTAGAATATGGTCGGTCACTCATTTTAATCACCTAATCGCATCAACATCTATTTGGAAACCACCAACTAACAGAGGTCAAAGGATAACTTCATATTTTTTGTTTATGTTTGGCATTGAGATGAATGCACGGAGGTGCTGAGAGGCTTGGAGGGGGGAGGATGTAGGCAGTGGACACCACTTCAGTCTGTGTGATGGTCTAGAAAAGATTAGTCCTGACTAAGTGAGCAGAAGGTGCAAAGTGCCACAAAACATCTAACCATAACTTTTGTTCTCAGATGCAGTAATCTCATTGCTCTTCCATTATTATAAGAACTTAATTTAAAAATTCTGCTCTTCTGGCGTGGATAAAACAAATCGGTCATACTGTTGATTATGCACCTGGCCACAGTTTTTGCATTAAAACTGCTTATCAAAATGAAACCGACTGCTCTTCATACAGCTGGATGAAAATGAGTGCTTTCCTTCCCGAAATTTATTATGGACATGGGACTTTTTATGTAGTTTCAGTTAAAGATCTCAGAGGTGTGTGGTACATGTATCTAGCTTTATTTATTTAGATCTCTATACTGATACCTAAATATTTCTGTCTGAATACCTCAGGGGAAAAGCCATTCTATTTTTGTATGCCTGTGTGCTTACCTCTCTATCTTGCATATTGCCTCTTCTGTCTTTTAAAACATTTACTCAATTTTCTCGCTAATAATGCACATTTAGAATAACTGAAAATAGAGCTCAACATGTGAAGAACTCTATTAAGCATTTTAACTCTGACTGTTAAAATCACATTATTCATGAGATAGTCATAAAGTAGTTTTACTTATTTCATATTCTGTAATTACTAGCATTGTATTTAAAGATGGTAATCATATAGAAGACTTTTCTACTATGTAGTAGAATCTTATATATTGTTAGTTTTATGGAAAAAAGAAGAGAGAAATTATATCTCATGCTGTCAAAATCTAAAAAGTATTCTTTTGCTGTTGTAAATTTCCTCAGGAGAAATTTCCTAAGATACTGATCTTAATTACACTAGTATTTTAGTAATGCTGTAAGGGTAAGATAATGATGAGAGTGTGAGTCATGCTGAAAAGAGCTACAGTTTAAATTAAAGCTGATTAGTTTTAGCTTTCTTATGGCGTATTTTCAAAACTTTTAAACTACAAAAGGTCTCTGTATACACGACATTCTCCCTTATGCTGCATCGATTTTAATGTAGAAAATATGCTTGCTAGGATATGCAACTAATACAGATTCATCAACATTTTAATCATATTTCTTCAGTTGTTCAGTAAATGGAAGCCAGTCTGGAAATACATGTGAATTTGGAGAGGAAAAAAATAATGAGCCAGCTAAGGAAGGAACTGATTTCATACCTTTCATGTCTTCAGTGAATGACTTCATCAAAAAGCAGGATGGAGCAGGTCCAGAACCACTTCTCTGTGTTTTGAAAAAGTGACTAAGTCCCTCTTAAGGTTACATGGATAAAATCTGAGTAATGCACATGTGTGTGGGCAGTAACAGGAATATAACCACATATTGTTACGCTGTTAGAATTGCACTCAAGCCCAATCTCCCAAACAATTTCTGACCATGATTCAGTAGTTATCCTAGGACAGAGATCATTACCAGTAAGCAATTTTGATATGGTTACCCCGTTTGGAGGTCTAAGATGGTTTATTGGTATGAATGTGGTCAGAATGTGTTAGCTGATCACAGAGACAGAAATCATTCTTAGATTACCTAAACTTCACACATGCAGACTGTCCTGAATCCAGTGCTACCTATAAACAACCTACCACAGCAGCATGAGTGGACCTGAGCTCCAGGTTGATCATTTCCTTAGCTGCCAAATTTGAATCCCACTGGGCACCTTCAACCTGATTTCTACTTCTCTGTACCTTAGACACAGAACACCTTCACCCCATACTGGGGCATTCACTTATCACAGCTTTCCTTCAGGAAAAATTAGGAAGGCAGCTCAGTTGGGCCCTTTGGGATAAGCAAATCTACCAGCCTTGTATCGTGAATTTCCTATGGACAAGAAAGTGCTTGTATCGAGTTGATACTTATTTTCATGTTTCTGTTCCACACTTCTGTGCACAAATAATAGTAATAAAAGAAAAAAGAAAAAAACAGCATTGAACGCAATTTCTGTGTGTGCTGAGGATGTAATAAATTATTAAAACATGTAGCTATTCAGCAGAAAATATATATGCTATGTTTTTTCTTAATAAAATTGGCAAATGTTCACTTCTCTATACTCTTTATATGCAACATTTTTCTGTCTTAAAATGTTTCTTACTTTGTAAATGGTACTTTAGAAACCTCTGGAGATATTATGATGAAATATCGATTGTCCTTTTCTCGACTTTCCCCACTCCCCAAACTCTCTTCTCCACCTGCAGTACTTCTGATTTATATTTTTTTATTATTTTGACAAATTAAAAACATTTCATGCTGTGAAATAACTAGTAACAAGGGAGAATTCCAGACACATATTCATGAGGAAGAAAAACAAACAAGTTTGTAGCACATATATTTCTATTACTGCTAGATGGACTAACTTTTCAAGCTCTAGACTCTACCCTGGCTTTTGAATTTATGGGTTAAATTCTGAAAATGTAATCTTTAATCCTGCAGCTATTTAAGGGCATGACCAACTTCAACATTATTAATAGTTATCATGTGTTAATAAGATAATACAGGATTGTTTGTAAGATCTTTGATTGTTTAATCTGAACTAGTTTAAAAACAATATTCCTGTAATTTCTATCAATCACCTTAATTCTTATTTTGAAGTAGCTTTATTTTAGCTTACTGCAGCACTTTCTAATATGGTTTCTAACCTAATGAAATTATGATTCATAAATTGAACTAGAAGTGGTGTTTTCTTGGTTATTGTAATTCACAGAAGTTCATTAAAAATACCATGATATAAGTGTTGTAAAAGGAATATATTCACAAAAATAAAGAAGAAATTCTATATCTAATGATATCTGGTTCCTTCTGGAACAGATATATGGACAACTGGAATCTATGAGATAAAAACAATCTGTCTATATACTCTAAATATAAAGAATGTATGTATATAAAGAAAATTTTTGACATTTTTAAATGTTCCACATTAGCAGAAAGGATTTTCACAATTTCAAATTGCCTGTTACACTTGTATTACAAATTTCAGTGTGTTACAGCAAGAGCTAAATGAGCAAGTCGGTGACCCTTAACATTTTCACTTAGCAAGTAAGTGAAAATTAAAAAATGCAATGTACCTTAAAATGTTTAAATTATAACAGTAACGTGGTAATATGTATCACTACTAATGCAGAATAAGGGAAACAAGTAAAGCTGAGAGTGCTAATCCCTAATATATGCTCTAAATTCTTTTTTTTTCATATCTATGAACAATGACATTTCTGCAAACGAAAATATACAATGGAGCAATTACACCAGACTAACCAGCAGCATTAAAACAGGGTAGTTTATGATACTGTAGCTATCATACACTGATTTTTTGACAATTTATCATAAAAGATTAATTAAGGCATTATTGCCTTATATATGTGAGTGCGTACGGGTGTTCTTATTATAGGTATTCTCTTTCCTTGTGTTTTACAGTTGCTGAATGGGTGAGTCTAATGCTGCTTGCTTGCATAGTCTAAGAAAAATAGGCCTGTCAACCGCTTCCATCCCTGGTATGGGTCATTATCCATTTTAACCAACACACAATGAGTCAATTTCTAGGTTTCTTTTGTAAGATACTATTTTCCTCCAAAAAGAAACCTTAAGAGAAGTTTTGGAATAGACTGGTTTAGAGGCTAATTTCTACAGATAATGTAAATGAGATAATGTTAAATAAGTTTTTTTCTTACTTTCCTTTATAATACCTTGCATAGGTTCACCTGACACCCTTCCCTTCATGCTGCACTGGAATACAACACATACCACTGTTTTCATGATATAAGACACTTTTATGGCAATCTGCAAGGAGGCTTCCCATTCTTTGAATTTTAAGGTATATATATTTTTAAAATTTCTTTGGACCAGAGAGATATCTCTGAAGATTTCAGAACAGAATTGAATCTCTGACTTAGTTTAAACATTCAGATGGGGATCTGTATCCAACAGAAATATTCTGCACAACATCCTTGTGCAGTTGTGGGTTATGGCTACAGGAAGAAATACTGAACCTTTTAACTTGAAAAGTAATATGGAATCAGGCTGATTTGTGGTTATAATTCTGGAATGGAGGTGAAGGTGAGCAACCACACAGGTTTGACCTTACATGACAGGAGAGCAGGCCATCAATTCTCAGAGCAAGCAGCCTTTTTCTCAGAGATCATCCTCTTCTGGTCGTTCACTGGATGCAAACACCTCACACGCATTTCGATGCTCCAGAGACTCTCGAGACTTTTCATTGTTTTTTGTTTTGTTTTTTAAATGTCCTTTTTAAAAATATGTACACTAATAAAACAGATACTTGCTGATTACTGTTCAAAGCTACAATGAAAAAATACACACCAGGCTAAGAGACAGTGTGACCTTATTGCATGAGGAATTGAATAGCTGTAATGGATTAAAAATGGAAAAGAAATTTGAAAATCATCTGTTTACTCAGTAGTTGAAGATACACCAGAAATACTTTTTTTTTCCTTTTTTCTTTTTTTATGAGAAGAATAGAAAGAATTACTACTATTATTTAATGCACAAATTGATGGAAAATGATGAAAAGACAATTGTGGAAAAAAGACTGGAAATATGAGCGACATATTAAAATGTCACATTCCCATTTACAGTGAGGAGCCCCAGTGAGGTTGTGGCGTCTACATCCTCGGAGATATTCAAAAGCTGTCTGGACACAGTCTTGGGAAACCCGCTCTAAGTGATCCTGATTGAGTGGCTTAAGGAGGTTGAACTAGGTGATCTCCAGGTCCTATCCAACTTCAACTGTTCTGTGATTCTGTGAAAAGGCATCTTTTCCAACTCAGCCTTCAGTCTCCAAATTTTACACAGAACTCTTTTACTCATGATCTTTGCTTTACCATTTCCCTTACTCAGTGATAAAAAGAGACAGCTGGGCACCATCTTTAATGCTGCATATCTCAACTTATATTTAGTGAATATTGTTTTCTAATTTGTCCAAATAAATCTCATTCAGGAATTGCTAAATAAAATAAAATCCTAATAACTATAAAGACCATGATCTTAAGAAAAAAAGCAAATTTCTGTGCTTTTTGTGTATATATTTTTGTTTAACTATTTTTTGGCACTATTTTCTTCCTAAATCATAAAATAGTAGTTATCAAACTAAAATGTGAAGGATCAGCACACACATACAGATTGATTTCATATTAACTAATTAGGATTTCCAGTCTTACATCAGGCATGTGGAAGAACTACTTTTTTTGCAAAATATTTTTTTTTAGCAACTGGATAATTAAAATTTCTCATTCATCATCATCCAGATATTAATTGAATATCTTATTTAAACTGAAAACATTATAAATTCAACCATTTTGTCTTTGGGGATTTTCTTCTTGTAATTTCTCATGATTTTGATACAAACAATTATGACACAAATTCCCTTTAGATATACATTTACTGCAGACATCTGTTTTCTAAATGCTTGGAAAAAGGATAAACTGAATCATTCATCTTTTACATTCCAATAGCTTTTTCTCCTGCTCTGGATCAGTCCATGACCTGTGCATATAGAAAAAGCCCTACTGTCTAAATAATAGTTTTCTTATCATTTTGAATCATTTGTTTTCATTGCTGCTGTTGTGTGTTTCTAGCTGTTCGTTGTTAGTTAGATCAAGCTGGATTTCAACTGGGACTGTGACAGTAGTGCCATCAGCTTTTAATCTGTCAAGTTCCCATGAAACCTCCTTCACCACTTTTGTAACTTAGTAGGCCTTTTGTACTGTCTCTTTATATAAAACATTCTGATCAAAGTCCAACTCACACTCCATGCAAAATGTAACATGTACAGCTGCTGTATGGAAATACAAAGGACCAGATTCCATGCAGCTATGTGCACAGACACACACCCATTATGTGACTCTTAATCTGACAGTTAAAGAAAATTCCTTTATGGAAACTGGAATAGAAATCAGTCTTAGTCAACCAGCCAGGCCTGTTAGTGCTACTGTGAATTTTACTTAATTTTCAGCAAGATTGAAAGTTGTCAAATGTCAAAGAAGTTTAGAAAAACTGAAAGAAAACTTTAAAATAACAATAATAATAAAATCTTATTGAAGAGGTTTTCTTGGCCTAATTTTCTCTAATAGTCCTCCTGCCAGTTCATTTACAGACTTGACCAATGATCTGTGCCTGAATGACTCTGGTTTATGGGGAGGCTTGGAAACAACAAAAAGCTTCTATAAGGGCACAGATGTTTTGAGATCTGTTGTGGATACCCAGGAAAAAGGCCAAGCACATCTTTCTAGCTGCATCTACTAGATTGTATGTAGGAGCTTCTGCAAATTTCTTTGTCTCTTCTTCCCATCTCTTTATGCAGTCTGTTCGTTCTCGTGCACAGTTCTCAAGGCAGTGCCTCCACAGCTTTGTGCACCAGAAGAGCTTTCTGATTCCGAGGGGCAGCAATGTTGCTGAGAGTACTGCTGAGGTGCTAACAGCACCAAATCACTGGTGTCAGACTCCAAAGAGCCACTCAGTAGCAAACCAAAAAAGATGGAAGGGACAAAGTTATTGCACTTAAATTGATATTCATCTTTTGTGGAAGAATGGCCTGGAAAAGTGGAAACTTATGAGAAAACCTAGGGCCTAATAGAAGTTTTGACATTACAGCAGCTTGTTGGGGTGACACCCAGTTGTCGATTCCAGGATAGCTGGTAGCACAGACTCTGCTCCTCCACAGTTCCCTGGGCAACACAATCTGCCCTCCACACAGCTGAAAAGGGAAGTAACGGAGGCTGGAGCGGAGTGAAGGCACCGCGGCCAAACTCTGTTGCACTCCCTGTGCTGGGCCGCTGATCAGCCGCACAGTAGCTGTCCAACGGGAGATATATGGGACATGTCCAGTGCTGAGCCAGCAAGGGTGGCAAATCACTCTTTTTGGATGAACTTTGCTTGAACTTTGCTCATTATAATGCCAACGCACACCTCCATCCCAAAAGTTACCCACCTCTGAGGTATGACCACTCCTCACTGAGCATGCGATTGACTGGTTTTTCAAATGAAAGTGAGAAACTTTTTCACCAATCAATAACAAGATTAAGTATGACTATAGTCACTCAAGCTCCACCTCAATGTAAAGAAAAGTATAAAAGGTGAACTAAGGATGAGAAGCGGGGAGGGGGAGAAGATTCCATCGTAACTCCTGGGTCAGTCGACAGGCTGAACCCCCCTTCCCCGCCTCGGGTCAGGACACTGCCTGAGGAGACCCAAGACTGAGAGCCCTCTCCCATCTTCTGGGGTGAGTGATGATTGCAATTTGTACATCAGAGCTAGCTAAGACTCCACGCTGTAGTAGAGAATTTCCTGTACTGACATCCGAAACCTGCTTTGTAAATGTTGCATTTGAATAAACCATGCTGTTTGTGACTCGACTACTTGTTTGGGTGATCAGACCTACAGTTGACAGACTGTTCGTGAATCTGATACTGCCAGAGTCGAGTTTATAGTTGATCATACTATTTAGGAACTCGATTCGCTCCTAGGAAGGCGATTGGACCTACAGTCCACAGACTGTGAATCCAATACTGATTTGATATCTCCTTCCCCCACCATCACTACTACAGCTTTCAAACTGCAACATTTTTCCCACATCTTTCAATATGTACTTTTGAATTTTCACTTTTTTCCCAAGGGAAGTATTCCATATTCCTCTCAGACTAAATACTTTTCTGTATTTTTAAGGCCCCAAAGGCTCTGGATTATTCTGGGTATCACTCTGGGTCTGGTTTTAAAATGCATATCTTAAGAACATTACTTTTTCATGTAAATCCATCCAATCTTCCCATTTCAAAATACCGAGGTGAATCATGGTCAGACCGTGAAGGAAATAGCATTCTAGGAACATGGACAGGAGAGGTGAAGGTCCATTTTATATAACCAGTAGCTACCCTTAAGAAGTCAATATGCTTCTAGACAGAAGCAAAACAAAGAACAAGGCACTCTGTGTGAAGGAAACAAATTTTCTATTCAAGCCAGGCAGAAAAAAAACATTCCTCAGCAAGCCTGATTCAAAGATATTATTTATGAAGCAAGGCATGAAACTACTGAGCTAGCAAGCAAGACTAAACAGTAGTTCAGTGTCATAGCAACAGAAACTGGCCTCACGCACACGAAGTTGGAGCTCTTTGAAGGCATATTGAGGTCCTACATGCATATTCAGCCATCAGAAGCATTTGACTGCTAAGAAGGGGCAGCTGGCATCCCCAGTATATACATACCTCTGGGGGCTAGGATATCAACATGCATAACAGAATTACTGAAGTGTTTGTAGGCGTAAAGTGCCATTCCCAAGCTGGCGCCAATCTCTATACGTTGTGGACATAACTTGGCTTCCCTAGAGGCAAATTAAGAGATGGACAGCAAAAGCTTTCTCAGGGCAATCTCATTATGTGTCTTGCTCATGAAGGGCAGAGAGGTCTGCACCTGCAGTGTGAACACTGCAAAAGCCTTCCCATTTTTCTGGTGATAAAACCCTATAATATTACCAAATAGCAATAGAAAAAAAAATCCATTATACACTGTAGATTATGAGTCTTGACTTATTCGTTTGGATTTTTTAACACCCCTTCATCTACATGTTCTAATCTTTCTGTTTTGTACATGCTATTCATGTACTTGAGTACAGCACTGAAAGATAATGATGGAACACGCCTCAAGAGTGCTGCAGAGTGCTAACTGCAAGCATTGTTTTTTTTGGGAAAACAGCAGTGTATTTAGGTAGAAGGGACAATGAATATGCCAGAAAGATATTTATAATGTAATCAAATTTACCACCTTTAAGTACTCTGGCATGAATTCCAGAAGCTAATACACTCATTAAGAATCCAACCAGGAGGAACTTTGTATACAATTTAAATTCAGCCTTGAGAGACTAAAATGTGATTGTTGTTTCCTATTGTTGCTTATGGGCAGCAAACCCATGTGTGATTGGTAGGCTGTATAACAGTAAAGCCCTGGCCTAAATCTACAACAAAACTGGGAAGAGTTCATTATTACTTACTTCAAATCCAAAGAGCAGAGGCAGTATGAAATAAACCACCAAGAAATATCTGTCTGAGCTTGAATAGCTCAATTTCTTCTCAGATTCACCAAAACCACAGACTAGTCTAAATAAAGGGGAAAAATGGCATTAAATCACAAATAATTTGATCAAATAAATATTTTTACATAAATGTGATGGGTCAATTTTTAGTTGTAAAGTTCTAGCATATTAACATGTTCAAGTACCTGAGGGGTGAATGTAGGGAAGATGGAGCCAGGTTCTTCTCCATGGTGGCTGGTGACAGGATGAGGGGTAATGGGTGCAAGTTGAAACACAGGAAGTTCCAGCCCCATGTGAAGAAGAACTTCTTTCCTGTGAAGGTGACAGAGCCCTGGCACAGGCTGCCCAGAGAGATTGTGGAGTCTCCTTCTCTGGAGATCTTCCAAACCCGCCTGGATGCCACCCTGTCCCACGTGCTCTAGGTGTCCCTGCTGGAGCAGGGTGGGTTGGACTGGATGATCTCTAGAAGTCCCTGCCAACCTCAATCATCCTGTGATTCTGAGATTCTGCAACACAAAATGGCACAGGCTTAGGTAACAAAGATACTGACATCTCCCCATGGCTGCTCCCTACTCTTTTATGTTCCTAAAAGCTCTAGGCAACGTTTTCATCAAAAAGTTATGCAACGTGTTTCTTCCTTATGTGCATATGTAGAATTGTCTAATTAATCCTTAATTTTACTAAATTCAGTGGCTCCCAAAAGATAGCTGCTGTCAAAATAAACCTTCTGAATGTACTTTCAGCAAAACATAAGACCATACTTTTCTTTGGTAAGAAGACAGGAAAGGAAATTTCCATTGTGGGGCATATCAGGAAACTTAGAATATTTTCTTCCAAATACCAATTTATCTGTCATATAAGGAAAGGCTGATAGAGCTGGGACTGTTCACCCTGGAGTAAGGAAGACTCAGGGGTGATAGTATCAATGTGCACAAACACCTGATGGGGTAGAAGTTAAAAAGAAGATGAAAAGCAAATGGAAAGAAGATGGAAAGAAGATGAAGCTGGGCTCTTCTCAGCGATGCTCAATAAAAGGCATGAACTAAAATACAGGAAATTCTATTTAAGCATAAGCCAAAGCATTTTTACCATGAGAGTGGTCAAACACTATATCTCTCAGGTTGTCCAGAGAGGTTGTGGAGTCCAATCTTGGAGATTCCACCAAATCTCAGCTGAACTGGGCAGGCCCAGGGCAACTTGCTCTAGTTGATGCTGGATGAAAAGAAGGTTGCATCAAAAAATCTCCATCACTCCCTGTCTACTTCAAATATTCTATGCTTACATGACTTAGATCTAAAACATTGGGATTTGCCTTTTTTAATAAACTATTATTATTAGAGATTTACGCCAAAAATGTTACTTATTTTACTTGCATAACCCTCACAAGTTACTAGAATAGAGATGCCCTTTATGAGAACAAATCCATTTCTGATGCTGGAAGAATTTTTCTTTTATTTCAACACGTTACACTGAACTTTTCTCTGGAATGTTATATGTCAAGCGTTGAGGAAAATGTTTATCACAAGTAGGCTTTATAAAATTTAGATGTTATTATATCTTTCAATTTATGCTGTGAAAATTTACAGTATTAGTTTTCAAAACTGCCAAAAACACTGGCAGAAAGACTCCTCAAGGAAGTACCTTTGTTTTGTTCTGAAGAATCTGATATTAATAATACATCTGCAAACCTCATGACTATCTCCTGTTTACTAGTCCTACTGGTGCCCTTGGGAGCCAGCATTCAGCAACACTGGTGCAGCCAGACATTTGATGAACACCTCCTTCTTCCTGACAAGGCAGCTCTCAGCTCTCTTAGACTCTGGGATCAGTAGCTATTTGCATCTCCTATATGCCAACTTCAGGCCGGGCATTTTACTCACACCTTTGACAGTAGAATGAAAAAACACCCAGTTCTTCTAGATTTTTTCACACACGCACATTTGACACAGTGGCAACAACTGTTCCTTGCAGAATGGAATGCAGAACTCAGTGAAAACAGAAGCTGTTGTCAAGAAAGCTGATTAAAAGGGGTGAGCAAGCTGGGTTAATGGTCTTCCACCCGAGTCACTTGTGCAAGGCAACACTCATGACCAGTTGTGCTGAACAGTGCATGTTGTTATCCATGTTGCATAAATTTATAATAAATAAATTTATTTAAATAATAAAAATAATAATAAATAATAAAAATAAATTTATATAATCTATAAATATAAAGAATAACAAAAAATAAGCACAACATTTTGCTCACAGCTTATGCTCAGAAAGTATCTCTCATTCTTCGATTCAGTTAATGCTGAATTTCAGGGTAGTGTTGTCTGCTGCTGCCACAAGTCTGGCACAAACAAACCTCGTGTCAGAAGAGGTGATTTATTGCCAAAGCACATATCTGCTGAGTGGCAGGAGATAAGTCCGTGCTAACTTATTCTATTACATAGTCTCTTCCAAAATACCATTCTATACAAAACACTGTATGAAGCAACTATCTACCTAAACTTCCTTTTTTGAAGTAGAGAGGCTAGATCTGATGGACAAAGTGGCTAACCAAGAAATGTGTTTTGAGATTTGTTTTCTAAAAAAATTAATGACTCAAAAAATACAAGTAATGATATACCAGAATAGTATGCAACATGACTAACAGCACTTGGATCAAATTTCAGCTAAAACAGTGACAGTTCATATCACTTTATTTTCAAGCCACCTATTTAATAATGCCAATTAATAATATTTTTTTAACTGACCATAAAAGTTACAATACGTAAGTTACATAAGTTACATAAAAGTTACATAAAGTTAAAATAATGCTATTATATATTCTGTATGCAAAGGAAGAAAATGTAACATTTCTCATGCTGGCAAAACTGGTAAAGGGTGACTTTGGGGTCACAAAACCAAAAAATTCTAATTCTGGAAAAAAAAATGCATCTCAGACTGTAATTCTGGTTTAAGAAAGAGGCTGCAGAAGTGCTGTGCCAGTTCATAGGATGCACAGTGTTACACGTACGAGAAGAAAGCAGTGAACTACACTGACCTTTCCAGCAATCTCTGTGTACGTTATCCAACCATTCCACATTGTCTTTCTAAGAGTATTTTATTATTATTAATGTTATATTTGCATTCTTCTATCCTGGATCCAAAGATGAGTTGGCATGCAGCAGAGAGCTTGGTGAGGTCAAGTGACACAAGTAAATCAGCATTTACTCAAAAGGGCTGGATGGATACAGTTGTGTAAATAAGAATTTCCAAGTTCCTGCTGTTCTTACCAGGTTGGGCTGATATCTCCTTAGGAGCAAGCTGTGTTTTTCTTGCTGCTCATAAAAATTCCTTGGCCAGCATAGTTTGGAGAGTTTCTGTATATGGAAAAAAAGTGCTAGAGATTATTTGTCCAGGAAGCATTAAAAAGTAGTACAGGGTGCATTTTGGTTTGGATTTTGGATGAAAACAACACTGATGGCCACTGATGGCTGGTCCACTGATGGCTGGTTAATATATCATTTATTTTCTACCTTTGGGGAGCAGAAGAATATCACTTGACTTCAATAATTATCATAGAATCACAGAATCCTAGAATGCTTAAGGTTAGAAGGGACCTCTATGATTGTAACTTTCCTGTTCTGTTAGTCCGTGATAAAACCAGAGCTCATGCTCTTTCCCTGTAGTGTAGTTGAAGTAATTTACACATGAAAGAACTATAAACTGTCCTATATTAGTTATGCAATGTGTGCAATGAAAACCTATGATATATTGAATTACTTTTCAAAAATGAAAATTTTCGAAATACTTGTAAGTAAGTGCCTTGTCTGCATCTTCAGACTTCTGAATTCTGTGTTAGTTTAGTCTACCTTTAAAGAGAGAAGAAAGCAGATCATGAGAATGGATATAATATCCATCTACTAATTACAAAATTGAATCACTTCTGCTCTTTAAGTACTCCAATTTTAATTTCTTAATTTAATTCACCATTTCTTAAAACAGAGACAGAAAGAACTTTGCCTCATTATCTTTATGAATGACACTCGCTGACACTCATCTAATATTCACCATTCAGATGCCCAAGGATGTCATAAATCATATCTGCCGCCGGGCTGCTGTTGTTTCTGTGTTTCTGTTGTGACACTCTGCTCCTGCGTAACCTACAGCCATGCTGCATTCTGAAACAACTCCTCATTTAATTCAAACGGGGAAGTTTTAACGCAACCGAAAGTCAAAGCTGAGAGTCCTCAATCCAAAAATGAATAAAAATGGGCTTCTGATTAAAATAGTCCCTTAAAGTATTTAATGTCCTACTTCACACAGATCAGTTTAATGGGGCAGCTAACAATATGACTTTGCAGACAGCTGCATTGGCACAGTGGAGGGGACATTGAATTACAACATAAGGCTGGGGCAAGTGGCTTGGGAAAGGAGGGCAGGGGTTTTCGAAGTGGGTTGGTCACTACAACTTTTCCTACAATGACACCCAAGGCAGTCCTCATCTTCGTAAGTGGTCTGAGCCTTTATAGATCTGATTATTCTCAGTGTCCCACCCTAGTCTCAACCCTGAGGGTTTGGCATACGCACCAGGCAAGTCTATTCTCAGACTGTAGGAAGCCATGCCACATTGTCCACATTTTACGTACCAAATAAGAGCTATCCAAGATATGTCACATTTATGCCACACTAAAATCTTATTCAAAATTAAATATTTCCAGGTTTCTGTCGCTCTCCCCTATCAATAAATAAGGATTATACAAAGGCTATGACTACACTAGAAAGTAATATTTTCCAGGGAACGCTTTCTAGTATTCAGGCAGATGACACTGTGAAGTTTGCAATCTCATAGCTAAACTCGATGGCTACAAAAACAGAGTGGATGCATCCAAACTGCATAGAGGGAAAGATCTCTGGCCAATGCTAATTCCCCATGCCTGGGAGTGTTTGCTCTCAGGCTAGACCTAGAGTAGGACATGCACTAACAGTTTAACAGCTATGACTGCCGTAGGCCCTATTTACTTTACAAGTGTAGATGTGTCCGTCTGGTTTCATCTCACAATGAAGTCCTCTCAATGCCAGTGAACTGCAATAAACACTCTTATTTCTCATTCTCTCTTCAGTTCTAGATCATCACAGGTTCATAGGATAGCAGCAAAGCTCACACAAATCTTTATTTCATTGCTCTGCCCTCCTTTTTCCTCCAAAACACCCCCAGTAGAGCATGAAAATAGGTTTCAGAAACCTGCTGCCGGGTTTTCTTTCTGCTCTGGGAGCTACAGAGGAAATCGGAACTCTAGGACCCCTTGCAGTGTTGCTGACAGCAACTATAGGAAATAACTGTGGAAGGTGGATGGTGCTCACTGAGCAGGGGAGTTTCACAAACTCTTGTAATTTTAATCAAAGCAGGACTTACTTGATTTTTCCTCTATGCTTCTCTGAGAAATTCTGAGTTCCCAAATAGCAAACTCCTCCTTTATTTAGAAAAAAAAAAAGCAAAACATTTTTTTTTTTAATAACAGGTTGTTTAAAATGGTTCTAGTTAGTGATCTGGATTTTCAGAAATCATCCTCTTAAACTATCTCTCATAGCATTTAGTTTACCTAAAGCCCAGATCTATGAAGCAGGGGGTCAGCGAAGGCATGGATTACTTACGTTAACTGAACATTCGTCCAAATCATGTTGCATTACTACACCTTTGTCTCTGCTCTGGCTGGACTTCAATTTAGATGAATTTGAGGAGCAAATTTAGCTGCAAAATTATCACAGTTCTATGCTGAATATAAGTAAAAAAAAAAAAAAAAAATCTGTTATTTGTCTCTCTCTCTCTCTTGATCTTTTGGAATTACAGACTTCATCCCATAGGATTTTGTAAGAATAGTAAATCACATTTTTCACAAAAAATTAACCCCTATAAATTTGTTTCCTCTTTCTGAGCATGAAGATGTTAGACCTTTTTTGAAAACTGTCTGAAATAGTTTTTATAATAAATGAAAACAATATTTCTCTATGTCCTGTTCTTCAGAAATGGATGAATTGATTTGGTTGAAGCAAGCAAGCAAGAAATCAACCTGATGTAGTAATTTAGCAAGTAAGCTTTTAGCCCCTATGGTTATACTTTGTCAAAATTACAAGTCCCTGAAAACAAGGTCTTATAATAGGAAGTGTCAGTCAACCTTAATAGTAGATAGTCTTAATAACTCTGCCTATAATGTGAAAGATTGTAAAAGAAAGAAAAGAGCGAAAAAAAAACAAGATTTCAAAAATAACGCTAACCCACAGATCTGAAAAACATTTTGAAATTCAGAGAGAATCTGTTTAGCCTCTGGGCAAAAACTAATACTAGAAAAAATAGTCTTTCATCTCTGTAACCCTATGAACTAAATTTTTAGCAAGAGCTTAGACTAACATAAATAAATGGCTGTTCTGGGAATGGGAAATGTGTGAATGAGTTTCTCATTTTTCAAAGGTGAGGTCTCAAAAACACTACAGGTCACTGATGACTTCAAAATATCTTTGGCAGCTATATTAATATTTTGTATTTTCATAGTATTTTTCATATGCTACTTCATACAAATAATAATCCAGAAATATTCAGAGTGCGTGAAGTATGCTAAACTGTGGAAACTGAAATACATTTTTCATTTTAGATAGATAGAGATTTCAGCTGGGGGAATAGAGTATCAGACAATTTTGGAGATTATATATTATTACTCTGCAGGCTGTATGTTCAAAAGATCAATAGTTTCCAGTCTCTGAAATTCTCAATACATAATAGTCTGTTTTGGGGTTTTTTTTTTGTTTTGTTTTTTTGGGGAACAGATAACCTGCAAGTATTTTTGGAGGCTGGGCTTTGTCATTTATTTTTAGTTGAAGAAGTTCTCAAAAAAAACCTCACTTCTCAGCAACATCATTGTTTATGAGAATGAATTAAAAACACAAGACTCAACATATACAATTTGGCTAAGGGACTTCCTCGGTTATTTATAAGTACAGCGAATGAAGAGGAACTTCATTGCATTGTGTACAGTATAGGAAGGCACAACATTAATCAGAGATCTGAAAACAGGGAAAAATATTCTCTAATTCAGAAGATAGGTTAATAATGACAGTACTAGATTGTGGACCAGAAACAGAAGACAATCCTCCTATTGGTTCCTCTGTTCATAAACTGAACAATATTCTGCAAATCTTCCTGCAAAAGAAAGTTTCACACATCGTAATCCTGTCTGGATTTTATTAGGGCTCAGTACAGTCCAAAAACCTGTGTATGCTAAATGTACCTAATTGTATACTTCACTTCATTGACTCCCCAAAAATTACGAGCTCCACTTCAACAAGAGATTTAGATCAGCCATTTCACTGATAATGATACTCGGACTAGGAGTAGATTTCCAATGCAGTAGCTAGCAGTATCTTCATCAAAAGAAGCTAACTTTTCATTGGTTTTTCTTCCTCAAAGTGGATCAGAAAAACAAAAAATATGTTTAATAAGAAAAGTTTAAGTGTGGTTGATTCTAAGGAACAATATGATCTTCACGATTCTTTTGAGACATAATTTATATTTATGTACCTGTATAATTCATAATAAAAGTTGCATTAAAAAACCTATACAAAGGTATAACTTTTACTCTGGTAGTCTATGACTAATTCTCTTGGACAGCTGACCGGTGAGTGACAGGAGAAGAACACAGTAAATGATGACAGGCAAGCTGGAATTTCTATCTGATTGTGCTGGGAAATTAGAGCACTAAATCATATCATATAATAAGGAAAGAAGAGGTAATGATGAATAATGTCACTGTAGTGAGAGAAATAGAGTCTGCAGGAAAGGAAAGTAGCTGGTGAAATAATAGATATAAAAGGAATAGCAATATTGCTAGTGAAAATGAGCAAGTGGAAAAATATCTAAATAACAGATGACAGACATTATCAACAAACCTGAAATATTTAGAATCAGATGCTGGATTTTGCTTCTTTGAGTTTGCTCTCCATATGGTTCAGTAAGTAGGTTGTTCTGGGCACCCAAGAGTCAAATGCAAACATCTGGCCATCTGGATCTAAAAGGTGCAAAATATAATCTATAGAGAATCCATTTGCAAATTTGACATAGAAATTAACTTCAAGGAAGATAAAGAAATGGATTAAAAACATTGAAGTAATCAAAACGTGTTTGGATTCATGGAGATAGGGTGGACAAAACTGAACATGAAAACAGCGATGGTAAAGAGGACAGGAGATATTAATGAATGGGAGGAAGAATGAAGAAAAAGAATGAAAAGAGAAGGATGTAAAATTATATCATTTCATTTTGAAACAAACAAACAAAAAAAAAGTGTTCTGGGATTTCTGATGCCCTAAACTGTTAGGTATGAAATGTCATCCAATTAATCTAATGAAACTGAGAAACTGCACAGTCAATTTGTTGATGTAAACACCAGTAGAGATTTTGTTAGTAGAAATCATGAGTGACTGCTCAAGGACAGAAAATATAATCCACAGCCTATCTCCTTTCCAGCTCCTGGATTTACAAGATTGTGAACATGAAAAGGCAAGAAGAGAAATGAAAGAAGACACTTTTCAATATGCCACATACCCTTCCATTCCCAACCCACATGAAAGTAGGTGAATTTTGAAAGTGATTAGATGATAAAAAAAAAGAAAAAAATCAAAACAGAGTGGAGTAAGCATAACAGAAGCACTGGCTTGTAATGACATTTCTGCAGTCATTTATCACTCAAAATATATTCATACACCTTTGCTGCACCATTACACATCAGTTCAGTTGCTGCAATGGGTTTATAATCATAGAGGAAAAAAAAAGAGAGGAAAATTTAAGCAAAAGTGACAATCTAAAAAAAGCCACATTTATTCCCATTCAGTATACAGAAGAGGAAAAAAAGGAAAAAAAAGAGAGTGAGAAAAAAGGAAAAAAAAGAGAGTGAGAATGATGGAGAGAGAGGGAACAAGAAATTAGGAAAGTTCTTTATCTTATAATTTGTTATATCTCAGGTAATCCATCACTTTGACTAGCTTCCAAAGCATCACGACTACAAAGCAGGAGGCACAAGGAATTTCATAATTCTGATTAATCAATCAATCAGTCAATCCCTACAGAGCTCTTAACCTGAGCTACACATGGTAAAGAAGCCAGAAATCACATAAATGAAAAAAAAAAAAAAAAAAAAAAAAAAAAAGAGAGCAGTTTTCCAGGTTGTTTGGCTCATCTTCCTTTTCCTCTGCCTGTTTATCCACAGACTTCTCTGCAGAAACACCACCTTGGATTATGACTGCACAGACATTCTGGCTGAAAACTGTGATTATTTATTACTACTGTGGCCACAGGACTACAGACAACCGTCATGTTTAAATAATAAAATCTTTTGCAGTTAGGTAGCCCACTGACTCTCAAAAGTTTATATATACACAGTTGAAATCAGTGATTAATCTTCAGAAGACTGTGGATAGGCCTGGGTATTTCTGGGAAGTTACAGCTTTGCACCGCAATGTGAGCAAAGAAGTAATTGTGCATATTGTACGAGCTGTCCTTCTTTGAGGATAAAGAAAACTAAATAAAACATAGCCAATATTGCTTCTTTTAAACCAGAGTCCCTTCCCTTATTTTCATGCTATAATTGCATACTGTAATTCAAAGTTTATATTCTATGTTGATAATGGATTATGAGACAACTGTTCTAGGAGAGAAACATGTTTATATTTCTCATTTCATCTCCATTCAGTAGTGAAGGGGCCAAATTCTAAGTCAAAGTTTTCAGGTATATGAAACATTCTTCTGATCTTTTCAGTACTGTACCATATTACCGTCATTAATGGGAAACTGGAAATATCTGTGATAATTGATAAATTGATAATTTGAGAGAACATACATGATTTCAAGTAACTTCAGTAAAGTATTTCCATTTGGAAATAGCATACAGCACTACATTATGGAGTACAGTCTTGAGAAGTTGCAAACAGGTGAGAAGTGAAATTATAGACAACAATTTTGAAATTATTGACAATGTTGTAGACCTGATGAAGATAGAATAGATAGAATTCTGTCAGACAGAAACTCCTGGGCTTTCTAGCACTGACAAATTTCAGAAGCTCAGTCTGGCTTCCTGGCTACCCTGGAGGCTGCCCATCTGCTCAGTCAGAGGCAGAGCGGGTATCCAAAGGGAGGAGGAGGATCCCTGTGGTTTCCCTGCCTCTGAGAATGCAGATTGCCCCTGGGATATTTATAGAAGCAGGTTTTAATATGTCCCCAAGAAGAAAACAATTCTGATGATCCAAAGTACAGGAAGAAGAAAAGTACCTGGGATTAACAAGAATCTATCAACCTATAGAATTGCAAGCCCAAATTCCTGATGTCTGGTACACCAGGCTCAACTGCCCAAGTCTGGAGGGGAGTGTGGAGCTGAGTTCACTCCCTGGCCCCTCACTGCTGAACCTGTGCACCCTCTCTCAGTCTCGGTCCTAGAAAAGCAGGCGATAATATTTACTATTTACTGGATTTTTTGAAAATCTTCTCTCAAAGAAAGAGATTCACTTTATTTTTTTTTAAGATGGAAAAAAAGGACTATGCGGATTGTCAATATAAGATGTCAATATAAGATTGACCTAATTTGGAATTAAGGGGATCCTGCCAGAATCACCATTTTAAAGTGAATTTTCAGGTATGAAGACAGTCCCATCAAATTTATTATCCATATACAAAACAAGAAAAAATAAATCCATATCTCTATTTTTTTTCACAAACCTTTGCCCGTAAAAATCAAGTCATTTTTCAGTTAACTACACACTAATGAGTTCAGCTGTACACTTCTGTTAACCTAAAAGATCAATCTTAGTGGGAAATTGTGATTCCAGACTGAGTAAAATACAGCAGCACTAGCTCAGACTTCACTGGACATTTGACCTGACTTTCTTGTGAACAAAATCTTTTGCCAAACTTCTCAATGTCATTGCGGAATTATTATGTAAGAGGGAAAGAAAAAGTCTGTGCTTTATTAAAGACTGTAAAAACATTGAGGCAAAAAAAAAAAGAATTTGAAATCTCATGTTTGCTAGACAATATGCAGCTGTATGCTACCCTTAACCCAAAGTGACATCTATGATTTATATGGGAGTAGCACTTGCATGGGGTTATATTTCATAAATGCATTAGATAGACACTGAACATAATGTTAGAGACCAACTTTTTGAAACTTTAATGAAACTTTACCTTTTTAAAAAGTTTTAAGTAGTGCTAGTTAAGCTAAGAGCTGCTAATAAAGTGAAGGGGAAAATCTGGTTTGGGTAAATTATTATGCCTTTCAAAGAACAGTATCTAAGGAGAGGTATTAAGACAAACTTTTTTTTTATCTTGGCTGAATCAACCTAGTGTAAGCTGCATATCAGACCTCAGAATAAAATAACTAATTTACACTGAGTTCAGTTTCCTACGGGAGCAAATTACAGACATGGGATCCAATTAAATAAGAGCAAATAATGGCTTCTCCTGGGCAGTGACCTCTTTCTACAGAGCTTCCCACAGAAACTGCAAGGACAGGCATGAGTGTCATGTACTGCTGCATGCATTTCACACAACCCAGGACCTTTCCACAAGCACCATTACTTTAATCATTTCCACAGGTTAAAGTAACTGTGTGTTGTGCCTGCTTTCATCACGGCTAGATTTTGTTCTTATATTATTGAATATAGAAAAAAAAAGGAATGCAAGAAAGTGGTTTAAACTTTGTCATCATCTGCTGGAAGACAGGAAGCAAATAAAGTTATCAAGCAGAAATAATGCAAGTGCTATTTTGTAATAGCTCCTTTGACTTCAGTGTGTAATAACCTCTCAGAAATGCCACAGTGAAGTTCATTCCTACTCTTTATGCTGCACTCATATACTGTAGAAAGCAATTGTCAGTAAAGAATCACAGATTATCTCTATTTTTCCCCTACATGGAGCTACATCTGCACTATTATCCCTATTCACTGCCTGCTTTGCTGTCACTGTGCAAGGTATCTGGAATGGAGCAGTGAAACTGCCCAAGATCACAACTCTAGCTAGACATTCTGGTAACCCAATATCCATTTCACACTCTTCACAACCATCAACTTGCTCATGCCACTACTATGAATTAATAATTTCCTTTTCTAGACCAACTGGCACAAGGACAAATTTTCATAGCCAATTTTCCCACAACTGATGAACCCCTCTCACCAACACTAGTGATGGCCCAGTCCCTTGAATACTCCACCAGTGAGCGATAAAGAAGCAGAAATTCGAGTGCCTTTCTGAACTACTACTTCTCTCTTTTCAAATTTGTTTTGCACTGTAATATCTTCATAGATCAAACAGCAATTTCACACCAATTCCTGAAATATATTTTATCTCAATTTAATATATTATTTTCAGTTTAAATTATTGAAACATTGAGTAGGTGGTGTATCTTTTAAAATGTACACAACCAAAGAATAAACAATTCAGTAAATAGTTACCACTAAAAACAGTCTTTGTTGAATATCACAAGTTCCCCTAATCAGCCTCTTATTTATGGCCAAGAAAGAAAAATGCACTTTGTCAGGCTTACTGTCCTAAGAAAGCATCTGATAAGATGCTGTTCCCCTAGTATTCCTTACATAATAAACCACGTGAAAGTACATAATAGGCACTTCTTTTATCCCTCTAAAAGCATATGCCAGGTCACCTAATGCAAGATCTTGCAGTCCTGATAAGAGTTTCACATTGCTTTTTATACTTGAATAGCTTCACCGGCTTCAGGGAGTTCTTCCTGATTTACACCCATGTAACTCAGTACACAATCAGGCAACAATTCTTTCCTTGGAGACTAGAATTAACATTCCAATTTCAGAGCAAATCTATTGCAAGGCAAGGAGAGACCTTGCATCATCTTGATTTTAATGTGCTGTATCCCCTCCATGCTAACTGTAAGAGAACAGACTCAGCTGATGGAAACAATTGCAGCTTTAAGATTTCACCTGAGTTATATACCCTTCCCCAGTAGCTGAGGATCTGGCTAACGCAGAATGTTATGTTCTGTAATGCAGAATGCAGCACACCAGAAGGGGCATAAACAGTGCTTTCCATAATTAAATGGTGGAAAATGTATTAATGGAAAGTTATGTCTGCAGTCTCATGCATACAAAAGGCAACATATCCAAAATTATAGTCCTCAAGGAAATATTAATTCAGCTACTTTATACAAATTTGTTAAAATTTTAAAGCTAATATCATATGCTGTAATACAAAGTAGAACAAATATGCTGGGGATTGAGAAAGGATCACTGTGGGAATTGTAATTTTTAATTTCTTGAAATTAGTGTGATTAGAAACTAGCCATTGGTATTCTTTGCTATATCGCTCTTGATAATTATTTTACCTTTTTACTTTTACCGTAACCATTTCAACTTTACTCAAAAAAAAAGATTTTGAATTCATACCACTATTCTTGAGACAGAAAAAAAAATAACTCTTCAAAGTATGAGTTATACAATATGAACATGTGGAGATGTCAGCAAGTCAGAATATTAGGATACAGTTCAAGGTTGTAAAGCTGGGGGAATGTGGGACCACTTCAAGTCAAGGTCCAGCTGCAAATTTATTTTTCTGAGATCAGTGGCTTGAAGATAGCCACTGCCAAAACCAAAGCAATCATAATTTGAACTTTATAAATTTCAGAAAATACTTACACTGCAAACCAGCTTATACTACTTCATCTAAGTCCCTTTTTTACTGAATAATACATTGGTGAATCAGCATGATATCAAATCAGGTGGTTATCATGAATGTTGAATAAATTTGCAGTAAACCATTATTTTTCCTTTGGAAAGAAACATGTAAATTTAAGAACAATGAGTGGTTCATATTCTGAATAAAAATGTACAGCTCTTTTTATAACCTTTTAGATTTCTTTTATCCAAAGCCTTAAGCAAAGATAAACAGCCTCTTATAAGTTAAAAAAAAAAAAAAACAGTTCAGCAAAGTGATGGATGATGAAGAGCTATGAGGTAAGTAATTATTAACCGTAACATTAAGTAGTTAACAAAGATTAATCTTCAAGTCAGTTTACCAAAAGCACAGATAACTCATTAGATTACTATTTTTTCCTTTGTGTCAGAATAATAGCAATGCTGCACTATTCTCATTAATGAGGATGTTATTTCCTCTCTGCATGAAGACTTTTGAATTTTTTTTTGTTTGAACATATTTGATATGCACAAAAAGGCTATGAAGCAGATGGATCTTAATTGGACAAGAAAACAGCATTTAGAGTTAAACATAAATTACTAATTGCTTCTTTTTTTAAGATTAACCTTTTCTACTTTGCTATGCAAGATTTAAATTTCTGATTAAAATCAGCACTTTGTCACATTGAAGAGATATTGATTCAATGTTTATTCAACATAATTTATTTTTAAATGTTAAACAAGGAAATGCACTTGTCTTCAAGGAAATTTGTTGTCTTCAGAAATACACTTGTTTTAATCCTTAATAGTTTATAAAATATCATCCAGTATTATTTACATAAAGATTTTGAATGGGTAAATGTCTGTGAAAACAATTTAGATATATAGGTACTGCTCTAAAAAAATAAAGAGTATCTTTTTTGAGAGAAATAATTGCAATTTTGTAATTCTGTTAATAGAAAAGGATTTTTCTTGTCTCTAAATGCAAATATGAATCCCCGAAAATATGTTATGCCTGTGTTGCTGAGTTTTTCCCTGATTTATGCAATGACCTCTTCCAATAGCTCTCTTCTGCAAAGCTATTACAATGTATTTGTCCAGAAGGATTTCAGGTCCTTTTGCAGTCTTTTGCTTTTCTTTTTTGTGCATTTTAAAATGAACATGAGACCTTTTCCTCTTCTATTTTTTTAACAACTAAAGCACAATTATGTCTTGCCTGAATTGCAATAAAAAATAGATCATGTTAGTCAACACTTTATTTTAATGGGTTTTCATGGGGTATTTTTTAATGTAAAATAAAAGTATTCACAGAGAAGTATTTCTCTACCGGCATATGACCTGAACAATTCAATTTATTTTTTAGCTATATAGACCCTCCCCTGCAGTGCTTCAAATCTATTCTTAGAAGCTGCATTTCATTTAAGATTCTACTCATTTTGGTCTTAACCTCTGGGTCAAGCTGGGAAAGATGTCAATCAAGACAAATAGGCATGAATAAGGCATATGTATTTCAGTAAGTTTGCGTGGCGCAGTTATATCTAGCAGGCTGAGTTTGAAGCCTTCTACTCCTCATTCAAGACCTTGTGCAAGTCAACTAGACAACTAAGAGTATTTCAGAACTGAAAATAACATGACTTATTTTTCAAGGTAAACCTGAGGCTGCAGTCCTACTTATGCTTTCAAATTAGGACACAGAAGGTTAAATCAGGTTGTTAGATTATAGTGAGATAATGTTCTCTATTCCTCTTTACCCAGGAAGGTAAAACTATTGATAGTTACATCCTTTCAGACATACAGTTCAGGGAAGAGTTCCTTGGCCTTGACTCAGAGCATCAAGGACACGGTATCCCCCATCTGTAGGACATGTAAGAGCATAAGGGCATTCTTAGAAAGTCAACCAATGATCCCCTCAGCCTAGTTGCCTGTGGCCAGCAGAGATGGCCTAAGGAAAGGAAACAGTCTCCTTGGGATTCACGGACTTCCCACACCTGACTCTGGCTTTCACATCATTCAGTGTTTTTTCTATCTTCAAACTTAGTTAACTTCTAACATCTCTTTTCTGATCTGGAACCCTTCATAAAAAAGATTCATCCTATGCCTTTGACTCTCTTAGTAACCTCTCCATACCTTTTCCAGGACTACCTTTTTAAGATGAAGAAACCAAACAGCACACACTATCCAGGATATGCATCACTAGTTTATACTTTTTTCCTACTTTTTTTCCTGGGCAGTTAACTGATATTTTATTATTACAACTCAAGAATTATGTTTCTAAGTTGTGGTAGTTGGAAATGTATGCTCGGCTCAAAGATTATCTCTGTGTGACCAGATAGATAGTTTCCCCATGTCCCATTTTCTCACCCATATATATCTGTCACTATATAACGTGGGTTTTCAGTATCATGAGGTCCATCTGCAGTTCTTTGCCGTCAGCTTCTGTCTTTCTCACTAACTTGACAAAATGAATAATTAGTTACTAGCAGCTAATTTTGTCACCATGCCTCATCTCATACTATAAATAATTTATTAATGTACTGAACAACAAAGATCCTCATAAAATGCTGTAAGTGCTTTCAGAGAAGAGGTTAACTGCTTTACACTTTGTTTTCTGCCTTTAAATGGTTGCCTATGGAAAGACATTTTCAGGTTTGTTTTTTTAAGAGATTTTGGTAAATGCTTTGTACTCCCCTTATTCATACTTATTCAAAGCAGTCTAATAGATCCATGAGAGATGACTTCCCATTAAAAAAATCTGCATTAATCCTTCTCATTTATCTATATGCTCCATAATACTGTTTCTTATTAAAACTCCTGCTTACTTACCTGATATTTACTTCCTTATCTGTAGTATCTTGAATTCTCTCTGGTAACATTTCAGTATCATATTTGTCACCTTCTAAATCACTAACACTGATATGCTTTTAAGTTAGAATTTGCATCTCATGATCAGCAATTCATTTACCTCATTCTTCGCTTCCATTGCAGCTCTTTGGATCGTGTGAACTGCTGTTAGTTTTTTTTTTTTTTTTTTTTAACTGTTGTATAACATCTTTTACTGATATTTCAACCTGAGACAACTCCAAACTCACACTTGCATGAAGAAAAGTTCCACTATGTGGATTTCCCATTCTCCTTCCCTGTGGAAAGAAATTTAAAATTAGCTTTTCTGTCAATGCTTTTCCTTTTAAAACATATTTTTTATGTATTGCTTTTTCCTAAAGACTCTGACTTCTCCTGATCCCAGTGTATTTAAATATATATATATGTATATATATGTTGTATTATATCTATTAGATTTTATGAATTCTGCATGGTTTTCAACAACTTGTTTTGACTTATCTTACTAAGATTTGATATATTTGATTTTAAAATCTTTTTGGTTTTCCATATTAAGCACAGCTTCAGTTTTCTTAAGGATGGTTTTTAGATTTAAAAATCTCTTTTGCTTAAGTGTTTAACTCTGATAGGGATGTTATTTGGTGTTTTTTTTTTCCTAAAAATTCAATTCAATAGGATACTGGTGGATTTTGGTTCTTATTCTTTCTAAGATCCATTTGATGCTATTTGCATTTGTTCTTAACCTGATTTTTTTTTAAAAATTGCGTAGTATCATTAAGACACAATAGTCTAAATGTGACCTGCAAACATCTTACCCTTTTAACTGTGCCTTTAATTTTTGTTTAATGTGTTTTTCTATATGAAGCTCCCCTTTTTAAGCTGTTATGCTAGTTAAGCACTACTGTAATGGGGAACCTCAGCATTAATCTATCTCTTTGCTTGCCTGGGTCACTAGCACCCATGTGATTCACAACTAGAAGTCACAGCATATCTAGAGCAAGCTGATGTCCCAAGATATTTCAATATTTATTCTCCTCCACAGCCCTGACACTACTATCCCACAGGCAGAAATGCTAACTGATGCTTTCTTTACGAACCTTGCAGTTGCTTGGAGATCTTCCTTACCTTAGCTCTTATAGCTTCCAGAGTTCAGCCTCTGCTTCTCAAAGATAGTACTGATCACTCTGAGATTTATTTTTTACCCATTTACTGAACATATAACCTATCTGTGCCACACAGCACAGGAGAAATCTCTGGTGAAATAGAATTAAACACAAACACAGTACAGCATGGTGTTAAGAACTGGGAATTAAAAACAATCAAACAAAAAAACCAACTAACCAACCAAAAAACCTCTTGCATCTAGCAAGAGTACATTTTCATTGGCTTTTTTTACTGGCCTTGGAAATAGTAGGTTGGATCTTTTTTCACATGAAATCTTGCTTTCTAAACCTACTGTACTGATGATAACACAAAGACAAAAACAAAATATATTTTGGAAAACCACAGTTAGAGATGCATTTGATCATTTTAAGGCATAGTGTGACTCTATCTTGTATGTCATCTGGCGTTGTAACAATCCCATATATCCATGCGGACTTTTCTGAAAAAATCCTGGTATCTACTCTCATAAGGACAAAAAGCAATTGCGAAAAAATGGTGCTACATAAATGCTATTACAGAGCTTCTAAATATGGTATAGAAATAAGTACACTGACCCTTGAGGTTATTCCCAATTCATGTTTAGAGAGAATATAATGTTATGAATCCGTTCTGATATGAGACTGATGTTTAGGAAGGGTAAGTTCCAGAAAATGCAAACAAATTTCTGTGAAGTAAGTGACATTCTAATCCCTACCCTCCTCAAGCTCATCACAGGTGAAATGAGCCTGAGATTCTGTTCATTCATACTTTTCAGTTCAGATTCTATCAGAATTCCAAATTTTACACCATCTTACTTTTAATGTGTTAAGATTTTGCTCTTTTTTCCACTCATTTCTATAGGACTAGTTTTCCATTTTCTGGAGAATGTTTTCAACAGAACCACAGAATCATTATGGTTGGAAAAGACCTTAAAGATCATCAAGTCCAACCATAAACCCTTCAGCACCGTGCCTGCTAAACCACGTCCCTAAGTGTCTCATCTACACATTTCTTGAACACTGTCCGGGATAGTGACTGCACCAGTTCCCCGGGCAGCCTGTTCCAATGCTTTCCATGTCAAAATTCTTCCTAATGTCTAAAATGAATCTCCTGTGGTGCACCTTGAGGCCATTTCCTCCTGTTCTCTATGTAGTTGTTTTGGAGAAGAGATCGACCCTCACCACTCTACAACCTCTTTTCAGGTAGTCATTTATTTTTGCTTTTTTCTAGTACTGACGCATTTCAATTTTTTTCTTATCTATCTAATGACTATCATACCTCTATGACACTTCAATAAAAGGCTTAAAAACCTCCTTATACTAGGACTAAGGAACAGGGCTTAACCAGTTGGGAAATTTCCCTTCTGCAATATATTATGTTTCTGGGAAACACTGATATCCTGAATTGAGACAAAAGAAAAGTTTAATTTTGTTTTTTTCATAAAAGAGGAATTCTGGAAATTGTCATATAGGGAGAATGAAAAGATTTTTTGTTCTGCAACCTATTTCTGGCACCAGGAATAGTGTTAAGGGTTAGTTATTGATCATATAGTCTGAAGTTGAATGTCAATTAATTGTATTCTGCTCTACCTCTCATCCACAAGTCCCCTGCAAGACAATGTTGCACCTATCATCTTTGCTGTGGTCAGTATTTTTTAAATCCACAACTATAGTTGTTTCTTATTCAGTCAATTGCAAAATAATTGGCTCATAGGAACTTCTCATCTTGTAAACTTGAAAAGTGACTGTTGTATTTGTTTAAAAGCATTAGGAAAGCTCTCCTCTGAACAGTGCTTTATTGTGATATTTGATCAGCTTTTGTATGTGCAGCTGAAATCATTCATTATTACTGCTCAATTAGATTTAATACTTTTTAATGTCTCACAACATTGTATTCTTCATTTCATCTGATCATGAGGTCAACACTACAAGTTTATCACATTTGCCATGGTCTATTTAAGGTTTAGTCCTACATATCCATCTTTATTACTTGCTTTTATGAATAGTTTATAGCTAGGTCACAATATACTATTGATTTTTGCCTTTCAGCTGTGTTCCAATAGTGTGGTTTTTTCACATGGCCAAAATTTCTCATTTGAAGATCCTTTTAAAAATTTCTCTTTGACATTCATACATACATTCAACACATGCTGCGCTTAATTTGGCTATTTCTCATGATCATCCATTTGACAGCTTAACCCTTTCACTGGTATTACATTGACAAACTATGGCCTATTTCTTTTTATCTCCCTGCTGTGGAAATAAAAGTGGTTGCTGTATATCCTGATTAATTGTTTTCAGAATGAAATTAATCAATGTCAGAAACTCTTGTAGATCTGTTTTCCAATTCCAGTCCAGAGTGGAAGCACTACAGAATTCAGCAGAACATGTATGAATGTTTAAACCAGCAACTATTATACTGTAACCAAATTATATCTAAACAACAGATTAGTTTGTTTCACTAATCTCGGAAAAGCATTTCTGTTCTTCATTGTCCATTTCCAGGTGCAAGAGGAGTTGTGACATTTGAAAGCAAGTTAATCCCCTGAAATTCCAACAATTCAATCTGAATTTCTAATTAGCTCTGTGTAAGGGTGTAATTACCACCATGAGAAATGAAAGATACAGGAGATAACTTGCTGACAGATTCAAAGCATATCTTAGAACATTTAGAAGTAAGGACTGTTCAACTCCCACTGTATAAAATCAAGTGTTATTATACCTAATTAGGTTCCTAAGAACTTGCTGATCATAGTCCACAGATTGATTTCTTTTTTTCCCTCTGTGCTGATTACACATTTATTTCTATTCAGTTTCTATTTTTTAAAAAGCTGCAAACTATTATCACTATTATTCTGAATTTAGTTCTTTCATTTCATTTTACAATTATTAGTTTATGCTGGTATCTCTCTGGCTTATTTTCTTGTTTTCTTCATTTCTTCATTCCTTTTTACCTTCTGTGAATTCATTTTGCAGGAATTTAGCTGCTCTAACAAAGCTCACCATTCAATTTCTTTTATTCCTCCTGCTGAGTAGCACCTGCTATTTTTTATTATATTTTAGTTTTCAAGAAGATGGTAGATTGACACTCATGGAACATGAAGTCCCGTTTTTATGTTTACAGGATTTGAGCAAGCTGGGGCAGCACAAGATTTTATCGAGGTACACCAAGTTCCCTGGAAAGGCCACTGGTAAGGTATTTGGGCTGAGCTCTGGTTTCTATGTCTTCTCAGTCTTCTTCATCTCAGCAGCTAGCTGCAAAGGGACTCTGTTTTTTGGGGGTTTTTTTTTGGTTTTTTTTTTTGAATGCTCTTAACTATACTGGACATAGATAAATTGGCAATTTCTGTACTAGGAACACATAAGTTCTCCCTTAGACCAGAGAACACCTATCAGGTGTCTGGCTACAGCTCTTGCATGCCACTATCTATCCACAGGGCCCATTCTACACCATCTACAGAAATAACCAAGAACTTTGAGAATAAAGTCTTTAACCCAGCTATCCCCAACATTGTGCCAGATCTCAAATCACTAAAGCATTTTTTTTGCTTTTTTTTCACATTAGACCCAAACTACTGAGCATGAAGATAGATTTTGTAACCCCAAATGAAGAAGGGCATATCATTAGAAACAATTTCTAAAGTCTTTTTCTCAGAAGACTGATTTGTTTGAGCTAGTGAAGGTTAAAGTTTTAGATCAAATGTATGAAAGTGGTAACAGCCTATGACAATTTTAATTATCATACTTCCCTCATTAGAAAATCACCTTTGACTTCATTTTTTTACCTCATATACTTGAAGGATGGAGGAGTCATGTAGATCTTAACACTCCATGTCCAGTTGTTTAACAGATTGGTGTTTAAATAAAGTATGAAAATACCCTGTCATCCATTCACAAAGATGACCTGACCAATTCACTTTACATTATGTTGTCAAAGCACAGATCATTCAGCTACAAAGAAACCATCCATGACTCTGATGACTCAATTAAAACAACAGTCCCTTGGACTCTTAGGGATGACAGAGAGTATCTAAACACAGTATCTAAACACACTGTAAGGTGCTAGCTGAGAGGAAGAAGTATGATGATGATGATACCAAACTGCATTTATTACTTTCTTGTACTCGATGTAAGATTTAAACTGAGAGCTAAACTTCTAGCTGAAGTCAGGGTAGGTCATTATTATACCTACCTTGACTTCAAGCCGTCTTTGCATAACAAAAAAACAGGAAAGAGTAGCAGTATCTTCTCTAGGTGAATCGCTTCAGATCTAGAATTGCATGGATGAGGTACTTCTGAATCATAACCTTTTCATTCAGAAGTCATCTCTGTTACTGTAACATTAGATGTTCCTTCCAGAGCCGTGTTTCCACTTCAGCAACTTCCTCTGCTAAAATGTCAGCTTCATACTCTGCTACTGATAGAAAAAAAGTGTACAGCCCTCGACCTGCTGGATAATTTTTTTGTATAGCACCTAGGATCAGCCTTCTTGTCAGGAACCAACTATCCTCAGCTAAACTAAAAGATCATCGAGCTCAGTGAAATGTTGCCAGAAATTAACAGATCACCTTTTAATTAGGGGAGAGGTCTCTTCTTACTGATGTGTTGTTGTTGCTTGCATGGAAGGAATCGTACCGGTTCCGAGGCTGGCATTGATATATGGAAAGTCTTTCTTAGTTCAAACAATCCAAAGCAGTCTTTGGATTGTTTGGCCCATTTTAGACTTTGAAATACGTGATAGCAGCAGCCTTCACAGAATATCCTTGGAAAAGAAGATGGAAAACTGAAAGGACCAACTACTCCCATGTCCTGCTGCTGTAATGCCAAAAGGTTCAGACTTGTCTTCCTTTCACTGTGATTATCACAAATTCTGAAGCATGAAGCATGCTTCAGAAGTGTTTAGGGAGGTAAGTATTTGCAAGAACTGTTGCCATTCTGAGTCAAATTTCATGACAGAGTGTACTGTGGAATAAATCTGAACTGTGTCCCATGATGGAGACATTCTTCAGTCTTCTTTTTAGCTGATTGGTCATCAGAAAAAAAAAAAAAAAGAAGACAAATTATAATCCTATGGTAACACTTTGAGTAACATCAGTCTCAACTAAATTTATTTTTCTATTGTGTACAATCTTTGTCTGAGCTGTTTGTCTAGATTTGTTTTACAGTCAGTGGAGAGAGGCATGTTTAGTCATGATTCATTTACTGAATTTGTATTCCTATGTGAGAATGAGATGGACTGTAACCGAAATGAACTGTCCAGATTTGTTACAAACAACAAGCAGTCCATTTTGCATATATAAAAAACACTAAAAAATTCATACAAATACATAGGAAAGGGATAAAAGTGTTTTAGGTAAAGAGTTTCCAAGTGCCCTTCTGAATCACTTTAAAGTAACAACAAGCCTGCCTGTCCTTGACAGGAATCATTAACGTTTCAGTATCTGGCAAAAGTATTTGCCAGGTTTTAAACACGTTATTACTCAAAGCTGTGCCTACCCAAGAATATCCTCTATCTAAAATTTTAATAGATTCAGACTGTGTTTTACAAGAGTTCACAGACTGCAGAAGAAATTCTAATCCTTAGCAAAATACATACATCAGCCTTTCATCAGCTTATGTGCTTTTGAATCATCAGTGACTTTAAAAACAGAATTTAAAATAATGCATGCAAAAGGAAGAGACGACACTCCCTACATTCACTTTTCCATTGTGCTAACACTAAAATGTCGACATTTACTACTTGTTGCCACAATTGAAACAAGTTTTATTACTGATACTACTACTCCAGCATTTGTGTAGCTTTACTACTGATTCTACTCCTCCACCACTTGCATGGCTTCTACTGCATCAAATATCCTTAATACTTCTCATTATTATAGAACAATCTAATTTCAGCATTCCCAGAAGAAAGCAAATTCCCACTTACTGGAATTCTCTCGCTTTGTCCACACATATACGCAAAGAAATGCCATGCAAATTAAGGTGACTAATCTTGTACGTCAAGAAGAAAATCAAAAGTTGGATGCAGTTAAGAAAGCTGAAATAATTTTTTCAGTTAACATCCGCTAATTCTTAGGAAATTCAAGGGCCTGCTGGTGGACTATTAGAAAGATGTTTTTCTCAGATATCTTTGCTCAGATATTTCTTCAGGCAGATCTGAGATATCTTCCATTTTTAAGACTATCAAAATGCTATGTGCTTAAAATGCTTAAAACTTAAAGCCAATGATTACATAGAAAGCCAATAGATTAATGGAACCAGAGCTGAATCTTTATTGTTTGATATTTTTCTTTTCAGAAGTTTTGCCACTATTTTTTTAAAGTCTAGCAATGCGAAGTTGAGGATTTCGATAGATCTACATAGTTATTTAGCTCTATTTCAGTAGCCACTGTAACTAAAGAGTTACAAGGCACATGTACAATGTGACCTTAACATAGTGAACATGTAGCAGAGGTAAAACGGGAAAAGAATTGAGTACTTGCCAGGAAGAGTTCTAAATGTAAACCATAACAAAGTCACGACCTTGTACTGCTTCACTGAACCCTTTTCGGATTACAAAACCCTGCTGCTACCAAACAATTTCAGGTGCAGCTTTGGAGACCATCTGAGGATTTGTGCTCAAGTATTTCTGATTAAGATTCACTTGGTCTCCCTCATATTCCATATTCCAGAACTCATATCCCAGAACTGAAAATCTTAAAACTATGAACAAATTTTAAAGAATCACATATTTTCATGTGTTTCTTGAACAGAAGAAGAGGTGGACTTCATTTAATTAATTCAATGCTAGTTCAGTGCTTAGCTATTCCAAAATATTTAGTTGTGAAACTTCCAAATGTTTAAATAAGTCATTTAAGCAACATGTTGCATATTTGTTTAAAATTGATAGGAAACATGGCAATGAGCCTTAAAATTTAAGCCATCCCTTTCCATAATAAAATATGACTGTAGTCTGCCTTTGTTGAAAGCACTGAGACCATCAGGAGCCCTTTATAACTACCACCTCCTGCTGTGGAAGTAATATCAGGCTGCTGCTGGCAGTAATATAAGTCAACAGTTTAACTCCTTATTTTTTATTCTAATTTGTGAAAAGCAAAAAAAGTGAGCATAACATCTGTGACTGCATTAGAGGTGGGTTCAACAGAGGGAAAGCAAAGCTAATGTTGTGGCAGAATGGCTCATAGTGGTTCGCAGCAGCCTGTTTCTAGCTCTATGAAACTGTATTTTGGAAATTTACTGTCACGCAAAATTAACCCTGAGGAAGAAAAAGAAACAACAAATCTATGCAAATCTATGTTAAAAGCACAACACATTATGTAGTGCATTCCAAATGACTAATATATAATACAGATATAATAAGGGTTTTAGTATTCGGTTCTCCGAAAGGTCTACCGTTTCAACAGATATCCTAAAAAAGCTTAAGAGACATAGAAATAATAAAGGGCATGATGTACAACCAGAAGAAGATACAAAATCCAATTTAAACATTCAAAGTATTTGCTACTCAAGACAGTAATTTAAAATGACATAATTATTTATATGTTGTATTAGTTTCAGAGAAATATGTAATTTAAATATATTGCTCATGTTTAATATTTATAAATCTTCCAGGAGGATTCTTTTAGATTTTTTTTTAATAGTATCTGAAGTAAGCATATTTCAGCCAGCATATAATGCAAGTTTGAAGCTAGAAGATTTCAAATGGGCATTACCAGTTCAGTGGAATTAAGAAAAAGTCAGTTCTCACCAGCCCCATTTTTTTCTCAGGTAAAACCAAAATGCTGCTCCATACACCGCTGCCTAAGGGCAATACTGTCAAGAGTGGAAGAAATACCAATTCTCATCAAGGGCAGCCTTCAGCACTACCCAATAAAATCCCATATCCCCAAAACTGTCATGGCTTCCCAAGAATTTCAGTATATACTCAGCATCAAGTGGAAAAAATATTACTTGAAAGAATTGTGACACAGCCTCATGTTATTTCATTCCTCTTAACTATAGCGAGAAAATAATTATTTGTCCTGAAAATCACTGTCACAGGCAGTCAAAAGCAGAGGTAAGCCATCTCCTGTGCTGAGTGGACATGACCCTCCTGTTCAAGATGAGGCTGGCTCTGAGCAACATGGTTACAAGCCACTTTTTGTACATGTCTGGGGGAACTTTTCATAGGGAAGGAGCATCTTTATAGTAACAGAGACATAACCACTGAGTGAACTGGCGATATGATTTTGGAGAGAAAGAGAGAGGGACTCCTCTCAATCTAGTAAATCTTACTCTTCTCCAGATGGACACTGATAGAATTGCAGGGATCAAAGCATTCAACAAAACCCTGAGTGGGTTTTCTTCAATTTATTATATTTATGGCCTTCCTTTCCCCTTTGGCTGCTTTTGCCTTCCCTTCAAATAACAAGTGATTGTTGTTCTTTATCACCAAGGATTCCTGAAGGCTTGCAAGTAGGTAAGAACCACTTGTTATGTTCTTATGAAAGACTTCTTATATTGATATTCTGAGGTAAAAGGAAGAGAATGGCTCTATGTGTGAGGAAGAAGCAGAGGGGAAGTCAAGTGGCAGACTTTATTTACTTCAGAGAAAGACTCTTTTATAAGAACCTCTTTGTTGTTGATGTTGCTGATTCTGGGCAGAGTTTTGTGTAGTTTTGTGTCAACCCTGTAAAATATGTCCTTAAGTGTTTTGTTTTTATTCAATAATTGTTTAAGGTAAATGCAGTGCAAGTAAATAGTGAATGCTACAATCCAGGTTCTCAGTCAAATGCCCTGAGCTCTAGACAAGAATTATGTTCCTTTTACTTGTTCTGCTTCACCTTCATGACATGCACAGCAGCCCAGACTCAGTACAGTGTTGTATAGGAGGCACTTTAGAAAGGAGGCCCTGTAAAGTGCCTTGTTGTTCTAACATAGTCCTAAGATATAGAAGTTCAGGGATTTGACTCTCCTTTGATGTATCCACCCTGGGGAAGGCAATCTGCAACTCAGCTTCCCTGGATTACCTCTCGAGCAACTAAGATAGGTCCAAAATAACAACATTGACACCTTCTATCCCAGCAAAACACATGACACTAATCAGACATCTGTTTTCAGAAGAGATCTTTGCCGCTTGGCTCCTGTGGTCTGAAAGAGGAGACAGATCTCTGACAGATTCCTGTATCCAGAAGTAATGGTTAGCTCTAGTAAAATTTCTGTATGGTAAACTGGGTTTTTTTCTTTTCAAATCACCTTGGAAAATCACATTATCTCCTACTATCTGCTTGGCAAAAACCTGGTTGCCAGTCTCTGTAGGCAGATTGTCTTGCTGAAGTGAACATTGCATGTCTTAATAAGCAATCTGAATCTCATCCTAGAGGTTTAAGTTTATAGAGTGTCCATATTAACTCAAAAAAGACCAAAATTGCATTATTCAGTAAGAAAATAAAATATTAGGAGGCACTAACAGAGTTGTAAATAATCTCTTCATTCTGTATTGAAAGAACAATTTGGACTATTGGATGACCATCACTGTTGGATTACCACCATCACTAGTTCTGCTCTGCTTTCTGGTCCAGGTACTGTGGGACCGAGTCCTCATTGTGCCCTTGAGCCACTGCAATGCTGCTTCACTGTGTCTCTTGCCTCCTGGCTCATCATCCCCTACGGAGCAGCTACAGCACCCTGATACTCCATTCTCCAGTCATAAAAATACAAGTTAAGCTGTGCTGTTAAAACAGCTGTCACTCACACGATTTTCTGTAGTGATTTCTACTTGAAGCTAATGATGAATTCTCAAGCAAAGTCTTTAGCAAGTCTGGGACATAATACCGCCCTTTGCCACACAATGAACTGTAACAACAGTGCTCCTACTGATCTCCTTCTATGGCCACATGAACACTTCAGTCTGATTTTCAGTCTTGTTTCTAAAATCCAGATATATTAGCAAGTCATATTTTAATCCTTCTATGAAACAGTACAAGATTTTTTTTTTCTTCAGGATACAGCAGATGCCAAAACATGGACCTAAAAATCCAATTCAGACAGGAAATTTGGACATGTATAACCTGAAGCATGTTTGCCTTCCCGGAAAAGTAAATTGGACTAGTGACATGGTTCGAAGTTATGCATAAAGCATAAGCACCTTTTTAATCGGAAACAGAATAGGAAAGATAAAAGAGTTCATACTCAAGCTTGCTCAGCTGTGGAATGAGCTGCCAGAAGAGATTTGACAATCTAAAAACTGACAGCTTTTAGAGTGCTCTGCCACCTCCTTTTTTAAGTTTCTGTTTTATCACTCAAATAGCAAAAGAAGAAGAAATTGTCAGAAGCAAAGAAAGGAAAAAGACAAAAAATCGCTAAATATATCTAGCTGCTAAATAGTTACTACAATAAAAGCAATTGGTAGACAGAGTCCCGCTAAGGAGTCAGCTTGTAAGGTGAGCAAGCTGCAAGATTTGAGGGATTAAAATATGACACGCAGCTCCTATGGTTAAAATGTTATCCATCAATGGAGAAATAACAGCTTCTCATTTATTTTACACATTAGTTGGAGAAAACCAAAGAAATAACTACCCCATATCATCTAAGTATTTTTTATGTTAGTACTTAACATGACTGTTATTCCTGTGATTCTGTATAAGCAATTTCATTCATACTACGAATAATACAATAAAGGGGAACAGCACAGAGTTGATTACAAACTGTTTAAGAAATAAAATACTTTAATTACCATGTCTTCTGGACACTAAGCAACAAGCATAATGCAGGGGCTCACCAAGGCAGCTCAGACATCACCTGAGGTACCTGCAGCTATTGCAATGACCAGCTCACTGCCATTTTCTTTTCTGTAGCATCAAAGTGCATCATCTTTCAGTAAGCCGGTTTGGTAACAGCATCTCACATTTTAGGTCACATTGTGGCCTCCTGCCCACGCCAAGGTCTCCATTCTGCGATATTAGCTTTGTTTTCCCTCTGTTGAATCCACCTCTAATACAGTCACAGATGCTACGCAACCTTTTTTGCTTTTCACAAATTAGAATAAAAATAAGGAGCTAAACAGCTAGATTTTTTTTCCTTAGATATTTATCATATAAATCATATCATATAAAAATCATCATAGATAATGACAGAATTTAAGAATGGAATTTGACTTTCGCTTAACCAGCATTTGGATTCTCATCCAGTTTTTATCAACAGAAGGTCAACAGAAGATGTTGAGAAGGATTAGAAGGAATCTTGGTTACCAGGAGGCTGCTAGACTGCTTCAAGTCTAGATTAAAGGTAGCCCCTTGAAACAAAGTACCGTTTTTAATCCAGGTAATTGCTGTCATCTGCTTCTGCTGGAGTCTCAAGCAGAAGACACAGCACAGCTAGAAAAAGAAAAGGTTGTGGTATGGAACTGAAAAATTCTTAGGATAGTTTCACCCTGTGTGTTAACATATTATGTATAGTACAGGGTTGAATTCTCACTTGAATGACTCAGAGCAGCTAAAATAGAGTTTACACAACCACCATACTGACACATACCTTTGTTTCTTAATCTCAGAATGGATCTTGATCCTAAAGCTTTATGTTCTCACACTAGGTTTTATAGTCACTTTCCCACGTATCTCGTGGTATTGGAAATGTCTTATGGCAGCCAAGCTGCTTGGGGTCAGCAGATATGAGAAAAGGTATATGGGACCTGATGGCTTTCAGAAATGTCAGGAGGCTTAAAGCACCATTCCACCATGAGATATTTCCTAAAGAGAAGCATCTTTTCCATGTATTTAACAAAATCAAACCAAAATAAAAGTATAACCTGAGAATTCTACAATGTTTAATGCACATTATGATTATCTACTGGACATGCTAATCTGTTAAGCTTTCTGCTTTCAGACTAATTAATAAGGCAGGTACACACTTAATTAATGTTTATAGAACATAAAATTACATTTAAAACTGTAGGTAATCATTCCTTTTCATTTTGGATATTAATTTATTCAAGAAAGAAGCATAAAAGAACACAGTAAATATTGGAAAATATATCCTATGCTTCCAATACCTAAAAATACAAGATTAAAGGTAAGGTTTCCTGAAATATGAATTGGAAATTAAAATGAATCAAAATTTTTCTCTGAAGCGAATGGTGTAATGTTCTTGAATAAATGCCTTGTCCATTCTATGACAGGGTACAATAATTACTTTCACCTTAGTACATGTTCAGTTAATAGTCTGATGGAGATGTCTGATGTAGTCACAGTGAATGGCAAAGGGAGGTGTATATCTGAAATGATCTATAACTAAAATGTACACATTTTGTACACATTTTCTGGAAAACAATATGGCATCCTTGCAGGAACAAGTATTTCAATTTCTTCCCCTTGACTAGACATTGCCAAAATAGCAAATTTGAATTTCTGTATATCTTAATCAATTTTGCATTCAATTGAAAACACTAATTTTAACACTTACTAGAATTATCTATCACATTTAAAACTTGCTTTGATTTTTAAGCTAAATTGATTCTTTCAATAGAAAATCTCTCATGCCAAAAATCTACTTGGAACTACAGTCTTCATCTCTCATGGACAGAAAAAAAAATGTAGAGCAATCTAAATCTCTCGTTTAAAACTAGAGTAATGAATGCCTCTAGTTACTTCCCAGACTGTTTTGTTTGCTTTTGTAAATTTCCATAGGTATACAGTTTCTATAAATAGAAAATGGCATGTTTTTCTCTTAAATATTTTCAGTTAAATATTTTTCTCAGAAAAAAAATGTTGAATTTTGGGGGTCTTAGAGCTTGTTATTAATCTACAGGATGTTATAGGTGAGACCCAGATACCACAAATCTCACAGCTATTCTGACATTATATCTCCTTCAAAAATAGTGTAGGGCTTCTCAAGATGTATGAACAGCAATATAATTTGGGATAGAGAAAGAAAAAAATGAAAGATCAAAGGCAGCAGGTTACAAAGTGTAGGTGGGATACTAGGGTGGGGAGATCATGAAGGGCAGGGATTGAAAGGGCTTTTGAGAAGGGCTTTATTTGTGTGTTTTCACCTGCATTAAAGACATAAGGACAAAGAATGGGAGGATCTATAAGGACTAGGATGCTTAAATGAGCCAGTAAATTTCAATGGGAATAGGGCTGGAAGGTTTTATTTCTGCGGATGAATGGATGTGGAGTCCTCTCTATCCTAGCCTTTCTTAGTCATTCATATCCTTCCTCATTTTTTTTAGCAGCAAAATCTTCATTCCTCCCCCCTCTCATCTCCTGAGTGCTTAAAATTCCTTGGTTTTCCTCATGGACACCTATCCATGATTCTCCACGAGAGATTCTCCACTTTTTCCCCATGATTCTCCACTTTTTCTACTCTTCCTTTACCAACCTCTCCTATCCTTTCTTTTGAACTTAACATAGCGAAATTCATCTGACACTGAACAATAAATGAAAGTAATCTAACATAGACAGTCTGGAATACCAGTCTCTTTTCTGTGTGTTTAGTTTGGGACAGATGTGCATATGCAGTACACGGGAATATGAGAAAATATTTGCCTGTTTAAAAATGACACAAGGAGGGAGCACTATACAGACATTCTAGCTTAGGTCCAAAAAATGGAATGAATCAAAAATAAAAACTGTTTTGCTCCCAAATCAATGATTTGTTTTTTCAGGTTCATTTAGCAGCAGCCTGAGAATGCTGCTCTGTGGTACATACAAACAAAAAAATGGCATGCACAGTTTTATCTCATAAAATAACAGGAATGTGTTTGTTCAGCCCCTCTAGATATCACTTATCTCAATGTAACTCTGACATATTCCCCCCTCCAATGCTTTTACAGTTGCAGATACAGGTGCAGTTTCCTTGCAGCATCTGCAAAGCGGGAGGTAAAATCAAGGTATACATAAGCTAGCATATCCCCAACACAACCCAACAAACTATTTGCTGGTTTTCAATATCAGCATGTTATGTTTTTCTATCAAGCTCCATTTGTGTTTGCAAGAAGATAGGAAAAGGGGGTTTGGAAACAGGGAAGAAAGTGTCTTCTTATGTCTTTAGACATAAAAAGACTTTTGAAGAATGCTGTACAAAGAATAGACATAAAGGCCTGTATTTCTCTGCATAAAAGTACTGATTACACTTTTATTATATAAATCAAACGTTCTCTGCGATGCTACCCATTATCACCTCTTTCAGACTTCAACAACCTTTTGTGCGAGAAGTCTGGCAAGGTCCTAACACCTTTGCCTCAGAAGCATCTTCGCAGGCCTACAGCTCTCAACTCTTAAGTGTGCTGTTTCATAGAGATATTGAGTAGTATGCACTATGTAGTAAGACTCCAGGAAAGAAAGCCTGTGTGCATATTGCTCTTGAGAGTCTATTGCTAGACATTTAATTCCCTTTCATGTGCTTTATGAGAAGGAATGCTATAAGATCTCCTATAAGTAGGTGAGGCTGAGAAGGTAAGATACAAAGGAGACCCAAATGATGAATTCTTTTTGATGATAGAAATGCTTTCTGGATTTGGGATAAGTAGTAAGAGCGGTATTCATTTGAATAAATGGCAATATAAATCACTAACATCTGGAATAGTCATCCTATACACCCTTGACAGTGAGTGATGAATAATGGTAATTTCTAGAACACAATCCATCTCATTATAAAATAGATATTTCCGATGTCTACAAGAATGTAGATAAATTACAGACAGGACAAAACAAGAGGAAATAGCTGTTACAAAGTGAGAGGGAATTATGATTTAAAATAATGCCAAATAGTGACTTACTTGCCTTGGTATTCAATTTGACCAATATGTCTATTTGACCAATATATACAGAGGAGTATATATATAACTTTGTGCTTCTATCTCCTCTCCTTTTTCTCCTTCTGTTTCCCCTTAATCCTTCCCACCCACATGTCAGAAATATCATTAGCTTTTGAATTTTACTTAAAATTACTTTTATCCCTGCTGCTGGTCTAATGATAGCCACCAAATTTCTCTGCCAAAGAAAACTGAAAAGCCAGAAGGTAAAGTCAGAATCAGTCTATTCACACATTGTCTGAGAGAAGTTTGACCCCTGATTTCCAGTCTGAGCTCCAGGGTTGAGCTTTTTAACCACAAAGACTTATTTATTATGGGACTTACCCTTAACCATTTATACGTAAACATCCATACTTAGTACAAAGTATGCAAAGTATGCAAAGATGCTTAAGTCACATTGACATCAATGCCCAAATTGCTACACTTTACCCTGAGACGCTTCTCTGTCCCTTATAAAGGCGACAGTCCTGAAAGCCCTGAAAACTTCTTGGCCCAAAATATTAGCTCTTCTCAGCTGTTTTCCAGAGGTCTGTAGATGGAAGGGGTCCTTGGTACACTCCAGTTCCCACTGAAGTCAGTAATAACAATCCCACTATCTGTGTCTTGCAGACCTTTTTGATATTTTAGTCCTAAATCTATAATCACTTCTGCTTTATAAGCAGGCTCTGTTGGGAGTCACTGCTTACAAATGGGCAAGTTGGCAGAATTGAGGGTTACTTCCTCAGAGCTGTACAAATTAGCTATTATTTCTGTGTCACACACTTCTAAAAGTGCTAGTTTTAAGAAACCCACAGAGGCAGATTAGCCTGCAATTTCTGCATAAGGGAGTTTTATTTCAACATGCAATCAAGTAGCCGAATGAAGTAAGTTATTTAGCATATGGCCTTGCTGAAATCTGCTCTTTACTTCAAGAATATTTTAGACATACCAAGAAATTACTTTTAGAAGGAGTCAATACAACATTTTCATCAATCAAGTCTGGTTAGGAGTCAAAACAGTGTCACAAAGACAGTATCTAAATTTTTTGCACAAAAAGGGGTAGATATTCTGGTCCATTCACAGTAGACCAGAAAATACCTTAAGGTTGCTTTAACCTAAGTTCTCAAAGGAACACTTTGCCAAATGACCTGACAGTAGTCATGATTTATTTGTATTTTCTTAGGAGTTTCTCTTGTGTCATAAGAAGAGATTATAACCTAGTTTATCTGTGACATGAGATCGTTAACTCCAGGAAGTAAAAAATTATACCTCTCTTGGGTAGAGTTCTTTAAAATGCTATTCCTAACAATTTATTAGCTTCAAAAAAGTTCATTGTTTTGTCATCTCGACATCTGTATCATATTAAAGCTTTTTGCATGGGTCATATTCAGATCAGCTACTGGCCCTTGCAGCATTATAAGGCAATGTGTCAACTGCATGTGCAGATCATTGTAAAATAATAATTCTACTTGAAATGTTCCTAGATAAGAGACGTGACATTTTCTCTTTCCGCTTTCCACAAATTCTCAATATTTGGCAGCACTGCTGGTGAGATCAATAAGACAACAATGTCTGAACAGGCTGGATCATGAATAATCCTTTTCTGGGGGAAGGTGTTTTTTTTTTCTCTTCTTCCTTTGGGAAAAGTTTGAGCCATGGATCTACTAAGACTTTGTCACTACTGTTACACAGTACAAGAAGGCATTATACCAGAACCAGAGACCTTCAGCGCTCTTGAGGAGAAATGAAATGTTGTGTCCAGTATGGATTAGTAGTTTGACTGCAGTTGTTCAATAATAGTAGCTCAATAAAAAACTAAGTTGCTAAGTCAATCAATGTAACTCCTGTCTTTTAACTCTGTCTAAAAGTTTTCCTCAAAACAAATTCTTTGAGTTATATAAGTAGTCTGTGAGGAGAGAGAGAGAGAGAGAGATACCTAAGCCTGATAATTGAATATATGTAGTGTGGACATATACATTAAGATAGTATCCATCTGGGAGTATCTCTCTCCATTGATTATAAAAGTAAAGTATAAGGATGGGATTCAATTAATTTAACTTTATTATTCTAGGTATTATTTTGTTCAATTGACTCCAAAGGTATCTAGGGTAACTAGCTTCAACTGAGATACCTGCACAGAAGACATATGAGTTTAGGTGAAATGAAATCCACTCCATTATCTCTCTGTAGAGAGTTGTTGGTATCTGAAACATGCTCTGTCACGTCTAGGACTCAAAGATATGTTGCTTTCTTCTTACCCCTGCTAAATTGCACAGCTTTGAAGACATTTTCTGGTATTAATTCCATCATTCTAGTTAAATGCAATTATGCCAACACTTACCAAAATTCCTAAGTGAGGATCTATCTACAAAGATGTGTGACTTGTGAATCTAATTTAGACATCTAATAAAATATGTGAATCATTGCTTTATTGTTATCAATAGTGGGACAGATAAATGGGATCTTTCTTTGAAGACATAACCTTATTCCTCTCCAGTAACAGTATAGAAATTGTGGGAACTTACTTAAGACTGGTCCACTAGAGAGATGTTTCACCTTACCTATTATCAGCTATTTGAAAGTTAGCTACTTATTCTAAATTATATGAAATTTTAATAGTCAGGGAAGACAGACAGACATTTAGAGGATGATTCCCTCTGAACCAGTAGTTATTTTATCATTTCATTGCTGAAATTAATCTTAACTTTAGATATTTGAATTTCAGGTGCAATTTAGCAGAACTTGTAATTGTTTCTGTAAGTATCCTGTGTCTTCTCTTACTTGACAATAATGACAGACACCCTCACAGAGCTTTAGCTTTCTTTTGTCCTTTCATATAGAGAGGAATGGAAGAACTTCTTGAAAAGGGGGAACTTTTAGAGAAAAGCTAGGTAGGGCCTAAGAAAAGTTATGGCAACCATCCACTTCCAGGATGGTTGGTAGCACAGACTCTGCTCCCCCAAAGTTCCCTGGGCAGCACAATCTGCCCTCCTCGCAGTTGCAAAGGGGAGTAATGGAGGGCGGAGCAGAGCGAAGACAGCGTGGCCAAACTCTGCTGCACGCCCTGTGCTGGGCTGCTGATAAACTGCAGAGTAGCTGCCCAATGGGAAATACAAGATATCCAGTGCTGAGCCAGCAATGGTGGCAAATCACTCATTTCGGATGAACTTTGCTTGAACTTTGCTCATTACAAGCTCATTATAATGTCAACACACACCTCCATCCCAAAAGTTACCCACCTCTGAGATAGGACCACTCCTCACTGAGCATGTTCTCGATTTACTAATCTTTGATTGACTATACCTTTAAATGAAAGCAAGAGATTTTTTCACCAATCAATAACAATAGTATGACTATAGTCACTAAAACTCCACCTAAATGTAAATATATACATATTATACATAAATATATACATATATAAAAATATAAAAGGCAAACTAAGGAGGGAAGATTTGGAGAGTTGGAGGGAAGATTCTACCGTGACTTCTGGATGGGTCAACAATGTGATCTCCTTTCCTTCCCTCAGGTTGGGACGCCACCTGAGAAGCCTCCTTGAGTGAGATCCCCCTCTCATTTTCTTGTGTGAGTGATTATTTCACATTTGTACATTGGAGGTAACTAAAAATCCTATGCCGTAGTAGAGAATTTCCTGTACAGACATCTGAAACCTATTTTGTAAATATTGTATGTGAATAAATGATCATCGTGAACTCCGCTACTGTTTTGAAGGCAATCAGGCCTACAGTCGACAGATTGTTCATGAATCTGATAATGTCAGAGTTGGGCCTATAGTTCATCATATTATTTGTGAACTCGACTCCTTGTTTTAAAGGCTATCGGACCTACAGCCAACCAAATGTTTGTGAATGTGGTATTGCCACAGTTGGGCTACCGCATTACTTGATATGCCTGTTAGGAGATAAGTCCATCCGCGTCCCCTACAGATCATCTAGTCCAACCCCACCCTGCTCCACCCACCTAGAGCACGTGGCACAGGGTTATCCAGGCGGGTTTGGAAGATCTCCAGAGAAGGAGACTCCACAACCTCTCTGGGCAGCCTATTTCATAGTTTTGAAGCTCTTAGTTTTGATGTTTCAGTTAGATGCCTAAGGTGTATGGTGAATCCAGCCCAAATGTCTCTTTTGAATATACCAGAACTATGTAATTTTTGCATGGAATTGCAAAAAACAGGAAGTCTGAAGCTATGATTCCCTAATAGGAATGGTAGTTACTTATAAACCAGTATTAGTGATTTTTTTTCAATGAAGTTGCTTATATTTTCACCCACTTAAAATATGCAGAATTAAAATATGGAAAATATTTAGCAATTTTCTCTTTGTGGAAAATGACATGACATATCCATCCATTTCATTATGTCCAAGCAGGCTATCCTTGAGTTAAACTAATATTTAAGAGAAGTGTGCATTTCTTGGAATTATAGGTAGGAAACTTCACTGAAGAACCCAGGATGATCCACCTGTATCAGCTGGACTCCTGAGAGACAACATACCCCAGCATGAGCAATGATAGCCTGTACATTCATGTAAGAGCTTTGTGAGTGAATTGCACTGAGGGATGGAAAGGCTGCTGAGTAACAGCTTCCCAAAAACAACATAATCCTGACATCGGTCTTTAGCAGCTTAAGCTCTAAATTGCTGTGGAGCCCTACAGAAAATGGTGGCAAGAACATATTTAGTATTACAAATTTATAGTTGTGAGTGGGCCACAGAAGATACTGAGGGAAGGCAAAACTGTCTCTACAGTCTGATGGATACTCTCTTATCCTCGACCTAGCTTCTTCCCTGGAGCCCCCGAAGGCTTCATACAGTCTGAGATACTAAAGTCCGCCAGACATGAACTGAGAACTGATGTGGGGCCATTTATGGACCTTGGAGCTACTTGTATGATTGTCTTGAACTCTGCTTTCTCCCTACAGGGACGTCACTTATATTTTTGTTTTTATCTCAGAGTTGCAGTTACATTTCCCTTTCCCTTTCCCTTTATCCTTTTTACTGTATAGACTCTGACTGAAAATAAACAAAACAAACAAACAAAAAAATGGCTTAGACAAAGTTAAGCTTGGGCAAAGTTGTTGAGGTAGCAAAGGAGGATGGTCCTTTGGTAAGTCATGTGCCTCTTCAGTATCTCGATTTTAAGATTTCCATTAGTGTTATAAAAATAATAATCAGATATTCTTTCCATGAGGCATTGAGTGTTTTTGTAACTTGAGTGAGAGACACTAGAAGAAAATAAGCTCTAATGATGAATGTTAAAGAAATAAAAGAAAGGAAGCTATGTCATTTCTGTAATAAGTGGGTATGCTTTTTTAAAATACTGTGCTATGTGACCAAATTTTTTTATTAGTTTGGATATTAGACAGTATGAACTGCTTTCTAAACAAAATAAATGTTGCACAATAAATAAAACAGTCTTATATAAACCTTCTTAAAATTAATCTCTAATAACCTTACCCTTTTCTTGTTAGGGACAAATATTTAGTACTTCCTAATTGAAATGTATTTTGTCAATAAACCTTTATTGCCAATTTTTAATTTGCACTGAACATATAATACTTTAAAGTTGGCAGTCTTTATCAGTGAAAGGTATTTTATACAAATTAAATCTAATCTAAATGCCATAATGCTATTCATTTAATTTCAATTATTATTAAATCTTAATCAGTAAATCCATCTGCTGTGTCCTTTATACATTATATTTGAGTAATTCATTCAGAAATGGCCATATAAAGTGTCTAAGTAGACAATGAATCAGAAAAGAAATCTTGTGCTATACCTGCAAGTCTCTCAAACTGTCAAAGTGGAAAAGGCAAGTAATTAGTCATTAACTGCAAATGAAGAATATTTTGGAACTACTCTACCTTTGAGTAGGATTAGTAGATACACTAGAAATTTTAATCCCCACCCTCTGCAATAATGATGATTTCTCAGAAAACTAGATTTTCCACGAATAGTCAATATCTACTACAAAATTTAATTGTTCATTCCCAGATGTTTAATATCTTCCAGATATAACCTGACCGCAGCAAAACTGGGGGAAAAAAAATGCCGTCACTCCCTCTAACAAAAAGTTATGGATTGGAAGATCCCATTATCATTACCACATTAATATCTCCTGCCAACAGATAGAATGGCCCATTAAATCCACAATAGTCCAGAAGTAAAAGACATTTAGCACCATCAGGTAGGATCTTTCTAAAAATTATTCTCCCATACTGAATTCTTTACTCTTCAGAAGGGAATACATAAACTTCAGCATATGGTCCAATACATCCATTAATGAAAGAAAAATTAATTTTCCAGTAATGCTCTCATTCTCTTAATATTTTCGATCTGAATTAACTGACTTGTTGAGAACTTGAGTTGTTGTTATTCACTTGATGTTCTATGGATCAAAGATTTTCATGTTCAGCAAACTTTATGCTAAACACTACATTTTCAGGGAAAAAAAAGTGATTTGAAAAACATGACTCATAGATTATTTCTGAAAAAATATTACCTGGTTAAAATCTTAATATAAAACTTATTAAATTGTTTATGTGAATCTGATTTTCCCAGTAATATAGGTTGAAAATTCACTTTCTTACCTATAAATGTTGTTTTATAATCTGCTTTTTGGAATTTTCTTTCATTGCTTAGAAACAGTGAGTATGTCCTTGGTTACTTACAATTCCACTAAACACATCAATCTACATTGATGCTCTGTTTTATTGGAATGAGATTCTTTTAAGCTCTCTTGGGACAGAAACTTTTCATTATCTCATGGTGATTATGTAAATAGGACCAGGATATGCTAATATCCTGCTCAACCTAATTCCCAAAGAATGAGAGTTTGTTACAGGCAGAACCAGAGCCCCAGCCCCTTTCCATTTCTTTTGTAATATAGTGCTGTGTGGCTTAAACAACTCACTGTGGATTTACTCTAATATTTATATCTACTCTTGGCTCTGCTTCAGAGGCAGGATGCAAGAGAAAGTACAGTGGGATCCTTGACAAAAACACGGATATTTCTCTAAACAGAAATTAAAACAGCTCAAAGGCTGCTGCAACATTCAGGTCATAGGCTATAAAGGCAGTAGAAAACTACGTGACTGTCTTCCTTGAGTGTGACGATCACTACTGTGAAACATCTGAGAATCTGGTCCATTACGGACTAAAAATGTTTTCTCTGGCACCAGTTAAGAAAGCACAGGATTGCTTTATATATGGATTCCCATTTACTTAGCCAGGAAAAACAAACTTCAAACAATCTGAGATTTCTTACAAAGAAAATACTAATATGTTAATGACATGTAATAAAAGTTAGTTATTATGTTATTACCTCTTATTGGTTTGTGGGACATTTAAAACTAAGTAGAAATTATGACTTTGTATTATGAGACATTGGGGTAGGATAGAGGTTCTCTTGCTCTCTCTCTCCCAGGTTTTTTCCTATCTGAGACTATGGCTCTGGAGAACAAATAAAAAGGGAGAGAAAATTACAGAATACCAACATAATAGCAAAAGCAGCATTTTTGGTTATAATAAATTAGCCATTATGGTGGTTTTGAATATCTTGAGTAATTTTAATCTAAATGGTTCCAGAGGAGATAAACTATTACTTATTATAAATAAATATGCATTTACCATATGTAAATAAGATAATATCCCTTTTCGAAAAGTGAAAGATAAGAAATAAAATGCAATATGTTGTAACGCAGTTAGCTGTTGCATATCCAAATTAATTGAGAAATACATTTATGAAATTACAAATTTCCGCAATTATTTAGGAATATTAAATAATAATAAAGTTGTGGGAAAAAAAAAAGAAAGGACTGGATTATTGTTCATGAAATACCGGGTCACTGAGTAGATGAAATTTACCTTAATTCATGAAATCTATTCATCCTTAATGAAAGGATATTCTCAAAACTGAAATAATACAAGTAGCCTCTATGGTTAATTTCCAACAACACAAAGTAGAATATCCTTTGCATGTGTGCTAAAGGCCTTTCTAGACAGAAAAAAATAACTGTTCATAGATGTTCCGTATTGTAGGGATGAACAGAGAAGAAAAACGCATGTCATGCAGCAATGCATCAGGACATTTCATAGAAGAGCTGAAGGAAAAGCCTTCCTTCTATTAACTATAGAATAGAGAGGCCTTTATCAAGAATGACAAGGGGTTTTTAGGTTGCATTAAATGAGTCCAGAATTTATGTAAAGTGCTAGAAATGATCAAGAATGGACGAGGAACTTTTTAATGGTTACAGACCAAAATGCAACACGAGAGTTGTCCATTCTGACTCAATGAGATGCATGATGATTTATTTTAGGGCTAAAAATGTAGTTCAGTTTGCAGGCCCATGCAGACCTGCCTAGCTTAGGTTATTCATTATTTTAATGTCTAAGAAGCTCTCCTTCACCTATGCCAAAAGGATTTTTAGTTGCAATGGTAAACAATATAAAAGTTGTACTGTTGTGAACACCTGCATTTATGATGCAGCCAAAACTCTATTTCTCAGAGAACATAATGAAAACAGTCTGTTAGTAATACCTTGCAGTCTTATAGCAATGGAGACAGCAGAATTATTTTTAAAGGTGAGTCACAAAAATAATATAGATGGAAATAAAAGGCAGTTTTTGCAAAGCTAACAATTCTCACCGTGTGTAAAAAGTAGAGCTGATAAGAGATAGAACATGAAAATTCCATTCATGAGGAACTATGATTAAGTATGATTTGATGATAAAATAAGTATTATTGTGTTACTTCTACATCCCATATCCACAATTTTTCACAGACTTGAAGAGAACAAGTATGACAATACAATTAAATGTTATTTCTTAAGAATGTTTTTCTAATGAAGCCCTAATTCATTTATTATCAATAAAATATGTTCCATAAAGAATATGATGCAGATCTTTTTGTTTAGGCAGTCTAAGAAGTATTTTTTTTCTGCATTACGACTGAGGCTGAAATTGCTGTTGTGGATTGCATGCTGTTGTAATGATAGAGGCAAATTGCACACACATTAAAAAAATGTTGAGAGTAATGAGACTACTTAAAATGTTTTGATCTATTACAGAAGCATTACCAAAAGATATTGTATGAAAAGTTAATGTTCAGATTTACCTTAAATTCAATATACGTGATATACCTTCAAAATGTGATATATGTTATTGATTTATGTTCAATTTTAGAAGTTTGTGTGAAACTGAAAATTGTCTGATCATGCACTTATGTGTATTTGTGTGTATTCTGTGTCATTCTCATGCATGTTATTGCAAGTGAAAGAAAAGGAAATTCCATAGAACATTTTGAATGTTTCACTTTATCTTGCTGTTTTTGTTCCAAAAACACAAGATATTACAGGGAAAAAAAATCTTTTAGATCAATTTTAATCCACTCAAAGAGATAAGAAAGTCTTGGACTAGTCTGATGGTCATGAAAAAGTGACTAAAAGTGCTGAGTTACCTGACAGAGGACTAGAATTCTCCAGCTGGTTAAGATATCAACATGGAGAGGAATTGGAAGTCCAGTTCCGCCAAGACAAAGTAGTCTTTTGTTGATTACTTGTCATAGAATGAGTGGTGGTGGGATTGAGTGACACAATGCACTTCACTCGTGTGAAAGAAATAGTTTTACTGATACGGACAATGGTTTCATAAGATTCTATGGCAAGGTCATTTATTATTTGCTGCATGGGTTACAGGATATGCACAGAATTATTAAGGGCACACCCTCCTGTTGAGTCACGAGGTTCAGATCAGACCCCCTTGCTCTCTAGACTCCTTCTGAAAGGAGTCTGGATGCAGTTGGATCTAGTCCTATTCCCAGACCCAGTGGTTTCTGACTAAGGGACTTCACGCACAGTTTCGTCAGTAAAGTTTGCAAGTTCCGAAAGAGAGTGCACTATAGTCGCTTACCATGAATCTGTTAGGATCTGGCAAGGATTTGTCAACTTCAAGGAGTATCCTTGAGAGGCATCCCTGCTCCAGGGGAGATCCAAGGAGAGCTCAATGGACTCTCAGGCTGTCCTCTTATTTATGGGGTAAGATGACTAACATATAGTCATTCTTTCAATTCAGAAATGGCTGTTGTCTGGTGTGTGCACAATTAGCCTTATCTCCCCATTAGCATGCAGCCATTAGGACTGTTATTGATGGTTAATGTCAGAGTGCGAAGAAATCAGGGAGACAACTACCAGGATCACTGGTGGCTGACTCCTGAATAGGCTATGCATGAAAAGTCAGATTGAGCTGGGGAAGAAGCACATCTGCCACAGTACTTCAGAAAGAGGAAGAGATTGGCAGTGTTCTGGAGAGACCGAATGTGAAGAAGGGTTTGGAAACAGTAAAGATATTTCAGATATAGTTGAAAATATGTCAAGAAAGGTGGAATAAATAAGGGGGAAGTAATCTGAGAGAAAACAAAAGAAAACAAAATCAGGATGCAAGACCTGGACCAGAGCGAAAAAAAAAATGTTTCATCATTGGTTTCTTTCTTGTCCCCAGTGGTTTCTTATAGATATGAACAACTATTATTAATTTCTAACAATTCAGACATGGAAATCACCTCAGTATAAAATGACACTTTTTAAAGGATGAGTTTTAAGCAAACAAGAACTATGGAAATGTGTATAAAACTGTTCCTCTCAGTTATGTTAAATAAGATATAAACTAACCAGAGGAAAACCACGGTCAGCTGGTTGATATTTTTAGAAACTGCGTCTATATTGATGAGCATTCTGAACAGCAGCAAACTAGTAGAAACCAGAAAATACAGTGTTTCAGACTGAGCGAGTCTGAAACTCAGGTAACTGCAGTTCTTGCAGATCATGCACCTTTCAAAGTCCACAGAAGTATCCACAGAAAGTATCATTCAGCGCCATGTAGTTTTCACAGATCCTGAAATCACAGCAATCTGGACCCAATATCTGTGTATGTAAATACACCCTAAAAGAGAAAGTCCCCTTCATCAGTTAGACTATGCAGTGCTGAAAAGAGATAGCTAAAATCCCCTTAAAAAATCCCAGCAATGTGTGATTTTGAAAACTCAACCCTGCACCTCGGTGTAGTGAAAGCTTAATTCAAATCTCAGATCTTCCATTTTTAATTAACTGACAAAAAATATTTGAGTTACAAAATTTGCCATACTTTAGAGCACCAGCTGACAGTCAGAGGAGGTAACAAATCCCAGCAAAGACTTATGCTTTCTACATCTCAGCAATGCAGCAAAGGACAGCCAACTCCAGGTTTTATAAGCAATTAGCAATACAGACATGATAGACTGAAAACAAAGCATATGTGCTTTTGTTTGCTGATGATTGATGGGAACGGGGGAAGGCTACAGAGTGCCACTCTTTGTTAGGATGAATTGTCTTTTTCTTCAAAAGCATTTATTTTTTGAAGCCATTGTGATATTAAAATGTGATATCATTCATCTGAATGGCCTCACTTAAAACAAGGTGCAATACATTTGCACTGGGAGTAAACAAGCTAAATGTAGGTTGAAAGGCCAGGAAGACATAAATGCAGGTGCTGGAAAATCATATTCTGCTCAGCCAACAGTTTCTTTCTCATTCTGTTTTTTATTGTTATTGACAACAAAAAGAGTCTTAAAGGGATTTTTTTTTGCTTCACTTTCTAGTTTTGTTAAATAGGACTTAGGGCTATTACTGAAATTGTTATAAAAACCCAGTATGCTTTCCTGGAAATCCAATCATCTGAAGGTTTACAGCAAGAGCAAATGTATCTTTAAATGAGTTGTACAAACATACTGTTGGAGCTAGGCATTCGGTATCATTGCAATCATAAGAGTAACAAGCCCTGAAGAAATAGTGAGAGACTTAATATCTTGCTTGCTTCTTAAATTCCGTGACCCATATTATTCAGGTCAGACCACCTGCTTTCAAAACTGTGCCACATCAAAGTTAAAAGAAAAATACAGTGTCTGATTTTTTTTTCTCTCTGATGAGCATAGAAACTTTTGCCCTTAACATGCACAAAAGGAAAACTTAAGAAATAGCCTTGCCCAATAAAGAATCATTCTTTGGGTTTCCAGTTCACTCGCCAGAAATGAATGAAAAACATACTTAGTGTTGTATCTGTACCTATTTACACCAGGTAATTTCAAAAGATAGGCAGAACTTCAGTTTTCTGGGTTTTGCTGAATGCGTTCTGAAATTAGCCCTTGTGAATACATGCAGATACAACACTAAGCAGAGCCATTCATCTTCATTTAAAACAAAGAAGGCAGTTAAATTTTAAAGTGATTAAAATTCCACCAAACCTCACTTCTACCCTTGGATGTTCCTACAAAGAGAAAGAAAGGTGAAAAACATATCTCCTATAAGGTCCCTTTGTAGAAAAAAAATGCCAAAATATTCCTGTATATTTAGAAAGCAGACAATTTAAATAACAGATGCTGAATTAATTTCTATTTAATAATTTAGATCCAGTTCTAATGTATCTAATTTAGTCATCAAAAATTTGAATGCTTCACCTGCAAAGAGGGATGGAGATGGTTATCTTCCTGAAAAACATGCTGAAAGTTAATAGGGAAAAAATGGGAGCAGGAGATACATCTGATAATGTGCCATGGACCTACTTCTGAGGAATTTTAGCATCCTGGACTGACTGGAAAGATCGGAAGAAATGCCCAATGCTTCTATCAACCTGCAAGTCCACCCGTGAGAGTCTTCACACCAGAATTTGGAAACAAACCTTCAAAGCAGCAGATTTGGAGCAAAGATTTGGCTATTGAGAGATAAAGAGAAATCACTGCCAACCTCCTGTACACTCTGTGTAAATCATTTTTTTTCTTTCCTTGGAAAGTTTTCTGGGGCAATTTCTGTAGTGCCTAGTACTTCATTTGATGATGGAACAATATGTAGATATACTTGATGGCTGAAATGCCCTTATACAGCAAAAATAAGAACTGAAAAAGGAATATAGCAAGAAGAATATTCCTTTAAGCAGCACCTTTTAAAATAAAGGCAGTTTTTAGCTGAATTTTCTGATACCAGAACATAGGCAAATTTCTCTGAAGATGTCTTTGCTGAGTCTACATGTTTATATAATTTTGCTTTTGCATAATATTCAATTAATATTACCTGAATTTAGGCAATAGGGAGTTCTCCTACTGTTAGATGTAGCATGAAGTATTTTAAATGGATTAAATCTAGGCTAAGTGAAAGAAAACATTTTAGCCTAGACACATAACTTGCTTTACATTTTGTGCATTTACAGACATATTGGCAAAGTGAAACCAATGTGATTATGATATACTATCAGATCACATCTGTTAAAATATGACTTACAGGTGAGATTATTTGGGATTAGAAATGATAACCAAAATCTGTGGGGATGTCGTAGTCATCACAAGCCTAAGAAGGCTGATGTTAGAATACTGCAGATTGGATGAGCAGTGTATCTAAAATAATTCCAATGAAAAGTGCTAGACTTCCAATTGTCTGAGAATTTGGAGAAAAGAGGAAGAGCAGGTTAATAGCTCTGTCTCTCTCTTTAATATATTTATTTCTTTCCAAAAGAGGAGATGGAAGTTGTTCATTCAAGCAAGGCTTTTAGAGAGACTTGTCTAATTTGTGGATAGAGACAAAATGAGAAAGCAAATGAATTTTGAAGATGAAGAGTAATGGACTTGAAGTTCTTGAATCAATACTTTTCCAGAAGTTTACATACAAAAGTCAATTAAGGAATGAGTGAAAGCAGAGGAAGACTTAAAAAAAGAACATATAAAACTATATTTAGAACCAAAAGTCAGATTCACCTAACTCAAGAGATACCTGTTTTCTCTCAAATCATCATCTAGGACAAGAAATACCCTTCCAAAGGTCATTTCCTCCAACATAGATTAAGTACTTATATTGGAATGAAGATAACCCTGGTATCTCTGTCCCTGCCTTGTGAAGAGGGAAGGTTGACGGAGGTTTCTTCACTCACTAGAGAAGAGTATTTTAGATAAATTTAGATAATTCTCAGTTTTAGACATCCAGATTGGTGAGATGATTATCTGACTATTGGGTGATGAACTAACAGCGTGAAGCATTCATGATATCGAAGTGTTAAAATCATGTTAAGCATGTTAAAAAATTGGTGCTTTTGAGCATAGGACAATGAAGACCATCAACAGTTTAAATACTGCATTCAAAAAGTTTCATTCAAAAGCAAATATACTTTTGCCCTGGATCCTCTTAGACTCATTTTGTTAGGCATGTGAAGAGAGGGAAAGGGTAGGACTAGGTGACAAGACTCTTCCTCTTCTGTAAGCAATGCCGGCCTGACCCCCTTATGAAGGACTTTCCCTGTATAACTTTCACAATATTGTGGAGCAAGTAGTTTATTAAAGTGATATAATAAAGTTATAATAAACCTTATTATATCAGGTTCAGGATTGCCATTGACATACACACGTAGTGCAAAAGCTTTCTCTTATGAGATCAAACTAAATAATTAAGTGCTTTGAATAATGGTTTTCCTGGTTTTCCTGGGTAGCATCCAACATTGTCGGAGGTGCAAATCTGATTGAAAGGGTGTCCCTGTTTGTGGAGGAGAGAGGACCAGGCCTGCTGGCCTATCCAGACGTTGTTATTCTCATCCACATCACCTCGGTCCCTGCGTCATCTGGGGCTGAGAAATCTGGGGCTGTGGAGAAATACTGGGTGTGAGACCCAGTCAACCAATCATTCTTTGCAGTTTTCTCTCAGTTGCATTATTCCTAATGTATTCCTATTGTATCTATAATGTATCTGTATCTATATATTCCTTCTATGCCTATAAATGGAATGAGAAAACAGAAAGTTAAGAGTGTGTGGTTTATCAATCAAACAACAAAAACAGAAAAGATGTTAATTACCTGCTTCTGCTTTAGTTATATATTTGTGCTGTACTAGGACTACTCCAAAGTTTTACTACAACATTTCTAGATTTTATTTTATAAGTGCGCTAAGGAGAAAATGCAGGAAAACAAGTCACTGCTTCTAGAGTTTAAATCCGAAGGCTGCTGATTTTATCATTTGAAAATATTTATCTTGTAGCCCCTGGGGCCAGGGAAAAGAAATCAGAAGCTCGTTGCTAGTCGCTCGCTAGGAAATACTTTGCAGCAGGTAATAATCTGTAATATAGCTTCAATTTAAAAGAAATAAAGTATTCTCACCGACAGCAGAATAAATCAGTTTCTTCAAGGCTCTATCCTATCATAGCTGGCCCAATTTCACAAATCCAAATTAAATTGTGGTTTTAATAATATGTCAAAAACAATAGTATTTTTTATTTGAAGAATACAAAAACAAACAAAAAAATAAAGTCTTCCATCTTGTAGGTAGGATTTTATGCCAGTACAAAGTCCTAATTCTGTAAGAAGCTCAGTTTCTCTGGAGGGATAACAAATATCCTCTCCACAAGTTACCTGCTTCCCTTACAAAATCTGGTAGAAACACTTTAGCGAATGATTCCAACAGTGATTTAAATTCAGATAATAATAGATAATAAAATATAAAGACATCTTTTAAAAAAAGAGATCTTTTTATCTTTTTAATCTTTTTTAATTAAAAAATAAAAAGATATCTTAATAAAAGATAGCAGAATCTATTTTAAACCAGAAGTCCCAAATACAAGAGCTATATAAAATTATTTTAAGAAACTAAGGTGATTTATGTAATATCTTTAAAAATAAATAATAATATCAATAGTAATAACAAAGCATTCTACAGGCCATTCATTTGGTTATCTGCTTTCTTCCACACTAAAATCCTTTTATAATGTTATGAAATTGCTAAAGGTGTTCCAAATGAGTACACATTTATTTCATTTAAATTCATCCTAGTCCATTAAACTTATTTACACTTTATTGTTCATATGTTGCCATCAAGAATTTTAGTAATTCAGGCTTAACCAGAGGGACATCCACGAGAAAGTGCACCATGCTCACAAATCAAATTTGAGGCTGCCAGTATAACTCATTTTAAATGACCCCCACCCAAACTAATTTTGAGATAGATCTTAAGATAGTTAAGCCATCTGCATTTCAGCAAAGGCTCTTTCAGAGCCTTTAAGGTTATTTTTATACTCTTACATTCTGTAAGACATGTTGATTTTTTGATATTTTCCAAATCTTAGTTTTGCACATATCATAAGAGTACTCCAACTCACCTGGCCATCTCGAGAGGCAGTAGCACAGTGGAGATACTTGGAAATATTTATATTCTTGCTGCACTGCTCTGTTTTTCTTATATCTCCATTAAGCTGGGAAAAAAAAAGTCTATTGTTCCTTATTCTGCAGCTCTGGAAGAACAGTCTGAAAATTGTAAAGTTAATTTTCTGATTGCCATTTGATCTGTTAACATTACAATTAAACTGTCAAATCAAACAATTGAGAATCAAGTAAAGAGTGAGTTTTTGTAGCACTAATGCTTTGCCTGGAAAAGAATGTCTCCCCTCACACACACTCTCTCAAACAAGAGTAAAATTATTCTGAAGTTCAAAGAGAGGGTAGTGCAAAAGGAATGAGGAATAAGGAATCATACACTCAAAGGAATAAAAATGGAGAGCTGGGCAGGGACTACAGGAGATTATCTAGCCCAGTTATCTGCACTGAAGTAAGACTGAATATATTTGGACTGCTTTTTAGTCTAGACAGACTTGTGTTCAATCTTGTAATAAAAGTTTCCAGTGAAGAGATTGCACTATCTCCTTACTCTGTGGTAGTGTTTCACTACCTGTGCAATTAGAAACTTTTCCCAGTATTTAGTTTCAGTCTTCTCTGAAACAAGCTAAAAAAAATACACTGTCTGTGCATTTTTTAAAAGCATGTTTTGCAAACTGGGGCATATAACTTCTGCTAGAACATCTGGAAAAGAAGTTTAATTTCAAGGATATTAATTCCACCTAGGTGATGGTGAGAATGATTGAAAAGTGATTGATGCACAACAACTAAGGCCAAAATTAGATGTTAGAATGGGTTTGATTACTTATAGTTCAAATCTCCTGTGCTAATGCGGAAATGAAATATATATATATATCCTATTTTTACATACACATGCATCTATATATATATATATATACATATATATATATAGAGAGAGATGCATATATATAGAGAGAGAGTTTGGAAGAAATTTTAATTTTCCTACATCTGTGAACAAAGAAGAGCATTGTCATTTTGTTAATTGTATAATATATTAGAAACAAGAAGAAAGTAACTTTTTACTATAGTTTATGACATTGAATATTCAGCAGTAACAGACTGTTAGCTTACTATAAGGGACCCTTCCACTACATGTATACTCTAAGATACAATTTTATGTAAGTTTATATATTTCTAGTTCTTGCTACTACCATAATTCAATTTCTGGAATCGACTAAATTTTAATGATGTAGGTCTTCTTTTTATTAGAATTCCTTCTGCAGGATCTAAGTAGAAACTCATGTAAATAGAAATTGCACAAGGAATTAAAATATTTCTTAAAACGTCACATAGTTTTTTTTTCCCACGGGCACCTTATTAGTATACTTGACAGCACTGAAGTGGTTAACTGGAGAATTAGGACTTCTTGATTTCTAAAACCAGGATATACAAAAGAGAAGAATGTCAATGGCATCCCCCATGGCCACAGCTGTGACATTTTTCATCTGTGTAGGGACAGTGAAGCTGAAGCTGCCATTCAGCTGCTTAGTTCAGTAAGTCACCTTGGTCGTCTTGGTTATAACCCATTCCTGTCCTTGACTGCAGCTGTTTCCTCTCACTGGCTTCTCACAAAGACTGTACAGTTGCTTTACCCTCATTCAAGAGTGTCCATTTGTCCGTGTGCCTCTGAATCATGCTGTTATCCCAGACATCCCTAGTAATTTTTGCAAATAGTAGCTAACTTTTATTAAAAAAAAAAGTCTAAGGCATCATTTGCCATCCTCCTTGTGGTTCAGGCTGAAACGTGAAAGCAGTTATCTAAATACATGCAGGAGAAACCAGGCAGGTGAAAACTGTGGGATGTATCTGCTGGGCACATGGAGCAGGATAGATCTATGAGTGTTTAGAAGCATATGTTGATGTGAGTGGGGAATTAAAATAAATTTTTAATTTTTTTTTCCAAGTCAAGATCACAGGTGAAAGGGCATGTTGAAATTAGATGCCTGACACCCACTTCAGGTATGCAAACGCTTTTCTTGCTCTGTTGCTTTCTCCACCCTGTGTTCAGGTAACTGTCATTTCCAACCCTTGCCTTATAAGAGAAGAAAAGTCGCAGCACTGTTAAAAATGCTATATTTGGCATGGGAGGACCATTTTGTCAAGCTTATCATTGGCTTTTAAGCTCAATTTAAACTGCACTTGCTTACTGTCTGGAAGAACAAATGTTCTATGCTGAGCCAAGTCGAGACTTCAGAAAACTGGTGACTCAAGTTCATATTTATTTCATATCAGTAAGTGCCTCAGAAGTTACAATCATCAAAGACTATCTACTCTTAGCACAGGAGATTTGCCAGGGGAGTGGTACAACATCCATCTCTTTGGCCATTTACTGATACCTAATAGGAAAGAAAGGGAAATATTCACCTCTTTCAAACTTCTTCTGAAGCCGATTAAAAACTAGGCATCTGTCACTTCAAGTACAAATCAGACCATGTTCATCTGGGTTTTGCCCTCTGTTAGCTACCCAGCTAAACAAGAACTCAGCAAAAATGCTTTTAGTCTCTGCTCAGTCCGTGTCAGTGTTTCAGGATCCAAAGATACATACCTAGATAATTCTGTCATTTTTTGTGCCTTCATACTGTCACTTCTTGTCATTTGAAAGTGAGCAGTCTGAATCACTGAGCTTTATGTACCTATAATCTCAATTTTGGTTGATGTGAATTTTCTTGTAAGAACCTAATATTAACTTTTTCTAAAATCTTGTTCAGATCAGATATTGTAACATCCCACTTCTCCAAAACAGATAAACTTTGAACTAGCTTTCCACTTTTCTGCTGAAAAATTTGTCAAAATTCCCAGGAAATGGTAAGTAGTTATGTGATAGTTACTGGCTGCTTTGGGAATAAAATGCAAAAAAATCAATACAAAAGAAAATAGATATGCCTTGGGCAAAATAAACACAGTCAATGAACACCTCTCTAGAGAGAAATCAAACCTAAGAATAAAAAGATAGCATTAAAATCTATCATTTTAACTTTGAACTATGTAATTACCATATTCTTCAAAGGTTAGTTTTATGATTTTTCCTCCAAATCTTCATCCAGGAATGGATATAAAAAAATGGAAGAATATATTCATGTGTTGCAAACTGGATAGCAGTTATATCTGCTCAACAGTGTGTATGAATCTGTGTGCACGCAGGCATGCACATGTGGATCCTCTGCTCACAGCATTCAGGCATCGGGTCCAGGATCTGTTATAACTTACAGGGATACGATTCTGGAAACAAGGGTGTTGGCTATAAACCCCAATACTTACTACCTCTGGATATTTTTTACTGTATAACTAAACGAAGGCAAAAGCTAAAAGACAAATGTATGTTTAAAAGAAAAAAAAAAAGATACAGAAAGAAAATTCTTCCAGGAGGATAAATAGCTCAGTGGTTAAGAAAGCTGGAAGGTAGAAGTTCCATTCCCTTATCTGTTTGATTCAGATGGGAAATGTTAATTCTCCTACAGGAGCCCTCAGTTCAAGGCCACCTATTAATCTAGCAGTGTTCCTTTTTCTCAGTTTGAATCTCAGAGTTTATACTGGAATTGAGAAGTTCAGTTTCATAGTTTCAAAGAAACTGCTATGTCCCTGTGAAAGGCTTAGCTTTTTGATAAATCACCAAAGCCATTTTGCCAAAAAGTAGTTTTTAACTAAGGCTCTGAACAGGACATTATAAGCCTCTTTCTTTCATTTATGTCAGACCTTTAGAGAGCATCTCACAGGGCCGGTCAGGCTTCAGAGATTTCTGTACACTCTGCATTGCACTGTAGATGATCCATAAATACCAGCAGTCATATTTTTGTCATATTTTACCTGAAAAGAAGCAACTGGATTTTTTTTTTCATTTTTTTAACCAGATGCTTCATTTCTCTATTCTACAGTCATTATTATAAAGCCTTGGATGTAATTCTAGGCTATCATGCCTCCAACCTTGTGATCTCCTTTTCTTTTTCCTACTTATTTTTTGCTGCAGGTTATTGATTGTGGAGTATGCTGGCTATAGTATCGACTGGCCCCCTACTCGGCTGAACAACGATTACTGCTACAGTCTTTTTCTTTCCAGAGAACCTCCCATCTATTAGAGTAGAAGTTTTATAATAGCACTATTTTTCTATCCAATAATATTACTGCTGGTTTCCAAGAATATAGTGTAAAAGATGATCTAGGTATTAATTTATTCCCATACAAGTTGGCATATGCTTAACATTAATGACAGAACTGAAAACTTTATTTGTATCAAGTTAAAACAGAAGAACTCAGAATGTTTTTCCTAAGTTGCACAGAAGAAGACTCGTGGTTAAAAAAATCAGTAGGCTTTTAGTAGCTCGTCAAAGACAAGGTGACACAATTTAGCTGTCATTGGAGGTACTCAGTAGTCACAGAGACTCTGGAAGCTCACATCAAAATCTGTTGAGAGATGGTAACTGAGACAGCTGATTTTCAAGGCATATGACAAAACTCATCATTTCTTCTATGAAGGAGGTGGTTTGAAGAGCTTGTCAATAGATGTGGGCTGCAAGACTGTCAAATGCTAGTGTAGAATATTAAAATACAATATTAAATATGTTATTAAATATCAATTCATTCCTTTTAGTTGTTGTTGCCTTTTGAATTGGCTGTGCCAGATGCCTACAGTCAAGCTATATTTATTAAGTGAATAAAGAAACCAAGTTACCCAAATTAAATGGATTACTATAGTAAAAAGTCACTCAATTCAATTTAAATATCTGCAGAATCTTTTTGCATCTCTTTGCTAAAAAAAAAATAAATAAAAATGCTTTAACTGACGGCTTTTCTTTCATTCTGGGCTTGTTGTACTATTACGAGAAAAGTGGCAACATAGCCATACAGATCAGTTGCTGAGGAAGCGTATAAGAACACGAGAAGATTTTTTCTGATGGGTTTTATTGCATAACCTCTTCAGTGGAATAAGTGTTGCTGAAAACCATTCTGTCTGAACAGGTTCCCAACACAGAGGGATGTTCTGAGAGATTCCCTGAGAATTTGAACACCTCAAAGTCTTCTTTACAGTCTTCCTGTTCATAGAAAAATATCCACAGGAGTTTAAGTGAAGGTGGAGATCTCTGCCATTTTTTTTTTCCCCTCGGATATGACTTCCTGGTGCTGTCTGTTAAACAGTAATCCTCTGAGAACTTCCCAGCCTCTTGATACGTATCTGAGATATACCACTGTAAAGTGTTGCAGTTTGAAAGCTGTAGTGGTGGGGGGAAGGAGATATCAAATACTGTGTTAGTTATACGCCCGACCCTGGCAGCATCAGATTCACAAACAGTCTGCGGGCCATAGGTCCAATTGCCTTCCTAGGAGCGAATCGAGTCCCCAAATAGTGTGATCAACTATAAGCTCGACTCTGGCATTATCGGATTCACAAACAGTCTGTGGGCTATAGGTCCGATCACCTCCCCCAAACAAGTAGTCGAGTTTACAAACAGAAGGATTTATTCAAATGTAACATTTACAAAGCAGGTTTCGGATGTCAGTACAGGACATCCGAAAGTAGAGTAGTCTCTACTAGTCTCTACTACAGCGTGGGGTTTTTAGCTAGCTCTGATGTACAAATGTGCAATCATCACTCACCACAGAAGATGGGAGAAGGCTCTCAGTCTTGAGTCTCCTCAACCTGAGGGGAGGACAGGAGGATCAACCCGTTGACTGACCCAAGAGTCACGATGGTTTCTTCCCCCGCCGCTTTTCCTCCCGAGTTCACCTTTTATACTTTTCTTTACATTCAGGTGGGGTTTGAGTGACAATAGTCATACTTAATATTATTATTGATTCGTGAAAAAGTTTCTCGCTTTCATTTAAAGGCACAGTCAATCGAAAATCTAGAGCGCAGGCTCAGTGAGGAGTGGTCATACCTCAGAGGTGGGTAACTTTTGGGATGGAGGTTTGTGTTGGCATTATAATGAGCTTATAACAAGCAAAGTTCAAGCAAAGTTCATCCAAAAGGAGTGATTTGTCACCCTTACTGGCTCAGCACTGGACACGTTACCGTGTATCTCCTGTTGGGCAGCTCCTGTGCGGCTGGTCAGCGGCCCAGCACAGGGCGTGCAGCAGAGTTTGGCCGCAGTGTCTTCACCCCGCTCCAGCCTCCGTTACTCCCCTTTGCAGCTGCAACGAGGGCAGGTTGCGCTGCCCAGGGAACTGTGGAGGAGCCGAGTCCGCGCTACCAGCCATCCTGGAAGTGGCAACGGTGTCTCACCGCAAGCAACTTTCTGTAATGCCAAAACTTCTGTCAGGCCCTAGTTTTTCTCTCAGTTTCCCGTTTTTCACACCATTCTTCCACAACTACAGAACCAATGAAAAACGGACAGTTCTCTCCCTTTCTCCCTCTCTTGACCTTAATATCGTCAAATGTTTTCTTAGGCTGCCTTTAATGTATTCCAGTGACAGGGATCCTACAGTCTGTCTCAGCAATCTGTTGCATTGCTAACCTGTTCTTACAGCTAAAAAGACTTTTGTGTTTAATCTCTAAAGTAATTCCCCCTTGTTAAAACATGATCTCATTATTTCTTGTACTAAGCTAAGTAATTATGAAGAATTCATTCTCTGTTTGCAGCCAACTTCTGTGCACTTGAAGTTCATTATCATTACTCACTCACTCCTGTTTTCTCTAGATAACACATCTATAATGTCACATCTCCCAAACCTTTGATTATTCTTATTGTTTGGTTTCCCTTTGTTCTACAGTCCTTCAAGCAGATATTCCAAAGTTTTGAATGTCTTTTCAATTTTAAAACTTACTCTTATTGTACATTAAACAGCAGTCAGACACCTGAATTGTTATTCCCAAGACTGGATTAATTTATCTGTGATTACAGATAATGATTAATTTTTTGTCAGAAGACATATTTATTTCTTATTTCCAGAAACTGCATCATGACATGCAAATGCACTTTGGGGATATTAATCCCCCCCCAAAAAGATATTCCTAATGGCATTATTCCATGGACTTAGAGTGGTAAGCAGTGCATGAATTTTGAAACTCTCTCATGGTGATGGACTAATGTTAGGACACTGAGAAAATAAGGTATTTTCTAAAGAAAAGCAAACTAACTAAATTGTCCAAATGCTTACAGCCATCTGATTAAAAATCTACAGATTATTTTATTTTGTTTTTATCATAATTTTTTCTAAGCTATACATTTTTATATCTCAAAAATAGATACACTCCTTTATTCATTTCAGATACTAGAAGCAAAAAGCACAGTGCATGGCATAATTCTAGTCAATCACCAAAATGATCAGTCTTAAAGGATATATTTTTTTAGAATCTCAGCCATCTGAAAACCATCCTTCATCTAAGAACATAGAGTTTAATAATATTATAGTCTTTTTTTCTTATTAAATCAAATCATGATTAAATTATTTTTGAAATAATTTATAGCAATTTATAGTTCAATTGGAACTTACCATAAACTGATGGATTGTTTGACAGTGACTTAAGCAATCTAAACATTTTATTTTTATTTTTTTAAAACATTACTGTTCAATAATAAGGCAATATTTGTTGTTTAAGAAACCTAAGAAGTGAACTACAAGGTATCAACAAATAGAAAGTTCGCCCTCTGCAATTTAGGCAGCAATTAGACATGAAATAAGGGATTAAAATCTAATTTATGGAAGTATTCATGAAAAGTTTGTACTGAGTGAAAAAGATCCATTAGTCTGTATGAACCTATTATGTATCATTTATTAGAATAAAACTACTTCATCCTGAAACTTATAGTATTGTGTGGTAGGACCTTTATAAGGTCAATATCATGGGCTTTTTTCCATCTGCAATAAAAACAAAGAGCAAAGGTTTGGCTGATGAAAATTATATATCTTTGTCTTTTTTACAAGAGTTTTAACAGTTCTCCAGGCGTAATAAAATTGCATGTATTTAAAAATAAGATGACCTAATAATGTTTTGTTCAGATCACAGGAACTTATCATGATTCTATCATAATTATCCTGAAACTATCCAACCAGAGCAGGTTACAAGACAAGTTTGCCAAGAAAGAACTTGCTTCCTTTATAGCTCAGTATAGCTGAGAACATGCTATATAATTAATGCAAAATCATTTCAAATCATTTCCATGGGGACCCACTTGGAAGTCCCAAAAAAAGGAACCAGCTTACGATTTTTCATTCTCTAAATAAATAAATAAACAAACAAATAAATAAATAAGGTTGGTTGATAACTTAAATACAGCCAGACCAAACACTCTTAATGTCTCCCTTGTGGAAACTGATGTTGGTGAAGTCGCATTGCTCAATAGAGCAGTAAAATATTGTTTTAATTGTCCTACCATCTGACTATGTACAGTTTGATTTTATGAGGATAAGCTGCAGACAGGGAGGCTCTCCAACACTATGGCTGTCAAAGCTTTTTCTTTTTTTGAGCTTATGAAATCTATGGGGGGATTGCGTAAATGCAACTATAAGACAGTAAATAAGAGCTTTTTATTAGAATTACAGCATTTAAGGAACACTTCAGGGAGGTGGCTGTAAACTAATTTCAGCTGAAGACAGTGAAAAATGTGTAGTGTGTTACAGAGCTGGTGCTCTCTGTGTCATGTTAAGCAGCTTCCCAATTTCAGCAGGTCGCGGAGGGACAGCTTAGCATGGAATCAGAAGAGGATGTTCTCCAGCTTCACCCACGGAGGAGCAGGCTGTTAGGAGAATAAGGAAACAAGACTCGAGCATCATAAAAATGCCCCACCATGCCCGAGTTCCTGACACACGCTGCAGTTTTTCAGTGCATCTGTCACAAGATAGTTGTATTACTTATTTATTGGAAGGGGACAAGCTTTCTGTCTAGCCGCAGTAATGAATAGCTGTACCTGGTGACACCTACTCCAGCATTCCCTCTGATAAGATCCAACAGCAGTGATGGGAGAAGGATGCGTGCACTGGACAAGCAAACAGCAACATTTCCTCAAAATATTCTAATGGACAGCAAGGAATTGGGAACGATGACCAACTGAATTGAGATTTCATATTTAATTGCCTTTGATGGATTTTTATTCCATTAATTTATCTAATTGATCTTTTGGTGAGAAAGCAACAATGAAAAATCACCCAAAAATCCCTCCTGGAAGCCAAAGCTTTCCAGAGAAAAAAAATGAGTTAGAATAGTTAAATTCAGTCAGAATTTATAGATAGGTCAAGATCCCCAAATCATTTAATTTGTAAAAGTTTTGTGGGTACAGAAAAGAGGTATGCTTTCCGAAGGGAAAAAAAAAAATTGCTTTAGGTTTAAAAACTTGATTTGAATTTATCTAAAAGAACAAGTATTTAGAAAGAATTTAGAAGAAAACACAGATTTCCCTTCCAAAGCCAGAATATTGTATAACCAGTTGGCAGAGACTGTTGCTTTTGCCTACTAGATACTGGAAAAGCATGTTATATAAGTGCTCCTAGAACGACGTGGAAGCACTAAGTTCTATTAGTTATTTTGACACCCAAAATAAGGTGCAAAGAGATCAGTTTAAGGTTTCTTAATGGTTGCTACAAACTGAGCAGAACACCACAGGATGATTTAACTCATTTAATAAGCCAGCATGTGATAAAAAATACAAGGAGAGGACAGGATGAAAATCACCACTATCGTGAAGCTCTGTACAAGTGCTGAAGCTCATCGTTAGCCCTCAGAAACAAGTTTTGCTATTCCTAGCCCATATGTAGATTTTCTGCATAGGCTGAAATCCAAATTTGTGAATACAATTTAATCCTCCAATTCTATTATAAAAAACTATGTGGGACTTCAGTTTAAATGTTCTGTGCACATCACTTAAAATCCAATTTAAAAAAAAAAAGTATATGAAGGAGTGATCTTGGAGATATTAAAGAACAAAATTAAGCTCATTTAAGGCATTTCATTGGACTTACACAGAAATTAAGTTACTTACATGTCATACTATGAAAAACAAATCTTCACATTTTTTCTTTTATTTGTCCATCAAGCATTATCAGCTACAAGATCAAATCACTGTATTGCTTGACAATTATGAAAGGCTGCCATTTCTATTTTAGATCATTGCTTTCCTCCACTTGATTAAAAATTCCCAATTTTGTCCCGTGCTTTGACTACTTAACTAGAACATACAAGCCTGTCTCTTTTTAGTCTTTTTCTAAATATGGGCAGATCAGATCATCTCGCAGTGTTCAAAGGGCTAGGCACTTCAAAAAATGTAAATAATTTAGTCTTCTGAAAGACTACTTTTTTAACATTATAAAGGCTTTGGCTTGCGGCTCCTTTCATATCTTTGGGAGGAAATTTCTCTAATGTATTCTTTCTTCTTAATTAATTTAAACATCTTTCAGTGTCTGTGTTAAGTGTTGCTATATACATCTTTTCCCTGGAGACCTTACTCCAAAAGGAAATTCATCCATTTGAAGAAATGAGAGAGGGAGACAAAAACAAAAGCGAAAAAAATATATTTCCAGGCTTTTCATCTTATTCATGAGTAGCTGTCATTAAACACAATAGGGATTTCACCTCCCCACCCCAGAATATCTGTGTCTATGAACTTGCACAGTGCAAATCATATTTGCTGTCATCAGTCAAACACATCAGAGAGCACAAAGGGGAAAAGAAACCTGCAGATGTTTTGCCCAGGACAAACAAGTCAACCTCAGGCAGTCAGACTTCATTATCGTCAGCTCCAAACCACGTCCACCCAGCGCTGGCTTTCAGAGCAGAGGCTTCGCTGGCTGCCAAGGCTGGAGCGGGCGGGCGCCGGCGAGGACAGAACGGCGCCAGGAAGGGCAGCTCTCCGGTAGGAGAGGCCGGTGCCTACTGGAGGCATCACGGTGTGTGGCGCACGCTTCAGCTCCTTCTCCTGAGCAAGCGAGGAGCAAAATAATGAACCATAACCCTTATAACCCTGCCAGCAGGAGTAGTAGGAGGAGTGTTAGCAGCTATTGCTACTGTCTTTTTGCTTTTCAATGTAAAAGCTAGATGTTTTACAAAAGCTTCATGTTTTAAAGCTAGATCTGCCATAAAATCCAAAAGTCTCTCTGCTGGAGTTAGATACAGCTTGGCTGACTTTAATTTAGCTGTCTCAAGTACTTGTCACAGTACTGCAGCACCACAGTTAGGTTTTGCAGTAAATCAATAGCATAATAGCATATCTCTGTTAGAGAGAGGTGGGGTACCTGGGGCAGATCTGTCCACACTGCCTGCAGTTCCTGGGTTACATAGCAGAGGATAAATATGAGAAAGGGTAATTAAGATTAATCAGTTTAGTATATTTTAAAAGTTGGATTTTTCCCAATGATGTATGAGAATTATATCAGCTCTGTCATGTTTTAAATTCTTTAGGTTCATTTTCATTCCTGTCAATCATAGCCTAGAACCAGGCTACTCTGAGGGAAAAGGTACCCTCCATATGTAAGACCATCATGAGTCCATTTGCTCCTCTTAAAAATGTAACCAAAGGGGAAACGTATCTCACTTTTTTCTCAGCTCAAAAAACCTGACACAGATACTTGGCAATGCACTCAGGTAGGACTAGAAAATTTTCACTTTCCAAGGCAAGCAATTTTTTTTTTTAACCTGACGATTTCTCTACATCATCCAGCTCACACTGTGTTTCTTTGGACACTGAGATATAGTTCAGCTGCCAGACAGTTATCAGACACCTAACAAGTGTCACAAAATGAGGAACTACAGCATGGACTGCTAAAGCAGACGTACGTGTAAGCTAACCCAGCACTACTCACTGGCGAGATCTTCAGAGCAATCCATGTGCTGGGAAAGACATAGATAAGGAAATCGTGCAACTTATTACCATAAGCCCATTCCATTTGGAAAAGCACATTCTGATGGGAAATACCAGGCTCTTCAACTTTGTATAAGAATCGAGACTTTATAAGATGCCTACAGATAGCAAACGGGACTTGTCCCTTTTGCCATTGAGAAAAACAACACAGTCAGTTCAAGATTCAGCAACCTAACACCTTAGCACTCCAGATTATTACATATGCTATTGAGCCTCCCATGGATTACAAGGTATCCTATTATTCTCTAAAATATGCAACCGAAGACTATGAATAACTGCATTTTTTCCCCCTTCGACTCGCTTCTTGACTATAAATTGAAAGACTGGATGTTACTGGGTGTCCAACACAAAGTTTCATGATGCCACCAAAAGGCATAGTGATTAACTGAATTATAAATCCAGCTTCATGTTGTTAAAAAGGGTATGCTACAAGTAGACAGTACTTGTATTATAGCATTTCTGAAGTTTTTATAAGGATTTTTTTAATCTACTGCTGTATTTTTATCTTCATGTGTATGAGAACTGTCACACATCTATACACAGTGTAATTTATTTAGTTTCATTAGGCTTAAAGGAAAACATAAGAATATTCTAAATGCTGATAAACACCCTTGCTATGAAGGTTCTCCTTTAAAAAACACTGGTTTAAGGCTCTCTAAAATTATTAAATAGCATGGAAAGTACAAATAAGCTAATAAAAATGGACAAAATGGTAAATGGGGTTTGTTTCTCTGCCCTAGCTCTCAAAAGCTGGTTTACCATTGCTGAGATGACATTCATGATTCCTGTTCAGGACAGTGAGTCATCCTATCTGCTCCTTGAAATATTACTGGGAGAATTTGATCAGTGCTGTGCTTTTGAAATACATTACTACTTATCTTCACCCTATGTACACCAGAAGGATCCAATGTTATGCCCTCAGGAACTGAGCCATCATGTCTACAGAGGATCCACCCTATAATTTTGAATGGAGGACAGGCAATGACAGGCAATTTTGCTTCATTTCACTAAGGAAGACACCGGAAGCAATAAACTAAGTGGTAGAAGTTGGAGCAGAGTCAAAAACTTGTGACATCAAGTGTCAGCTGCCTGCTGTAACTGTAACCCAAAATACTAAAGAACCTGCTGCTGAGAGATTAACCAACTACATCATTTTTCAGCTTTGTGGGAGATCAGTCATTTGGGAAAAAATCAAATGAGAAGTAATTTTTCCCTCTTTTAAATTAAAATGGGAGGCCTTTAGGGCTATTATCCAATTTCACTTGTTCATAGTCTTTAAGGAAAAAAAAATCTGGGAACTGTGGATCAGCTGTGCAAAAGTAAAAGCTTAGGCATCACTTCCACAGTAACAAAAGAACAGAAAAATCTTCCACTGATCCAAGTTTTGAACAGAGATTTCAAGCAACTAAACAAACTAATATCTGTCTTCCTTTCACACTGCTTCAATGACTGCACATATCTAGCTTTATCTATTCATCATTTCTGTTCTCCAAAGATTCTGGCCATTTTCTCTCATGGCTCAGAGCAAGCAAAGCACTATTATCATTCAGGTTTCTTTGATTCTTTCAAATTGTATATTATAGTTGCATTAGGCGAAAAATGCAGTTAAAATGCACTTTCCAAATTCATTTAGACTTAATATAATACAAACAAGTAAAATAACAATGTTTTGTTTCTCATTAAATAAAGAAAGAAATGCATTAAAAAAGATAATCATGTGCGGATTTTTAAAAAACCCATTCCCATTCAACCTTAGAAGTATAAGACTAAATATTGGCATTTCCTTCTTTCTTGTAACTTTTGATGAAATTATACCTTACTGAATAGAAAAGAATTAAAAAGAGACATATTACAGAATTAGCAACATATTTTTTTCTCCTGTGTTTTTAAATACATTTTTGATGCTGTTGTTGTTCAGATTTCTATCTATCTGAATTAATTGCCTTGTAGAAGAAAGTAATAAGAACTGTCAGAATCAGAAAAGGTATCTTAGTTATTAAATCTTATCTAATCAGAATACTAAGGAACAAAGAAGAGAAATGTTTCAGTGTGATGTATCTGTCATAATCATGGAAGAGTAATTATTGTGTTTCAGTACTGAAACAACTGCAAGTCATTTTGCTGTAAGTCTTATCTTGTGACATTTTGCAAGTGCAAATTTTATTCCTTTATATAATGTTCACATTAAGCCTTCTAATTCTAAGTCATGTGTTGACATAATACACCGGGGAAAGGTAATTCTGTAGTTAAAGTGCTCTGGTTTGGATCTCAAAAGACTTTGGTTTAATTTGCCGTCTAACACAGCCTTGTTCGGTGTTCCTCAGTTCACCAGAGAGGTATATATCTTCCTTCACATCTAGCTGTCCTTCAGCATGGCAGTTTGGCTTGTAGGTACAGCTGATATCAACTGAGATTCATCTAATCTATGCCAGTAATCTAAAATTAAAGCAAGTAGTAAAATTAAAGTGAGTTAGAGATAAGTAAGTCACTTGTAACACAGCCTTCCGGGTGCTTTTTGACTATCTCCAAGAATGGAGACTCCATCCACACTCCAGGATAACTGCTCACAGTAAAAAAAAAGATTATTCATCTTCTTATTTCACATTTCTCTCACTGAAATGTGTCACTCTGTTACCTCTTCAGGATCTTATTAATAGAAGGAACATAACAAAATTTGCTTAGATTAGGTTCTTGATGTCTAAAGCTAACAATTCAAGCTAAATGAGGTGAAACCCACCCAAAGCTGCAATCAAGAAGTAGGTAGTCATTGAATTAGCCCCCAGAGGCTGTAAATGATGCAATGTTTTATTGCAGACTCTTATTCTGAATAAAGAATTAAAACTTGCATTTCCACATTTGAAGTAAAAGTAATGGCTTTATATATACATATACGTGTGTATACACATATACATATATACATGTGTACATATATATATACATAGAAGTAATGGCTTTATATATATATATACATGTGTGTGTATACGTATATATATATGTGTGTGTGGTATATCTGCATAACAGATGCACAGAAAAAAAGGAGAATAGTAATTGCCAAGAGTTAGAGTGCTATTTAGGGACCACATTCAACTCTTCATCTTGAGCTCCTCCTGGACAGCTAGACTATCTCCAAAAACTAGTTACTGAAAATATGCATCTGTTGTGACTCATTTTCACATAATCACAGAATCACAGCATGGTTGAGGTTGGAAGGGACCTCTAGAGATCATCTAGTCCAACCCCCCTGCTCCAGCAAGGACACCCAGAGCACGGGGCACAGGGTGGCATCCAGGCGAGTTTGGAAGATCTCCAGAGAAGGAGACTCCACAGCCTCTCTGGGCAGCCTGTTCCAGGACCCTGTTACTCCCACAGGAAAGAAGTTCTTCCTCACATGGAGGTGGAACTTCCTGTGTTTTAATTTGGACCCATTACCCCTTGTCCTTTCACTGGCCACCACCGAGAAGAGTTTAGCCCCATGCTCTTTACATCCTCTCCTCAGATGTACGTGTTGATAAGATCCTTTCTTTTCCAGGTTTTCCAGGCCTCTCTTTTCCAGGTTAAAGACGCCCAGCTCCCTTAGGAAGGCCTCGTAANGCCTCTCTTTTCCAGGTTAAACAGGCCCAGCTCCCTTAGGAAGGCCTCGTAAGTTAAACATTTTTGTGGCTGGACTCTCTCTAGAAGCTCCACATTCCACGTTTCTATTTTGCTCAGAACCATTGACCTTAAAGGCAGTTGTGTAGTTAAAACTCTCTTCCGTTAACTATACAAATGCTCGGGGCACTTAGAGAAACCATTTTCTGACCAAACAGCAAAGTCACTATTGAACTAGTTAGCACAGAAAAGCCTTAGAAGCTTAAATGTTGAATGTCCCTTAATGTTATTAGAATAGACATGATTTTTATGCTCCGAGAATTATTAGAAATGCTGTGAGGCCAAGTGATTAAGATGACCTGTTTACAAGCCACAGGGAGTCTTTTTCATTACTGCTGAAACTTCTGTTGAATCCTCTCTTAATTATGTTATACAGTCGTCACTATTAAGAAACCAATATGGGCTAAAGTTTACTATGACATGTATTTGAATATAACACTGTTCTTTCCTCTGCTGAATACAGCTCCAATTTAACAGCATACTTAATCATGTGCTTAAACTTCATGATATTTTTATGGTTATTCACATAACTTCCTTGCTGGCAGGATTCTATGTAATAGAAGGATTTTCCATGGAAACACCTCTCCTCTGGTAAGTTTATAGGCCATTTTCTTAATTGTGACTCGGTCACAGTAAAACTCATTTAAAACATTAACTCAAAAGAGTTAATTCTATCCTAGTAATTTTGCTGGAGAAATTCTCCACTTGTATTTTGTAGAAGGTATTTTGTTTATTGAATCATAGTTCAAACTTTAAGCACAAATGTTATCCATGGTTACCAAAATCATCAGTAAAAGATAATAGCTAAAACTCAGGTATTTGACCAAAAAGGAAGTTTATGTTACTTCAAGCAAAGAACCTAGCAGACTAATTAAATCACTCCTGTATTATTGCTTGATGCTAGTTTTTTGCTTCCATAAAGGCAACAACAACAACGAGTGAGAAATATTTACTAGTAGCAGTCTTGGGAAGGCTCAATAATTAAATTAAACTTGTCAGATGATATGTATTAAGGTATCATCATTCTACCATAAAATATGCAATTTCATGTGGCATAAATGCTGTTGCAATTGTCAGGGCAATCACAATAAAGAGAAAAGGAAAGACCAAAGGTTTGGGCAAAAATAGGGTGACATTTTGAATTTATTTTTTATCTCTGATCTCTCCAGTATCTCTGCTCAGCCCAGATGGACAAGAGCACATGAATCTATTCCCCACCTGGGAACACTCACACTCTGAACCACTCAGCAGGGTCAAGACTTAACTGCAGGTTTCTCCATCTTTTCTTGCTTTTGTGAGGAGCCTAAACTTTTAAAATCCCTTTCAAATTAAATCAAAGCTAATAAAACATTCACCATGCAACTAGTCTTCCATATTTCTTCTCTGTAGAAATACCAGTAAGTAGGGCATATACCATGAAATGCTCCGGCTATTATTTAAAAGCATAAGAAAGTGGTTGAATCACAGTGAATGTTAACACATGTAAGCTACTGGAGATGGAGAGGAGTCGTTTCCAAAGTCAAGGGTTCTTTGCAGTAGTAATCATAAACTTGGCATCATACTCAACGGATTCTCATTAAAGCAGTAAGAAAGAAAAAGAAAAATTGAGGATACTAAATGAGATAGATACAGAAATATTTTCTCTTATTCTTCCAAGATCCTGTCTCTCTCATTAGGAAACAAAATTATTCTTATCGTGCATTAAAAACTAGATATATAGTCAAGATATACAGAAACTGTGATTAAATCAATAACTTGGGATTAGGTCATTCACTGTTTGCATATAGTTAGTTTTTGATATAGTTAGTTAGCTATTTTGGAGAAACATTCTGTTTCCATCTAAGAAGACTTATTATGTAAGTGCTTAAAGGCATGGAGAAGCCCTAAGTAGAGTATAAAGAGGAAGTATGAAAACCACCTGAAAACTTTTTAAGGTTATTTTTATGCCTAAATTGCTTGCTTTGGCCTGAGTTTTCAGCCATCTATTTTCATCCTGAAAGCAGCTCATCTTCAGTGTGGTAGCAGAACTGTTATAAAGAGAGATTTGCTTAGTGTGTCTAACATTGAGAACACCTAATGTTCTGAAAAATGAATTTGGAAAACTTCCCAGATTGCACATCTGCCCCTAAATCTTTAAATAATGGACTAAAAATTAGAGAGGAGGACTAAATTCTCTCCCTTGCCTTTCTTCACCTAAATCTGTCTAGTACTTCTGGGTGATTTTCTTTACCCTCTTTATTATACATACCCTCTCACAGAAACCTGGACACCAGCCTATAAAACTAGAGCACCTGTCTGACATGCAGATGTATAGATACGATATTGCAAATCAGCTTGTTATATGTAAATCATATATCAGTGATTGGAAAGGAGTTTCTATTGCAAGAAAACTAACAACGTGACTAATCAGTAACAATAGCTTTTTTCTTGCCAGTGCTCTTTTACTTTCATTTATGTGTCTCCCATCCTGTTTAGATAATGTAGAAATTCCTGTATGAAGCATTAAACATTCACGTTAAGTAATGCTGGATCACAGAATCATAGAATTTTGAAAAGGCTGCTCAAGGCACCTCTCACTATTCTTGCTTTGAAGGGTTCATTCTTGAGTCGTATTTTCTTGACCTTTGTTAAGGCAAGACTCAGCTGTTTGCATTTTGAGACAATCCCACAGCATAGTACATATTTTCACTGTCAGAAAATATTTTCCCAATAATCAAGGCATAACATCCCAGTTCCTGTACTCCTCTCATTAGCTCAGGTATCAGCTGGTATCAGATAACAGCAGGTATCAGATGGAAGAATTTATTTCATCTCTCACATGTACATTAATAAATAATAAAATTAGAACAGATCTCTAGAAGACAATTTTATCTAGTACCTGCACTATCTTTTAAAGAAGCTGGAGAACTGACACAGTCCTTCCACAGGTGTATGCAATGTAATCTCCAGCCAACAAGGAATACTTCATGCTGACAACCTCTTTAGCTAGTGTATCAAGATCTAGAAACATCATGTCAGAACTTCATCAAGGCATAAGCAAGCTCTTTAGATATATTCTAAATAATGCAGTTCAAAATATTTTGTCTGTGTTGTGCATTATCCAGTGGAGAGTTTTATGCACTGAACCATACTTTGCCTTTAACAAAGAAAAAAACAGACACTTATTTTTCAAAGAAAATGGGTACCTAAACTGCAGTTAATACAATCTCTCCCTGAACAGTTTGTAGGCTGAGTATGTTGTTTTAGCTAAGCAATGTATTCAGCGCAATCCAGGTAGCTGCTGGGCACATTTTTACTTGCACATGCTAAAACAGATGCTATAAAATTGCTGATTTTCATCACTGAAAGGAAAAAGGTTAAAATGTTCTATCCAGACATGTAGTTCAATTAATGGCACGAATCATCTTGTGATACGCGGAAGGTAAACAAAACAGAAGTAAATAGTACACTGGAGAACTGGGTAAAATGAATTTTGGATGGTAATGATATGATTTCCATTAAACTGTCTGCAGCAACTGACAGTCACTCGCATCTGAGAGATGAGACACTGAACCCATTCCCTCTGAAAGCAAGAAATATGTCTGGTATCTCAGGTGAATTTTGACTTTTTATAAAGGATTACTATCCACATCTTAACGCACTGAAAGTTAACAGAAAGCAATCATTGGAAAGCACATTTTGCTTTTATCAAAAAAAAATTAAAAAACCTACATGGAATAAAATCTGTTTTAAGATGAACACTAAGCAGAATTCATCTATGAAATATTATTTCACTATGAGCAAACCTAGTTACAGAGAAAGCCATGGAAAGATGAGCAAGTAACTATGTTCTCATTTTACATTCTAATTTTCTCCCAGGCCAGTTTGTTCTTATGGGGTTTTTGATAGTCTTATTCTATAGCAACACAGACAGATGTTTGCCTGTAGACTTTGCAAATATCAGTAACTACTTTTTTTTTTCTTAAGATTCTTCTAGTTTAACTGTGCAATTTAGTTCAATGCCTGGCTCTTTTTTCCCTTTCAGGAAACAGCCACAATATTATTTTCTCTATTTGCAAGAGAAGAGATGCTGACTCCTCTCAGATAAGATATTAAAGTCGAATTCAGTTTATATTTGCTAAACACAGGGTTGTTACAAGTAAATGGTATGCACAATTGTACTTATAAAACAAAACATCAATTATTATAATTATAATAACCACCGCTACTTTGAATTTAGAAATGTACATTAGCTAATGTAAGACAGAAGCTGTTATGACTAACTGCACAGACAGTCATTATTGTGCACACAGCAATTTTTCCAAAGTATAATCTCTAGTGTCTTAAATAAACTTGCTTCCTGCAACATCTAGACACTTAGGAAAGTACACCAAAGATTTCTGAACTAAGAAGCTACTTCTACTTAAATAGTGCATGTGCACAGGGGTGTGAAACATGTGCATGTGTGCATGGGTATGATTGTCATTGGAATGTCTGTCTGTGTGTGTATACATATGTGTGCATATGTGTATAGTATATATATATATATATATATTTTTTACTCACATGCATATGAACAAATAAATAAGTATGAATAAATTTCATAGATGTATTAGAGTGTGAAATTATCTTTGAAGTATTTCCCAGGAATTAGATGCTTTCATGTGTCACACTAGTATGATCTACAAGAAGATTGTGCCTGTAAGTGTAATGCTCTGTAGTGGACTCCCCTGTGCAACTGGATGTATCGCTTTTTGGGATACATCTTCCTTGAGCACATACCTGAAAGATACACATTTGTACATGATACCAATGCATAAATTCTAAGTGCCAAAAAAAGAAAATTATGGCATTTTCCGCAGTGAGTTTTCATATCAATTTGTTTGTCAGGTATGTATAATTCATAAATCAAAGTTTTAAAACTGTCTTAAAAATACAAAAAATACAAAAAATATATTTAAGCATATATATAATTTAAGACTTGATGACCTCTGGAGGTCCCTTCCAACCTTAAGCATTCTATGATTCTATGTAAGAATTCCTAGTATTTTTTAAAAAAATAGTTTTAAAACCACATTTAAAGAAATAAAGCGACCATGGTAAACTGAACTTTTAGGGCCAAAAATTTAGGACAGTGTCCAGCTTAATATATAGTCTCCATCTATACTAGGGCCTGTGTGCCCTTGTGGAGGATAGGATACCATCACAGGACTCCTGGAGTGTGTTCAGGGAACTTTCTCTTCAGGCTCCATGAGTCTCCAGACTCCCTAATGACCTCCTCATGGTCCTTCTAAGAGCTCCTGTTGCCATCGATGAAGCTTTTCCCTCTACCCTCTCTCCTTCCCATTACTCATAGTGCTCACCATTACTACTCACAGTTAAATGGTGACTCTCTGAAATAATATCCAGACTAGCCATATCCTTTAACTACAAAGATCATATAAACATCAAAATCTAATAAATAAATAAATAAATAAATAAATAAATAAATAAATAAATAAATAAATAAAAAGGAACTCATTCCCAGAAAAGCAGAATAAATAATCAGAATAAAAACAGAAGATGTGTGGGTTTTATCACTTGATGTACCAAGCTCTGTGCCAATGTAGTTACAGTAATAGCATTTGGAGATACAATTATTTTGTCAAATTATTTTTGTTTTTCATTTTGTTTTACCAAAATAGCTCCTGTGCTGAAAAAATGTTGTCAGCATTCTCCAGACTTCTTAGAAAGCTTGCTGTGAAAGTATGATTTTGAATTTTTATTTTTTGTTCATTCTCTCTTCAGTTTTGCTCTTCCTTTCCCTCAAAAACAATTTTGCTTTACTTAGTTATTAAAAAAAATGATTTTTTTCATAAGATCCTTCAAATTAAGAAAAAAACAGAGATTCTTGTTCTAAAGCTTTGAAGAACTTGTCTACCTGGAACTATTTAAGGTATAAATTTGCTCACCTTTTCCCTGTCTTCATCTTTTTTGGACTTTTTGATGATGTATTGACTTCCTTAACTAGTTCTCTGTTCCACATGCACTGCTTCCTTCTTGCAAGTTTCCAACTTCAAACAGTCTTTAGGCTAAGAAGACAAGCACTTAGTTGCTAGATAATAGCATTGACTCCAAGAACTATCTGGCACTCTGTCCAATAGTGGAGAAAGGCCATCACTCTCTCCCATCAAAACCAGACATTTAATCAAATAGGCATCATACATGGCTTGGACAATCACTACCATCTATAATCAGCATTTTTCTGTGCTAAAACCCCTTCGTTTGGTAGGAGTATTTGCAAATACATCCTACACCTAGTATCGACAGAAGTGCTCTTATAAAGGAGCTCTTGCTTTCATATTAAGTCAATAGCTGGCTCTAATGGATTGTCTTTATTTGTGTATCTTCAAAATCACTATTCATTTCAATACTTATCTTAAAGGGTTATAGCAAAAATACATTAATGTAAATATCTGTAGTGCTGACTCAGTGTTATGATAAACTTAACTCTCCCAAAAGCCATTCCAAAGATTAGATATGTCTGCAAGCTGAGTATGTGAGCACAGAATAGCAATTTCCATTTGCTGGGTTAGTATCCATTACATCCCCCAGACACAGCTGGTTTGAGAACAGAGGAATCTGACATTCTGCCCTATACTTTTCTGTGGTAAATAGGATCTAATGATAACAAGATCTCTATTGGAAAATTTATCCCATTATTTAAAAAGAAGCAAACAAGAACAGGTTAATGCACTATTAATTTTATGGGCAATTATGAAATAATGCACCAAAACTGACCAACCCTTTGAAATATTCATAGACATGGATTCACAATTGATATCACTTCATTTACTTTTTTTTTTATGAGTGGATTTCTAAACCAAGTCTTTGTGATTTGTTTATAGTTAATAGAGGTTGTTTCAGGACAGATGTGTTTCTTAATTTTTTTTTAAATTTACATTTCCACTCTCTGGAAATATTTATGTCCAATTTGCACTTCTGGAATGAATCCTGCTGTGAAATTGCAGCTTCTGAACTATTTGGCAACTCAAAAACCTAGCAGTGAAATTTTGCTCATCATTACATTTTGCTTCTTTCCAATTTTGCACTAAATTGCAGAGCATTAAATCAGTCCTCAGCAAGTGTATAGGACTGTCTGTCTTATGCAAAGCATTTCTTTATTTACCTTCAATGACAGAATGTTGGAACATTCAGAATGAGTTGCTTTATACAATTATTTGTCAAACCACTTACTGTAGAAAGTGGAAGATTCTCTAAAACAGCTTTCCAGTCACAATGCTTGGCAGTAACACTTAATTCAAATTTGCCAGGTCACCCATATTTGATACAGGGTTTGTTTGCTTCTGTATAAAGTACATTTCTTCCCTCTTTCCCACCTTTCCCCCATCATTTCAACAAAAAAAAAGGAACTCTTGATTGATTTTTACAGGTTTATTTTTTTCTGAAATTTCCATCTCAGTTCAATGAGCTTGGGAGCTGCGTCTCACTGCTGGAATTACAGTCATTATTGTGTCTTCAAACAGGACAAAAAAAAAACATGAAAAAATTAAACATAAGAATGAGATAGGAAAATAAAAGAATACAATTTGCTTTGCCTATTAAAATATAGGAAGCTTTACATTTGCTATCCTGTTTAATGTCCTAAAAATTCTCAGGCAAACATTATCTCCTAAACTTCCTTGTAGGCTGGAGGATGAGACAGAAGAGAGATCCACGCACCGGGGCAGTCTTGGCCTGGCAAGCGTACCAGGAGCACACTAGATCACACCGACAGCATTGAGTAAAACGAAACCCAGAAAGTCTTGTCCCTACCTTTTACGAGCAATATGGAGAGCTACCAGTGTTTGTGGGTGATCTGTTCATCAGCATGGGGAAATTCAAATCTACATCCCCCATTTCCCAGGAGGATGTCTATGTTAGCAAGCTAGACAAGTATCCTGAACTGAGGCACCTTTTGTCATCCTGATTAAATAGCACTGCTAGACTAGTAGCACAAAGATAAGCATAGTCTTTTGACTTTAGTGATTAAGATAACTAGCAAGGGACAAAGAGAAATATATTTGATGTTCCTTCTGAAATGTAATATTATTTGGATAAAATTCATAAACCCTGTCTAGGTTAGCAGAAATCTAGTTCTGCAATAGTTAACAGAATCAGTATACTAGAAAATTAAAAATAAAACCCAGAAATGATCTTATTCTATTTCAACAACTCAGTAAAAACCCATTTACTCACACAGGTTTAGAGTGGCAAGACTGAAAATTTGAAACAAGTTCAGGAATGTTCCTAAATGCAAGTTTACATTTTAACAGAATAGTACCACTGAAGATTACAGTGGTCAAAGTTAATGCACACTAAAATGTAGATGTTGTAACATGTATCATCCTGGGATTCAGACTCACTAACTCACTGGGAGCTGGAGTTACTGATTCTGAGAGAGAACAGCAAACACCTATTTGATTGTATTAACCTTGCCAGGGGACTACACAACAGGGACAGTGAAATGCACAGGGACAACAAATGGCAGGAGAATCAAGAGATAAATAAACAAATAAAAGAGCCAGGAAATGCAGTGGTTGAGAGTTTTGTATTTCACAGTCACCAGACCACTGTACTCTACTATGATATAGACCCTAGACCCAACAATAGTGATGATCACGCTTCTGCTCAGGAGATGGTGCTGTTTATGGTGATGCAAAGCTCGGAGCAGAACCCACACAAAGCAGATCCCAGTCAGCCCAAATCGTTAGTTGCAGTAAAACAGACAGCTCATGGTAGTGGAACATCACTTTTTCCAAGCACTAAGCAGTGTTCTGAACACTTGTTTAGGTGGCATACCCACTTTGCAACATTCCCTAATTTTTCTTTATAGATTCTCTATAAAACAGATGCTATCAAAAGACAATTGCTATTTATTGTCTTTTATTTCATAGAGCCATGTCTTTTACCCTTTTCTTTTTCAATGTACTGTTTTGCCAAACAAGAATCAATTTGTCTCTATTTTAAATCAACTTAAAGAAGACATTTAAGAGGAGACTGCTTAATTAGTATTACTTGTTGTTACATCTGTTCTTTCAGCTATGGCATTATCAAATTCCTGCTTCCTACAACTGTAGAGTGCAGCCCAAAGCTTCTGACTATTTGGTCAAATATAAAACTCCTATATCAATATTCATAAAATTCTCAAATAAGCTGGTTATTATTCTTCATTTTTTATTTCATAATACATTTTTATGAAAATTATTCATCTCTTATATGTTTTCCAGAAAAAAACTCATAAAACTAAAAAATGTTTTTCCTTCAAAATGACAATTCTCCTAATGTTACACAATGGGATATAAACCAATAAGTTTCAAAACACATTATGAGTAAAATATAAATCTAAGTATTTCATTCTGATCATTTCCTTTCTATTGTTTCCTATGGTGTCTTTCATAACACTCAATACTTTATGTTCCAATAAGACATTATGATAGTCTTAAAATTCTTACCAAAGAAATACAGTCCTGCTTTTGAAAGTGTGGGAACTGATAGTCTTGTAGATAAGGAACAAGACTGAAAGATTTAAGATGTGCACAAATTATTTCCTGTGATATTGAGTAAGTTTTTGCATCCTAGTATTTCATTCGCAAGACAGACATTCCTATGCTTTTGCTCACTTTCCACATTGTCTACACAGAGCTACTCAGTTTGTGTAATAAATAGTTAGCATGGATACCAGCATTATCACATCAGGGTAGAGGTTGAAGTGCCACAAGGCTGAATACCACATGGAATAATTTTCTACCCAAATACAGTCTCTGCTAATAAATAAATGTTTCAACTTTATTCTTACTTAGTGTCTTCCAAGGTCTGATTTTCTCAGAGGTCTCACAAGGAACTAAAGGAGATTACAAATGCCTGTATCCTCAGCCACAATGCTAAATGATTCTTACTACTTTTTCCAATATACCCATTCAGCAATACATCCCCAAGGGAATTACAGAATAGTATGCAATCTGTGCAAGCAGTTGCTTGTGATGCAGCTCCTAGTAGCTAAAGATTTTTGTGCTATCTTTGGGAAACAAATGAAGAAAAACCCAAAACATAACAGCCACAAAAACTCCAGGAAAAATATCTGGGCGAAGGAAGACACTAATGGGTGACAAACAGGTCTATGACCAACAAATTTTTTGAACCATAAACTTTTGAAACAGGCACATGTACATATGAAGACAGCATATTCAGAAAAGGGGCTTTCTTATGAGAAACCATGACTCTGTAATATAATTCAAACAGAATTGTTTATTAAAACATTACTGTTTTAATTTAACATTATTGTTTTAGTTCAGATCAAAAGTGAACTTTCCAAAGCAAATCTTCCAATTGCCCCACTTACTGTGCTTTTTGGTATTGTTTTTATCAAGGTGCTGACCCAGTCATGGAAATCGACTTCTTGCAGGTCCAGGGAGGTGATCCTTCCCCTCTATTCAGCTGTGGTGAGGCCGCACTTGGAGTATTGGGTGCACTTCTGGGCTCCCCAGTACAAGAGGGACATGGAGCTTCTAGAGAGGGTCCAGTGTAGAGCCCCCAAGATGATTAAGGGACTGGAGTATTTGCTGTATGAGGAAAGACTAAGCAAGGGAGATGGACCTGTTTAGTCTGGAGAAGATTGAGAGGAGATCTGATGTATATGTACAAGTACCTGAGGGAAGAATGCAAAGAGGATGGGGCAAAATTCTTCTCGGTGGTGGTCAGTGACAGGATGAGGGGCAAAGGGTACAAACTGAAACACAGGCAGTTCCATCTCCATGTGAGGAAGAACTTTCCTGTGAGGGTGACAGAGCCCTGGCACTGGCTGCCCAGAGAGGCTGTGGGGTCTCCTTTTCTGGAGATCGGCCAAACCCGCCTGGATGCCACCCTGTGCCACGTGCTCTGGGTGTCCCTGCTGGAGCAGAGGGGTTGGACTAGATGATCTCTAGAGGTCCCTTCCAACCATTTTGTGATTCTTATCAGATGAATGATAACTAATTGGGAATGCTAACTGCGCTCCATTCAAAGACACGTACAGTCCACTGGATCAGATGAGGACTAATCAAAATTTAAAGAAGTCCCCAAAGTGCATGCCTTTTGGAAACTGAGTGTTTAGCACCTGCGCTTCATTTTCCATGTCCTGTCACCAGCCAGTCTTCCATCCACTTTCTTGTACATATACCCAAACTATCTAATCAATTTGGCAAGATTTGTAGAGAGGCATCATTAAGACAAGATAAACAACATCCAGTATAGTCCCAGGCAGGCCAATCTTCCCTCGGTGATTGCATCCTAGACATTCCCAAACACTGTCTTGGTTCATCAGGGAACACCTCTGATCACTGTAAACATTAAAATAAGAATAAATATAAAAGCTAAGTGTACTAAAATAGCAAAATATATCAACCATTAAGGAAGTATAGAAAACGCAAATTACAGTGTATGTGCAGGTATAATACAATGTTCAGAATGCTTTTGTGGAAACAGCTGGAAATATCTAGAAGGAATTTGAAGAGGTACGAGAAAATGTACCATAAACTGTAAAGAAGAATGTACTTATTCTAGCCAGGAAAAGTCATTTGAATTTTTCAGTAGAAAATAACTGTTAGAATTTTCCTAGAAACTCCTTAATAGGAAAGTCATCAACAATAAAACTTCATAGTTAATGAAGGTAAGAGCGGTGCATAATGACCCACTTTGTAATCATGCCATTCTGGTGACAATAGATCTACACAAATGATCTTAAAATTGTACTAAAAAGTACCAAACAACAACAACAACAATTTGTATTTAAAATCAGATCACCAGCACTCAGTTGCAGCTAAAATCTGGAAAGGAAAAGACTGAATAATTCAAGATTAAGATACCAACACTGTTGCATTTACATAAGAGCATCTAAGCTCACATTATAGTGGCTGTCAATACAGCCCGTGGGGCCTGAAGAGCACCCGTTTGACCAACCACTGAGCACGTACCCGAGTGCGAGGCTGTGGCTCAGCCCTGGGGTCTGCTGTCGGCGAGCTGACCCTTGTGGAGCACGGCTGTCTGATCCCGGCTGTTTCACTAAGGAAAAACTGCTGTTAAGACGGAAGAAAGTACACAAGCTAAGACTATGCAAGGCAAGTAAAAACACAGCGCAGTTGCTGAGACAGAAATGGCAGTTTTAGAATCCAAGCGGATAAACACTGCTATGTATTAAATCCTAGGGGAAGAAAGCAGAGAGCACAGCCGAGCAGCATCCATCATCCAAGGAGCACAGGGGAACCATCATTTCCCCTCCGGCTGATGCAAAGGCTCCGGGCCCTGAGCCCCTTCATATTCAGTCTAGTACCTCACCAGTCCCAGCCTCTCTATTCCCTGTTTCAGCTTCTTTTTTTTTTTTTTTTTTTTTCTCACTCTTGTGTGTTTTCTGCTTCCAAAGTGCTTTTGGGCATGGTAAAAGATACCAGCTCACTAACTCTAACAGGAGCTAAAAACTTGGCGTGCATCTAGACCCCCGAGCAAGTTGCCTCAACACAGCAATCAGGTATATGTTAACAGCTCTGCTATAGGAGATATAGGTTACCCTGCCTGGCCTCCAGCTGCCAGTCCAAAAGGTGTCGGAATGATTGCATTTTGTTTTTTAACATGCTAGGATAGGCCTTTCTCTCCTAATGCCCTTAGCCCAAACTCTCAAACTAACAGGCGGAGGAGACCAGGTTGCTCCAGAAGTAGTCTGATATCCTTTGGCAAAGTTACAAAAAAAAAAAAGTGTAAAAATTCTGTTTGGCAGCCTCAGATCTTAAGTATCTTCTGCCTCTCCTTCCAGCCTGTTCATCCTTAGACTTAAAATAAAATCTTTCTCTGCGTTTTTTGGATGTTCAGGTTTCTGCGCAGTACCCTATGTTTCTTAATGAAAAGGAATGGTCTTTTTTGACCTTTCTCAACCAAAACCAACCCACCTATTCTTTCTTAATTTATCTCCCAAAAGTTTCTCTTGCTCTGCACTTGTGCATCTTAACACCTCACAGTAAAGCAAACCACAGTATGAAAAGTTTTGTTCTCTTGCTTAGAATACTTTTTATATTACTCTTCTGTGTCTTCAGAAGCATCATTCTTGACTTCAGCAAGCTGGATATAGTCTGCTAAAGATGCAAAAATCTTCATTTTGAGACCTAGTGCATACCTTTTTAGGTGACTAACTACAATTTTTTTTTTCTAAGGATCCATACAAAGACTAAATCTGAGGCTAAGGAATGTGAAATTAAAGCCAAGCTCACTTACATTTGTCACTCTATGCAACACTTTGGTTGTTTAAAATTCCCCCAAGCCAAGTAAGTATAGTACTTTTCTAGATTTAATTAGCTTTCTAAATGCAGCAGAAATATTCTTGGCAGCCAAATATATATATATATATATATATGAAGTAGTCCAAATTATTATAATAAAAATATAATAAAATGAAAATTAAAGGATCCATTAAAGAAGTTTGGCTTGTGAGCAGAAACTTGACTAAGTAATTCTGAATTGGCATTTATAGAACTATATTAATAAATTGATTTGCTTGAGAAGCAAGCAAATTGGTTGTGTAACTATGTATAAAGTAATTGCTGGTGGTATTTAATGTGAAGAAAGGACAGAATTAGTAAGGTTATCCTATTCACGGCCAAAAACTAGTTTGAGCTGACTGCATTTCAAATAGGAGGTTAGATCAGCGAAGGAAAAGTTTCTGACCTGAATCTATTTCAAATAACTTGGCCTTAAAAAACAGATATAAAAGGTCATAGCATTAAAGACTATATATTTGTCCAAAAAGGAATTTGGGTGATATTTATCAATTATTGATTATATACTCTGCAAAAAGAAACCTGTTTTGAAAAATATATGAACAAAAGCTTTTGTAAACTAGAATCCAATCTTTTTGTGCAATGATGTATACAGGAAAATCTTAAGCAGGTAAACCTTAATGAAATACAGCAGGACTCCAGAATCCTACCTCTTTTCGGCATCCTTTTTTTCTTGAATCTGGTGAGAAAATCAGTGAGCTTGGTGAGATAATAATAATGGAATAAATCATAAGGTTCCTAACAACTGAGCTGCTCTTCAAAGCCATCTTTAAACATTTGCTTAGCTTCATACACATCTGCAGATTTCATTATATTCTGTGCAACTTAAGCATGTACTTAAGTGCCTGAATACAAATTCCCTCAAATATGTGCTGTGTTTGGCTAAATTGGATGGTAAATATATCTGGTGCTTTCCCCAGTGGGAAACAAAGAACTTGGCAAGATTCTTAATTAAGGTCTAAATTAAACTAGTCATCTAAGTTTCCTCATCAAGGAGGAGATGATTGCTCTCCAGAGGTGCTTTTTCTCTATCTGCCGAACTGCAGAGTCCGGATGACAAGTTTAGACGAGACATTTAACATTTCGATGGCTCCCAGGAAGACGGCACAGAGCGAAGAAAGCTTTAACCAAACCACCTCAGCTTCCAGCAGGAGGCTGCCAATAACAGCAGGGCTAATTTACTGCTTCTCATGTCATTCCTCACCTGTTTCTTCAGATTATGGTTTCTTCTTCAGCAATATTGTTTCCACCTCCTTTTGTACACTGCAATCAGAGGAGAACAGCATCACTACCCCTTCCAAAAATACATTTTATTTATTTGTTTATTATAGATTGATTCACTTACTTAAACTTTCTCTTTTTTTATTTAAGAAAGATATATGAAGTACAGACAGAAAGATGTTCATGGATGGATAGAAGGTGCCAGTAGCAGTGACCAAGTCAGCTAACCACAAAATGGAGCACAGCCTACAATGCATTGTTGTCCTCATTAGGCTACCTGTTCAGGTGGCTATTTCTGTGGAACCCCTTCTAAACTATGAATTTTCTTCCTATCCATTTTCCAGTAAACTGAACAAGCCTGTTCATAAGCATGGATTTCATTACAGACACAAGTATCTTAGAAGTCACAGTAAGGCCTAAGTGACATATCAGCTTAATATTGTAAGAAAACAACTGTGGCAAAAGCAGAGCACACAACCAGCTAGTGGCACTGTATTTTAAGGACTATACCAATTTACCTTTTTGCAGTACCAACATGAATTAGAATTAGATAAATGTCAAAGCCTACCTCATAGCCTTTTAGAATCAACAGCCTTTTTGAGGAAGATTTGAACTTTGAGGATAAAGACATTTCAAAATTCGAAGATTAGAGATTCATGAGTGCTGAAGCTGCCAGAGATGGATCACGTCAATATATTTCTTGCCTACTTCGGCTGAATTTTGAACATCTCGTGGATGTCAATGAATGTGAGGAGTCATCTTGCCTTTATTTGTACTAGTAAATAAAGTGTGCAATGATCTTTTTTTTTTCATTTTGCGACCAAGCAGCACTGTTTATTTCCTAAGATCATTCTCACTCCTTAAGTCAAGAGAATCTCATCAAAATTACTTTTTAGGAATAGTTTCTAGTTTATACTAACCCCCTGAAAATATATAATTTGCTACTTCACCAAGTTCAAAGTGTGTCAAGCAGTTATGATTAAATCGTAGAAACAATCTCCCTGCAACTCTGGGCTGATCATCTTATTCAGTTTAATAGCATTGATGTAGCCTCTGTATTAAAAAAATAATAATAATGGAATAAATATTGTTTTAATACCATTGCATTTATGTCTAGCATTGATGTCCTTAATAACACCTTTCTGACTCCAAAGTCTCCAGTGAGACCCCATATTTGTCAGTAAGATTTCACTTTGCTTTGTAAGATTAGAGCTGTTGTCTTCCTACTCCATCTTAAGTATTGGAAGCCTCCAATGCAGTACAGAGTAACTAGAAAAAAACATGTATGTTCTTTTTCATTGAGTCATCAGATAGGAATCTGATCCTATCCTCTAAATGTAAGTAAAATAGAAATCTGTTGTGCTTTATTCATTTTTTAGTACATGAATGTTTAAGATTTAAAAACTTTCTGGTCTTCTTTTGAGGTTACTACTATTAATTGAAAATAATCTGAACAATGTTAGTATTATTTTTACTTGCATTCCATACGTTTATATCAAAGCCTGCATAGTTTATAAGATACTTCATCTATATTTTGCTAAACATACCTAAGATGCATATTTATGATCATGACAAAAATAAATTATATGTCATTGATTAAGAAGAGTAACACACATTCAAATTATTTATATATGATGAGTATCAGAAATGCTGAACACAGAGCAAAAGCGGAAAGTTTTTTGCATTCAAGGCAAAAGATATGGAAGTCATAAATTGATCAAAGCAAATTCGTCTGTAAATCTATTACAACTTGTTGCTTTCCTCTGGCTGCACTGCCATGTCTACTGTTTCTCAGTGTCAAGCAGTAGGATAAGTTCATGAAGTAGTCCAATACTACTCCAATACTACTAGTTATAAATTATGAAAATATATTTTTGTATATGAAATTCCACTTTTGTGATATGGACAGTGCATTGTACAGAACAGTAATTTAAGAGTATTTTGATTATACTTTAGGATTTAGATATTCTCTCAGAATGAGAGGTGCATCACAATTTGTAGTGCTTGTTTTATTCAGCACTAATGCATGCGAAACTTTTCTTCAGATGTAGTAAATAATTTGGCAAGACAATAATGATCCTAATGGAAAAAGGCACTTCCACTTCAGCTGACAGTATTACCTGAAAGTATTGCTCTTTTTGCTATATCATGGTTAACTTACACTTGATGTGGAGTGACTGAATTATGGTTTGGCTTTCACATTCCCAAGAATTTCTATTTGAAACTTCTTATGGTAGCTACAAATTGTCCTTTTTAACAATAGCACCTTATATTCACACATTTTAGGGTTCAAACAAAAAATAACTGACAATTCTTTAGATTTTACCCTGCAATTCTTGTTCAGCTCCAATCCTTCACTTCCATCCCTTCCTCTTGTGTCCTCAGTTGTTTCAATAAGAATATTGAATTTGCAAAGCATATAAAAATTGTGTTACTACCTAAATGCCTTTCAACTGAATGATCCATGGTCCAGTGTGCATAGGTCACTGGACTGGAAGACAACATTCTCTTTCCAGCATTGTCTTTTGCACCCTCAGGTCTGTACCTTATCTTCTGTAAGTATTTTAAGTAGAAAAATAATGTTTATTGTTTTTCAAGTGTTTGCAGCATTTAGAAATATGAAACAGAATGTTAGATTCTGACAGACACTAAAATATTCCTAATAATTCTGTAATCTCTGTAGTTACATTTAGTATGTTACTTTCCATGAAAAAGGAAGCAAGCAAAAACCTTTATACAGTATGCATCTTTTAAAAGCTGATAACATTACATCTTGGAAAATATTGAAGCCATTTACAAGTTTCAGTTACCTAATGTGGGGACCTTCCATTAACCAAGATGCTTGNATGTTACTTTCCATGAAAAAGGAAGGAAGCAAAAACCTTTATACAGCATGCATCTTTTACAACATTACATCTTGGAAAATATTGAAGCCATTTACAAGTTTCAGTTACCTAATGTGGGGACCTTCCATTAACCAAGATGCTTGAAGTTGTTATTGAACAGTTGAAATATAAACACATTTTCTTTCTGAATTTTAGATCTCTGTGATGATTCCATGCTGGGATAGCCTTCATGGCTATAAACCAGACCAGTACAGCCTAACAGGCATCATTCAAAGTCAGCTCCGATCACTAACAGGCCTTTCTGCAACCAAGGACATCTGTTTGCTTCTCCCAGGAGGATCTCCTGGCAATATTGTACAGAGGGGGACCTGCCATGGAGGACATTTTCCACACAGCTGCCAGCAAGGAAGATGGCCAAGAGCAGAAGGCAGCCCTCAACACAGGATGCAGCGTGGAGCTGGAGAGCAAACCAGTGCACCTCTTGGTTGTCATCTTTAAAGTGCATCCTTCTGCCTTGCAGCTGGGAGAGCGCGTTGTGATCCTGCAGCACTCCACTCGTGCCGGGGTGGGCCCAGGGGGCACTCAGCTTGCTTGATGCCTCATGTTACTCCCCAAACCACCCGGCACCAAACTGTCACTTCTACATGCACGTGGCAGCCCTTTCTAAAATATTTAACAGGAAAGTGATGAATTCATTTCATAACTGAGTTTCTCAAATCCTCAGAACCTAGTGACTAAACCTAGAGACCTTTTGCAGTTTGTGGTGCCCCTAAGAACATAAGGATCTCCAAAGGGAGATCCTTTCTGGCATCCCAGGAGTGATTGCAGGGGATGTGTGTGGGTTGAGCCAGATGCTGAAGGTGGGGTAAAATGGCCTCGGTCCTTGGCAATCAGTGGAGCTTGCTTGTTTTACACTGCAAGGTGTGATTCAGGAGCCTGGACACCCTGCATGAGTGTGAAGGAAATATGAAACTTGGGGATTTGAGGCAATGCCTGGGCCCTGGTTCTTGAGTGGCCACAGGACACCTCCAAGGCTGGAATTCTCCTGTCTCAACTACAGGGCATGTTGGAGCAAGCAGTCTGCCTTTGCACCTACAGCCCCTGGCCCCCATCCACCAGTGCAACACCACGGTGTGGTGAAACACATACAATGTGTGGCGGTGGCACTTGGACAGTAACAGCCACCAGCCCCTGTATGTGCCCCAGTACAGCACTGTGCCAGTACGAGNGTGAAGGAAGTGTGAAACTTGGGGATTTGGGGCAATGCCTGGGCCCTGATTCTTGAGTGGCCAAGGCTGGAATCCTCCTGTCTCAACAACTGCAGGGCATGTTGGAGCCACGCAAGCAGTCTGCCTTTGCACCTACAGCCCCTGGCCCCCATCCACCAGTGCAGCACCACGGTGTGGTGGAACACATACAATGTGTGGCGGTGGCACTTGGACAGTAACAGCCACCAGCCCCTGTATGTGCCCCAGTACAGCACTGTGCCAGTACGAGGTAGCAGGGAGATACAGGTTCCCAGATTAGTGGCACTGCAGCACACTGGGACATTGGTCCCACTTTTTCTCCAGCCTGCTCGGCTCCTGGTGCTGCAGATGTGGCGCACAGGCACACCAGTTACCACATGCAGCCCAGCTGCAGTGCTATGGGGCAAACCATCTGCTGAGGTGCGCAGGACTCTCCCAGTCCTGCTCCCAGCTCACAGGCGTGGCACAGGACTACTCGCTCCATGGCTCCTGGCACCAACCTCAGGCTCGTGTGCAGGGAATTCTCCTGGCTCCTGGTGTCCCTTGGTGCTATAGTTCCTTGCAGGAGCTTCCAGCTCCTGCTCACTGACTGTGCACAGGTGACACAGTTCCAGCACATGTGGCAAAGGCACCTCCTGCTCTTCCCCAGTGCCATCACCTTCTTCAAGTAAGCACAAGAGCCTCAGCTCCCCTTGCAAAGACCACTGCCTCTGCCATCAGCACCAACTCCTGCTTGCAGCTGCTCTGGCCAGAGCACTAAGTGCCTCCTGGGAACATGGTAAGCACACTCCACCACCTGAATTGGGCTGTAAATACTCAGGACATTGGAGCCAGTAACTTCCAGCTTCTGCACAAGCCAAGTGTTCTTTGTGGTTTGGGAACGCAATGGAAGGTACAGAAATGGACATAATCCCAGAAGCTCTACATATTACTGAGGAGCAGGAACAGACAGGGTGAAGGACTTGCATTGAAGTTAGTTCCAATCCCTCAGCTTGCTTGGGCCCTGGTACAAGTCCATGAAGCAGCATATGTATACAGACCTCACAAGCCACATACCCCCTTGTTAGCAGAGCACATTTGTCTTCCTCCATTTTTTCCCCTCAGACTTGCCCTGACAGTTCATATTCCCTTTGCATGGGAGTTCCCTTCACCCCAGGGACTTCTCGTCCGAATGCACTGAGAAAGCCTCCAAGGAGCAGAAGGACAGTGCAAGCACAGGGCTTTGCTTTAGCTCTTGGCTCCAGAAACTGCTTAACCCAGCTACCACAGCACTCAAGGATCTTCTGCCAGGCCCTCCCAGTCTCCAAGGTGAAGGCACTTGACCACCAAAGCCCCCATGGAACTGTCGCAGGGCTTTGGTTGAAGCTGCTTCTGGCTGCCGAGCCATAAAGACCCAAATGCCCTCTACAGAGGTGTCAGCAGGGCCTCGCTTTTGGCAAGATGCCTCCACTCCTTGGCTTGCTCTTCTCTTCCATACATGCACTGATGAACCTCATGAATAACTCTGTTATCCATTGCCATCTCCTCCCTCCCTTCTCTGTGTTGGTGAAGTGACAAGATTGCAGGAATGTTATTTTTCTTTTTCTGGCATAGGGGAAACAAATTTGGGGGACAGGCTGCAAAAGTCTGATACACAGATGCCAGAGGCAGTTACTGGAAACAGGGCTGCAAAGGATAAAGACGTACAAGAGTCCTGTGATGGGCAAGGGTCTATACAAAATCAGGGTGTAGGAGTTACATAAAGTAGGCTAGAGTGTCACCTCATTGTGGGGAAAACACAGAGACATACCAAAAACAAGAACATGTGTAAGGGGTGGACACAGCACTAAGGGCAGTACAGGTCAGAGCTCAGCCACACATCAGTTCCTGCATGGGAAAAGGGAGCAGGATAGGCCACCTGTAAAGAGACAGGGTGGTGTCATATCCCATCTCAGAGAGTAGAGGATATCTCAGATGCACAAATGCCCTCAGTGTGGATTCAGATGAAACAACATGCGAGGTCCACACATAAGCTCCACACATGTTAGAGGATAGAATTGTCTTCTAACAATTACATCCCCCTAAGCTATGCAGCTTCAGGATAAACCAAGGTGAGCTTTTGTGTTACACTACTGCAGAGCTTGAAGGTAGAAGGAGAGAGAGACAGTCTTAGAGCCAAGAATAAGTGTTCAAAGCAAAAAACACCCAGAAAAGTGCATGCAGGCCCATATTTCTTTGCTGCAGCTCCTGGGCTTCTGGAACCTTCTCTGACCTCAGTCTCAGGAGTGATTAAGACACCCGTCAGTCAAGGAAGGTGACACCAGTTAGTCAAGGGCAGCAACACTAGGTCCCTGGCCATGTCTTTTGGAACCTTCTTTCCTCAGGACGCCGGGTGCAGGAAGAGTTATCGGTTTAGTGAATAGGTTTTCTTGTGCTCCTTGTCCAAAGTTTGTTGAAAGAAGATGCTAAGAAAGCACATTTATACTAGCCTCCTGTCACATAGTCAAATCTTTACCTTCTCCTCCTACGCCACATAATGGGAAGCCATAACCTCCTGTTTATGACATCATAAAGGCCGTATGACAAAAGCTGCAGTCACTAGTAGGTATATTGTTTGTTATGGAATTGTAAAGCAGTCACGTATATGTGAAATTGCCTTTCATTGTTTCTTGTAAAAGAATAAATTTTCAAAGCACAAAGCGTGCAGGACAATGCAGCTGCACTCTTCTAAACAAAGGCACTTCATGTCAAATTAATTTCCTCTTAAATAGATTAATAACTCTACCCGCTGTACCTCATTATATTTTTTCCAAAGCAAGCCTGGGAAAAAAAGAGAACAAGGCTAACCACCTACTATAATCAAAATTAATGATTATAAAAACTGAACAAAACTCCCACTGTGCCACAGGATGGGTAGAATATAAGGAGATTAATGGGACATGGACCCTTTCATTCCGAGATCACTGTTTCAGATCTGGACCATCTCAAGAGGAACTAAAAATCTTTATTAAAAATATTTGATGGCTTATGTGAGTCTCAGTTCCTTAATGGACTTATAATTTATAATAAGTAGAAAATGCATATGAAAAGAAATGTGGAATTTCTATCATCCAAAAGCACAGCTCATACCTTTCCAAACTTTTACCTATTTAACAGGTTCTCCTTTTTCACCAGTAGTGTCCTGTGTTCACTTTCATTCTTTCACAAACTTATGATGTGAGATATGGCAGTCCTTATGCTGGATTGTTTATTAGACTTGTGTTTACCTTGAAGTTCATCAAAAGTCCTTAATTTCTGCTTTATGCTGTTGCCCTTTTTTTTTCTTTCCTTTTCTGTACATATATAAGACAGAAAAAATCAAGTTCATAAGAAAAGTCTCACAATCTAAAATCAAGAAATTATGCGGTCTAAGCATGGTGAAGACTTTCTACATCTAAGGTGTACTAGGGTAAATAAGAAAAGGAGGAGGAAAGGAAAAATGTATTGCACTTAGGGGAACACCTGCATAAGAAACCCCAGAGAAGTCTATTAAAGTTATTGGCTATTAAAGTTAGTCAACAGTTAGCATCCCTGTACAGCAATATTTCTTTACTAGTAGGTGAAGAAATCTCATTGTACAGAATTCCTTTTTTGCTTAGGAGTGTATGTTTCTTTACATAACTAAAATTAATGTTAATAAAAATGAATATTACTTGGATTCCCAACTCAATAAAAAGGAAAGGTCAGATTTGTATTAGCCTGCACAATCTCAGTTCTTTCCATTGCATTTCTCTTGTGTTCACTGAACAATGCAGGAGTTCTGTGGGGGGAAAAATGTCATAAACATATATTTAGAGACAAAAACGCACTGTATATGTGCAGAGATTCTGATTTAGAGCTGCAAAAGGGTCATACAGATATATTTCCTTACTTTGGGACTGCTTAACTTTATTATAAACATCTTCAATCTGTGACAAGATTGTTAACGCAAAGAAGCTCTAGTTCCAGACGTAGTTACTGAAGCTTGATCCAGTGCATTTTTTTTTCCTAAAATGAAGAGTATCCCCTGTCACCTGCAGAAGAGAAGCTAGACTTATAAGTGAGCTCTAGAAACATGTTAAAGTTGGCAAATTGACATACCTCTTTCTCCCCTCGCCCTCTCCAAACTCAAGCCTAGGCTTGCTGCTGTGATAAGCCTCAGTGCAGTATTGTTTTTTATTACTATTGCTGCTTTCCTAGTGGTGTATTTAAAGCTTAAAACATGTTTTTTTGCTTCACTCTCATTTTGTTAGGCTACTAAAACTTTTCTGAGAAATGTAATTGAGGATGGAAACAACAATTTTTAAGAGTGTATAACCAATTGCAATGAAAATGAAAATGCAGATACAAAAGGCTTCTGAGTGTCAAAAGTCCAAATAATCAGTAACAGGTGAGAGATTGTATCATATATAGAAAATAAAATTCATACAAATTTATTTGAAATTGATGTCAAAAATACAGAGGTAAGTAAAAGTAGAAATAACTTGTCCTTTTGTCCCTGTTCTATCTAAAGATTCTAATTAGATTAAACTTGAAAACAGAATTCAATTTAATTATAAAAAGAGATTTTCTTCCCTACAAAATGACTTGATTGTCTTGCCTGTGGTGAGATGCTGAGCAACTGTATCCTCCCTAGATAGCCAAACAGAAATCAATGCAAACACCATCTACAAAAGCTTTTAAATAAGTGCAAAGTCATGGAAGAGAATAAGAGCTGAGAGTCTTCATCCAGATGACCCATTCTCAGCATGTGTCAATCTCACTCCATGTTATGACACCATTAAAAACAGACAAAAACCCCAAATGCTCCAGTTCTTTTTAACAACAAAAAAAAATACCCTGTTTTAACACAAAGTTAATAGAAGTATAAAACATAAAAAATAGCCTGTTCTTTGCAGACTAGGTTGCAACAGATAATAGCAGTATCCTGTCCTGGAACAAGCTCAGCAGCCATGCTGAGATTCCAGTATTAAGGCAAATAAGGATATATCTGTGTGCAAATGAACACATGTAGAAAGTTTTACAAAACATGTTCTATCTCTAAAACAAAAAGGTCTTTCCTAGTTCATCAAGTTTTTTTTTTTTATGCTTTATTTTATTGAGTTGTATTTCTTCCATCTTGCATTCTTCATGTTTCATTTTACTTCCTGCCTGCTCTTAAGAAATAAAAGTAGCACCCCAAGGTCCATATACACTGCAAGTAACAGAAATATTTACTTTCTCTGAAGATACTTTTAGGCCATAGGTTATTTCCAGTTTACAAGAAATTGATTAAAAATATGTATTAAAGAAGACAGCAGGATGTAAGTAATGACCACAGAATTTAAAGTGAGGGAAGAGACTGTTGAGAAGCCAACCACCTACTACCTTGCATGGGGCTATAAGCATTTCCAAAATCCAGTTTGTTATTTAAGAAACAAAGTCATAAGCTTAACTGAAATCATCACATGGTGTGCTACTGCCACGCCATGAGGTTTTGTTTTTTTTTTTTTTTTTTTTAATTTTGGATTGTTCATAAATCCATAAAATACCAAACTTTTTTAAAAGAGTCCACCCACAGTTATTATTGTCTTTTCTACTGGCAAATAAAATTTGCCAGTGCCAAAAGGTATGTTCAGGCAATAATGAAGCCATACAGGAAAAACGGTAGAAAAATGGACTTAGATTATTCAAAGATGACATCTGTGAGATATCTTTTCTTATGTTTTTAAAAAATATTGAATAGTTGGCAAGCCACAATATTCCGAGATTTGTTTCATTCTGTTATGCTTACAATTGGAGTATTTTTTCTAATATCTATGTAGATTTTTTTTATTCTTGTGATTTAAATGCATTTATCTACCATGAACCTGTAGGAAAAGTCATTTCATCTTTGCAACAAAATTGTGTGCAACTCTTAAATGCCTCTTAATTTCAATAAGCATTCACAATTTCAGTCATTTGTTATAACTCATGCTGTTTAAGCCATCTCCAGGTGGTCCATATCTTTAATGCAGCTCAGTGCGCAGAAGAAAATACTGATTCCTGTCAAAAACTTTCCAGTACTAATTAATGCTGCAGTACAACTTTGCAGATCCCATGTTTGTACAGTTCATTGCTCCTGCTATATTAGTGCTTTGTATTGTGTTGATGACCCTTGTATTATTTTCAGATCACATCTTCAGTCTACTAAGACATGCTGAATCCTAATCCTTCCCCCAAAATAGTTTAAGTCCCTCCTGGTTTCCAGTAGTCTGATGCATCATTAATCACCTCTCTTCAAGCACTTAATGAAAAATTTTAATAACTCCTGTTATTAGAGGCTCCTGTTTTGGACCTGTTAAGGGACAGATCCCTAACGCACTGCATCTTTCCTTCCCCTTGAGAAAATTAACGATAGCTACTCTGCCAGTATATATGTCCAACTACTTTGGCATGCATGCTTTAGTACTTTTCTTGACACCATGGCTCAATAGCTTCCTTAGAAGAACTCTGTGTGAAAGAGTGTCAAAAACCTTTCTGAAACTATGATATATGACACCTATGGTCCATTTCTGTCCAGAGATCTCATATGTCACAGAAAGAAATCAGATTGGTTTGACAATTATTTTTTTGGGAGTTGTTGACAAAATTGAAGACAAGCTTTCTGGTTTATAATGCCCATCTCCTTTCCCCTTTCCCACTTCTTCAAAGACAAAAAACGTATTTGCCCTTGTCAGACATCTAGTATTTCATATACCTCTTGGAAAATATCAGTAAGAACTTATCTGAAATTGTCTCAGCAAATGCTTGACAAATCCTGAGAGAAGAGAGTTCTCTAAAGTTCTAACTACTTTCTCATGGTCTGTATGAGAAACAACGATTATATTTTTGAAAATATGTGACCATCTTGCATTACAATGTTCCAGGACAACTCAATTTCTAGATAGTGACAGAGTTAGTCAGTGCTCATCCGAGCACATCAGTATCACTTGTTTAGCGATCACTTTGTTATCAATCATTCTCATACAATTTGAGTTACTTACTTAGAAAATGTTTTAGAAGCCAAGAAAAGCTTTTGTATTAAAAAAAAAAAAAAAGTCTGCATTTGAAAAATTGTATACTGGATAATCACATTTTTAACCTTTTTTTTATTATTATTTTTCACCATTTCATTTTCTATTCCTCCAAATCACAGACTTTGGTTCATAAAACCAGTAATAGTTTCATGATCTCAGACACTAATGAAGCCTGATTTGCATGGATTCATGGTTATAGTTGTCCCCTGCTGTGACTGTGTGTTTTCTCCAGTTTGGGAGTACTTAAAAGGGCTCTCGCTTGTGGATTCTCTACTGTACACTATCAAAGCAGTCTAAGCTGCAGCCTCTGCAGCAATCAAGATTCTTTGGTATTTTTTCCTTCTCTTGTTCACAATTTCCACAATATTATTTTATGACTACAAAAATTCTTTTACAACTAAAAGTCTAAATCAGGTCAACTGATTTGCATCCTATTTATTTCTTTTTTCTCATTAACTAAAAAGAGAACTCAGTGAGAGTGAATACTTGTAATAAAACCTCTAAAGTCGGGTGAGACAATCCCCCCATTAGCATATATATCTGCAGTGCACTGGGATAGTTTGACATTTTTATGAAATATTCTGAGCTTTTCTCCCTTAATCATCAAGCATAATTCAATAGAAACAGTCTTCCTGCCACAAAAATGAAGGCGGCTAACTAAAATATAAAAATATCACATCCTAGAAGAGATTTTTTTATCTTGCCCTAGCTTTCACCTTCAGTGTTAGGAAGTGGAGAGAAAGAAGAAACTTGGACACCTAAGGACTTGTCAACTCAAAATCTTCAGACTAAATTTCATTAGTTCCTTCTGTGAGTTAATAACATGGACTGTGGGAAATACTATGAACAAAAAGTTTTTCAGACAGAGGTAACCCTGGGATAACACAGCAGTGAGTTAACACAGCAAGACGGGATAACACAGCAGTGAGCTAACACAGCAAGACAAGACATTCAGAGGATTTTATTACAGAGTACAAGATTCTGAAATGCAAGACAGAAGGTTAGAAAATCAGCTTACAAATGGTTGCCAGGTATCATGCGTGGAAAAGAAATTCATATTTGTATTCATAGGAAGTAGTATCTCCACAAAATTATCCCAGAGTACAGAAACACTACAAAAAGTTGGGGTATAACAAGAATGGGAGCCAATATGGATACTATCTTTCATCGAGTATCAGAAAAAGGAAACAGTAAGTTGTGAAACAGAATTTGTACTATTGTCAAGACACAAAATTAAAAATGATCCTGGGCTAGCACAACTGCGTGGACATTTTTCTTCCCATTAAAGCATCTCACTTAAAAAGATCAATAGCGTGGAATTTTTTTACTGGCTAATAAAAGAGGCTTTTTGCATTTAGGGTTCCTCTTAGCTTTTACCTCTTGGTGGCTTGCCTTCATCTAGAGGTTCTTTTACAGCAATTTGGGCTGTATTTTTACAGCATACCTGCTACTCTGTGCAGCAAACATGCACAACACTTAAAAAAACCTCTTTTTGTGAAATACCTCAGTTTACTTTAAAAGCAGAGTAAGCAAGCTCACATTTAGCGTGAAGTCAAAGGTTGCATCTGCTCAAGGAAATGAAAATGGTTGGCAGCTCCTATTCGCTCTGAGAATTACATCCATACAACTGAACTCTCTTTCCCATCTGAAAAATCTGGCCACACAGACTATGGGAATCACCCCTCACCTGTGTGTCCTGCTCCGTCAAGACCATGCACTGACCAGAGCACTTCCAGCTGACACAGACCAGAAAACAGCCAGGGACCATGCTAAACTTCTAGCAGTATGAGCACACTCTAGAGCTCACATCTCTCCCCTGATGATGCCTGTTTTATAACCATGGAGTCACTCAGAGTGTAACAGGGAGTTAATATGGACCTGCTGGATGTTGTGATTTCATAACCCACCTGACTGCACGATAACTTCTCTTTGTAAACAAGCATCAGCTGGGGAGTGAGGACAAAAAAATCATTTCACAGGAGATAAGTAACATCAATGAATTTCTGATGGAAGGTCTATGATAAAGTTGACTAATGACACAGAACAAAATACGAGTGTTAAATTCAAAACTGACAAAGCTTGAAATCAAAACCCAGCTTTGACATATCTTTGTGCTGACTAGGTATGAAGGCTTTAATAATTTACTCATGTAAAATGGCTTTATTAATATTTAAGCTCTAAGATGGGTAGGCATGTAGAAAATAAAATTAAATCCATGGAGTTTTTTTATTTCATCTTTAGTCATGCTTTACAGTTGTGAATATGAATAGAGACGTATTACATTTTATATTTACAGGATGCCTGGCATACTGAGGAGGCCCTGAATGACACCATCTGCGTGTTGTATCATAAACACCTGGCCAGCTGGTTACTCTCTTAAAATGTGACTACACAAAGCCACGTGCACACACACGATTGCTTTTGCTTTATTAGGCAGATATTAACTTGTTCTGTATGCAATATCAACAAAGATCCTACAAATTCCTTAACATTGAAATGCAATGTGCTTATTCTTGAGTGTAATTATAATCTAGGGAAAATTTTAGAGCAGCAATTTAAAAAGAAAAACATTTATAAGAGCTAATTAATGTTTCTTTCACTGATTTCCATCTCTTTGTGTAGACACACATATGCTTCTCATTCACAAGCAATCTCTTTGCATCAGACTCAGCAGGGCTGCTTTTCAGTCACTGAGACATCTAGGCAACGGTGCTGGATTTATTTTTTTCAAAGACTAATCCAAATATATATATATATATGTGTGTGTCCCTTTCTCAAGAGTATGAAGTGGGCAGTCACACTGAAAGGCGTCTGTTAATTGCAACCAATATTAAGTACGCTAATTGGCAAAGGTAGCTGATAAATAGAGTTACAAATCTGGTGATTCAGCCAATGATAGGGTTGGGGTGGGACGAGAAAGAGTTGTGGTTTTGGTTGATTATTTTGTTTTTCTGTGCATGTTACTAAAAATAATTTTAGAAATGCTAGGGAGTAAAAGAAGTCATACTGAAAAAAAAAATTTACCAAAGCTTTTATCAATTTATGCCTTAATTTAGGACTGAAATAACATTTTTATTATATAGTACCTTGAAAGAGAAAGGGAACATGAGAAATGGGTGGGATAATACAAATTAGGTACACCTATCTTTTAAATAAAAGGACTGGGGCATGGGACCAAGCCCTGGGCTGCAGTTGCCCATACTGATTTTTGGTATGCTCCACGACACAACGTTGGTGCAGGCTAATAGCTTCCTAGCTCCCCATGGCTGTGTGTGATTTGGGATTAGCACAGGCCCAATAGTCAATTTTTTATGCACTCATCCTGTTTTGAGGTGTAAAGGAATTCAGGGGAAGGGATATGATATGGGCTATGACAGTTGACTTCAGGGCAGAAAACATACTATGTACCGCTTTACTTGTCAGTCTAGCCATAGTAATTTTTTAATAGAAAAAAAAAAAAGTTTATTTTCACTAAAAGAGAAAAAGAAACCTGTATCCGAGAAAGCCCAGAACCTTTCTAGGAAGGTTTGAATGGATGTAGGACTGTTCATCCTTTGTATGTGAGACCACAGCATTCAATTTAGATTTTCTTTCTAGGTTGTTGTTATCTCAGAACACATCATTTTTATATTTACTTGGCACTTCAGAGATGCCAGTGAAACTGTTTTTAATCTTAAATCAGTTCAGGGTTGCACTGGAAGTTCCTTTCCTGGCATGCTCTGACAAGCCCAAGGAAATCCATGTGTCTATGCCACTGCATAGCCATGGAGCCATGGAGAGGACAAAGTGTTCCTCTTCTGAGCCCCTGGATGTGCATGGATATGAACACCAACTGCTGCACTCTGCAGAAGGAACAAGGCGTTATCCTGACAGTGACTACAAGGTAACAAATTGTTGCGGTTTGGGGGGGGGGGGTAGCTGGTGCCTAATGTACAAATGTGCAATCATCACTCACCCAGAAGATGGGAGAGGACTGTCAATCTTGAGGAGTCTCCTCAGGCAACATCCTGATTCAAGGGGAGGAAAAGGGTTCAGTCTGTTGACTGATCCAGAAGTTACGATGAAATCTTCCCTCTCTCCTCTTCCTTCTTCCTTCCTAGTTCTTGCCCCCCTTCTTCCTTTCTAGTTCTCCTTTTATATATATTTATTTCTTTTACATTCACGTGGAGCTTGAGTGACTCGAGTCATACTTACTTTTGTTAGTCATTGTTTTTTTAAAAAAGTCTCCCGAGTTAATTGAAAAATCTTGAGGGCATGCTCAGTGAGGAGCGGTCATGTATGGGTATTATAACGGGATTAGGAGAAGAAGCCTGAGCAAAGCTCATCAAACGGAACTGATCTGCCACCATTGCTGGCCCAGCACCAGGCATCACACTATGTGGCCCGTCAGCTGTGTGGCACCACCAGGCTGCCACCTCTGCAGGGAGGACAACAGAGTTTGGCCAGGGTGTCTTCACTCCACCCTCCATTCACTCTTGTTAGTATGTGCGAGGAGGGCAGATTGTGTTGCCAAGGGGAATCATGGAGAAGTAGATTCCACACACACCAACCATTCTGGAAGTGGTAACTCTCTCACCGCAGGCAAGCCTCTGCCAGAACTTGTGTCAGGTGCCATCTTTCTCCATCTTGTGTGAGAGCGCAATTCTCTCACACAAATACAGAAAAGAGCAGCCCGTCTCCCAGCAGATGAGGTATTACGGCATTAAGGCACTTTCCTAGGCGCCAAGCTGGAGGGGGATCGGCACTTCAAGGAGGAGGTGGCCGCGGGTGCGGGAGCTGCGCACCGCTGCCGCGGAGCAGGATGAGCGCCGGGGCCTGCGGCGGCTGCTGCTCGCACGCAGTTGTCCTGCTGCCACCTGCAGACGAGCAGGAGCAGAGCGCGGCAATCCTCGGCCTCGCCACAAAGGGAGCACGAGCTGTGCCGGGAGGTGTAGGGCTGCATAAGCACACCTGGAGCCTCCTGGAAAATGAGTGCGACTGTTTCATTCTCTCTCGAGAGAAAAGGCACGTGTATTTAGAGAGCGGAAGTATCAGGAACCATATGAATCTGGAGGCTGATTTTCACATATATCATCTTTCGTGTCTGGGTCCCCAGCTCAAAGTTAGCTACTAGCAGGTCGTGGTCCTACAGAGGCTCTTATTTGTATGTGTGAGAGGCAAATCTTTTGCAGTTTCTATTGGTAAAATACCTAATTCTGATATGCTGAAGAGTGAAACACTGCCATCCTGACCCGCAGCATAATGAAATACATGGTCATGCATAAATTTACAGAAGACTCTTTTCACAGCTTTTGAAAAATACAGATCACATTTATATTTATATATATATTATATATATGTAAAATATATATATTTTAAAATTAAATTTATACAATTGTTCTAGAAACAATTGGTAGAAGAGAAGAGAGAGAAAAAAGAGAAAAGAAAGGAAAAAAAAAAGAGAAAGAAGAAAACAGGACAGCTTAAGTAAAATCCTTCCCAGGGAACAGTAATGCATGAGCTGAACATAGGTTTATTTAAATTGTGATTGCATCGTGTCGTGGCTGAAGTCTGCTGGAAAATGGGACATGAACAAAGAAACATGAGGAAGAGCAGAACTGCAAGGCCTTACATTCCATGTGAAAGTTCTCCTGTAGAGGCGATCTTTTTATTAGTTTGCACAGATAAATGTGTAATTGTGCTTGTCGTTTTCTTACAAACATTTTAGACTCCTTATGCAAGGTGAGGTGAAACCTTTTGGGTGAATAAAGTTTATGCAACTCCAGCTGAATCAGTAATTGTTCATGTTAAATAAGAATGCAGCAAATCACAGACTAAAACTTTCTTCCAATTTTCCTTAAATTTTAGATCAATAACTGTGATGATGATTTTTTAATCTATTTTGCTTACTAACGTACATAAGCTAAAGGAAAATGCTCCCTTCCCCTTAAAAATTAAACTGCATTTTTGACAATAAATTATTAAGATAAAAGTTAAAAGTAGAGTTTCTTGGCAAAAAAAATGGGGAGAAATAGTGAACTTTATATATAAAATGAAGACGTTTTATTACATTTCTATTGAAGAAATATTCAGGCCGACACACACAAAATATTGGGTGGAAATAGTGATGGACAAGGAGCCAAACCCACTAAAAGATAGCCCAAAACCCAGAGCTCCAACAACTCATTTCTTTGTTAGTACCAGTTACTGTGGTTTTTATTAGTGAAATATTATCTGGCCAAAACCAAAGCAAGGACCCTGGAAAGGTAACACATAAAGGTGAAGCTGCTTCTCTAACAGCTTGCTAAAAATTATATACATTTTTAAAGGTCACTTGTAAAGACCTAGCTACTGCTTAACATATTTTGCTATATGTAACTGTGGAAATCTTCACCCTCAATAGGCCTAATGTGCTACAGACATTCTTATTTCAGATACAATTCTCTTCATCAACTCTTCTCTTCATGCATATTACCCTGGACCGGGAAATACATCCTTAAAGAAATGAAGTCCTATGGTGGGAAGTAGCTTACTGTAGGATTTTAGCTAGGGAATGGTGCAATTAAAGATCCACATTTGTACAAAGATCATAAAAGTGCAATACACCTCATCAAAAGAATCAGAGACCACCCAGCTATTATTCTGTTTTATATTCTGTTGTCTTTACAGTTAGTAAATACTTGGCTAAGAAATCACTTGGCCACCAATGAAAAATCAACAAGTTTCTACTAGAATTAACAAATGTAGTGGTTTAATTAAAAAATCATATTAAATAATAAATACTTTCTCAACAGCTAGGCAGTTATTTTAGTGCTGTCACTTTCTAACTTCAATGTGACAGAACAGTTAATGACCTGTAATAAAGACCCCAAAAATCTTATTTACATAAGGTTATGTTATTTCATCTGAAAAATAATATCAATACTGTTTAGTTGTTTCCTTTAAATTTGGCATTATCCTATTTAAAACCAGACCTATCTCTGTTTTTCTTTGCCTCACAATTTACTTGGATTCCATTTTTTGTTGCTAAAAGTGAGAGATAAAACATGAAATTGAGTTTACGGAGAATGCTGGGTTTTAAAGTCAAAGTAAGGAAAGTTTCATCACCTGTATATTTTTCCAGGATTATCATAAACCTCATTTTTGTGATGTTCTCTCCAATTTCAATACTGACATAACTGGCTGACTGCTAAATCCAAGTTCTTGTGAACAAAGTCCATGTCTTTTATTTCACTTTCAGTCTGCAGAGAGGTCCTTTGCTATACAAACTTCAATTAAGTTTCATACAGGAACTGTAATGTACAATGCTACAAATCTACCGAAAAGCATAACCGAGACTGGTCAGGAAGAAAGTTAAATCATATCATCTTACGCCTTCAGTAGCACATTTACTTAACACTGCTACAGGAGGAGGGAAGCAAATACCTCGTTTCAATCAAAATATTTGGATTATAATATGCCATGCTGCAGGAGGATTTATACTTCTCAGATCTGGCAGAATCACAAATTCAAAGTCACATATTTAAAGAATGTCAATGCTATACTCTTTGTATTTGGTGAAGTGTGTTTAAAGATTACCTGACTCTATTTGAAAGCACTTCTCATTTGTTAGAAAAGTAAAATGTGCTACAAGAAGTGAAACCACCTGCTGATGAAATCAAATGTACATCTATTTTATGCTTCAGTATGACAAGACTAAGGCAATTGTTTATTTTTCTTTACTTAATCTTCTTTTTGGATTGCTCCCCCAGCATTTTTTTTCCATCTTCTCACATCCTGTCAACTTCTACAACTTCGCTTGTGAAGTCAACACAAGTACTGTCTGATTAGCTCTCCCCTTCCTGTTACCTCCTCATTTCATTATTAATCCCTAGATATTTCCTGTCTGTTCTGTCCTAGACCAGAACAAGTGAGACCTTGACCAGTGTCATTGGAAGGGCTGTTCTACCTCTTACCTTTCTGTTGTTTTGTTATTTCTTTTGAGCCGAAGGACAGGCCCAGGTAAGAAGACTTAATTCAACAGAGGAGAGGACAAAGATGGAGTCCTTAGACATACATGAACTGTGGGTCAAGAAAATTTTTTTAATAAACACAGGAAAACTGGATATTAAATAGGCCACAGCACAATTTTGAGGTAAATTTAAAGTCTAATTAACATGTTTAATCATAGCTCTCCTAATCCTAGATCTTCCTAATTTGGAGCTTGAAATTACTGAATTATCCTAAATCTGTGATGAAAAGATATTTTAATTCATCATAGCTATCTTAAGGAAAAGCTTTTCATAATGAAGTACTAGGTCAAGTAGTGGGATATATTTGAGATATATTCCCAAAAGATGTGAAATCAATGTTCCTGGAAATACTCAAAATTCAAGAAGGAGAAGGCCAGGACAAACTGAACCAACTTTGAAGCTGGCTATGCTTTGAGCAGTGGGTTGAACTAAATGGGCTCCAACCTTTGTGTACTGTGATTCCGTTATAGCTGAGAGATGGTAGGGAGCTGACCACAGGAATTATATTATTTGTAGCTGCTTCTGCTTGGGTTTAGGTCTGGTATGATTAAATGAATACTGCGGGGCTGTGGATTCTAAATGTCCAGCTTCTCAAGTGACTTGAGGTCTAGTTTTACCTCATTTGCCAAGAGACAGGAGAATACCTCATGTGAGATGTCAGGACCTGGAAGCATCTCAACTCCTGGAATAGCTGAAAACCTCAAACACAACCCCAAAGTTGATTATTTTTATCATGGATGGTTTTGGCCCTGCTAAAGCAGAATACAGATCAAGCAGACTTTCTATCTGACTTTCTTAAAATATGTTTAATAGACTAAGAAGCCCAAACCAAGCTAAACATAACACCTCTTACAAAAAGAAAAACAAAACAAAACAAAAAAAAGTAAAAGAAAAAAAAAGAGGAAAATATCTTTTCAAAATAATTTTGGTCTTTATCCTATAAGATCTTACTTGTAGAGACTTACATTCAAACATTCCTTGAGAAAAAAAGTGAAATAAAGTTTGCTAACTGTGAAACATAACCTTAAGAATTAGCTTAACAGAGCTGTTCATTGTGATATCTTTTATGATTATGCTTTATGCTGACAACAGCCTAAAATTAGACAGTACAGTTGATTGAAATGAGCTAATTCAATTTATAAATGCAGATTGCAGAAAAGAAATAGCTTGTTTCAGGTCCAAAATACATTTTATTTTACCTTAATTAGAAGAATATGTAAAGTAAGTGTGGAGAAAATAGCTTGCAATTTACCATAAAAATTAAAACCAGTAGTTTATAAGATCAGTTTTTAAAACAGGATATGGTCCAATTTAGAGCATTGTTCATTATTCAGTACATATGTTTCTGTGTGTATCAGGCATATTTTCTCAAGTTAGATTCATATCTGCTCATTTTAGCTGCTTGAGTGACAGGAAAAAAAAAGGCTAAATGCATGGAACACAACATTGGCAGGAATTACTTTGTTACAGTTTATAATATCGATCTATCAGGCAAATATTAATCCTCCTGACAAAAACTAGCCTGGTGGATTATTTCTCTAGCAGAAAAATATTAAACCCTCTTAAATACTAGTAAATAACAGTGTTTATGGGATGATTGCTTGCTTCACTGACAGTCGTTGAGGAGAAGGAACATGAGCAGTGTGAGCTAGCAGATCTGATGATACATAAAGAAGATGGAAAAGATTTATATCATCTGTGATGGGAAGAAGGACACATTTCGTATATACTAATCTGTGAATTACCCCCTGTCCTCATCATGGCTGTTTTATTAGAATCATCCTCTACTACAGACACAGAAGGATGTCTATGTATGCTAACTGAAATAAAAGAAATGCTGCCTCGAAACAGCAGATTATGTTCTAGAAGGAACATTAAGATAGATCATATCTTTCTTTCAGTTCTTTTCCTATTTCACTACAGCTTATAAGGAAGAATACAATTAAATTGGTTTAATTCACAGTGTCTCGCAGGAATAGGAATCAAATTGTGCTAAATTCTTTAACTAACTGTTGAAAGTTTCTATTAGCAGACATTTTATTTTATTTCAATTCAAACATCATCACAAATACAAGAAAAAAAGGAATACAGTCTGGATGTCCTAATTTCAGGAAGAAATATCTTAATTCATGAAGAAAAAGGCACTATCAAAGAATATCCTGTTGCTTTGGGAAGAAGGCTGTTTGGACGCCTTTATTTATTTATTTATTTTCTGTTGTCTGAATTCAGATTCTTGTCACACTTGGATATTTTCAGCTGATGTGTATTTATTTTACTCCTTCTGTCAAATATGTTTAATTTCACTTTCTATAGCAAAGCAATATTTAAAAGATGCAAAACTAGTGAAGCCTCCTTTTTGACTGTTAGGCATAAAATTTGTCTGTTTTTCAAAGCTCTTCATTTTCAGCATTTCTTTTTGAAAATGACCATGTGTCTTTAGCATCTCTCAGAGCTTCTGAAGAACACTTCTTGTTAGCGTAAGAGCGTAAGAGGTTCTGTTGTGCCACACCTCAAAGTTTATAAATTAAATGAGCAACTTAACCAATGTAACATATCAAATGAAGGTTCCTCAGTGCAGAAGAGAACGATCTTGCTGGAGTTTCTTTGGGTGAGCTGACCCATGAAGTGCAGAGACAGTGTAGGATGTGGCTCATTAGTCCTCGATGTTGCAAAGGACTGACTTTATCTCAACGCAAAGGGAACTGGAGGGTGACTTTGCTTTCAGCTATACAGCCATAGCACCAGGTGTAAATAATTCTTCCTGAACTTGATCAACACAGAGTGTAAAATTTTAAAAATTAACAAAGGAGTTTGTAAGTGAGAAATAAGCTTGAGAAAACTTCAAGCCACATATTCCTTTCCAGCAGTGGGGTGATTGAACAGTATTAATGTACCCTTGTGATTTCAGTGATTGCTGTATCCTGTGTGACATCAAATAGCTTCAAAAAACTTTTATATTAAAAACTTAATAATAAGCTTTTATATTAAACATTGCACTCTGTGTGTGTGGTAGAGCTAAAATAACCTGGCCAGAGAATACTGGATTCTGACATGTACGCATGGAGGGCAAAGCTCTACAGAGCAAGCAAGGGAGGCCAGGGCTGTAATTTGATCATGGGCGCAGTGATCTGCAAAGCTTGCCAAATGATACTCTAAATGGCTTTTCAAAGGAGCAGCAGCTCTTCCAACCTCACAGTATGTGAGAACCAGGGTAAGGATGTGCCCCAGGCTGGGAAGTGGAGTGTTGTCTCCTTTCACAAACCTGGTGCACAAAGTATGTGGAAAAGATTTCATAGAATCATAGAATCATAGAATGCCTAAGGTTGGAAGGGACCTCTAGAGGTCATCTAGTCCAACCTCCCTGCACACGCAAGGCCACCTAGAGCACGTGGCACAGGGCGGCATCCAAGCGGGTCTTGAAGATCTCCAGAGAAGGAGACTCCACAACCTCTCTGGGCAGCCTGTTCCAGGGCTCTGTCACCCTCACCGTCAAGAAGTTCTTCCTTAAGTTCCCGTGGAACTTTTTATGCTTCAATTTATGGCCATTTCCTCTGGTTCTGTCAGTGACCACCAGTGAAAAGAGGCCAGCCCCGTCCTCCTCATTGCCTTCCTTGAGGCACTTATAGACACAGATCAGATCCCCTCTCAGCCTTCTCTTCTCCAGGCTGAACAGGCCCAACTCCCTCAGCCTCTCCTCACAGGGCAGATGTTCCAGGCCCCTGATCATCCTCGTGACCCTGCGCTGGACTCTCTCCAGCAGCTCCACATCCCTCTTGTACTGTGGGGCCCAGAACTGGACACAGTGCTCCAGATGTGTCCTCACCAGGGCTGAGTAGAGGGGTAAGATCACCTCCCTCGACCTGCTGGAGATGCTCCTCTTAATGCATCCCAGGACCCCATTGGCCTTCTTGGCCACGAGGGCACACTGCTGCCTCATGGTCAACCTGTCGTCCACCATGATGCCCAGGTGCTTCTCAGCAGAGCTGCTCTCCAGCAGGTCGGTCCCCAGCCTGTACTGGTGTCTGGGGTTATTTCTCCCCAGGTGCAGGACCGTGCACTTGGCCTTGTTGAATTTCATGAGGTTTTTGACCGCCCAGTTGTCTAGTTCTGTCCCTCTGGATGGCAGCACAGCCCTCTGGAGTATCCGCTACTCCCCCCAGCTTCATATCATCTGCAAACTTGCTGAGGGAGCACGCTGTGCCTTCAGGAAGGCCTTTCCGGAATGCAACAAATCTTTGACATGGAACTAAGTCTTTGAAGAAGAATAAAAAAGAGCAATTACCCTGCATTGCTATAGCCAAACGTTTAGTATTTAAAATACGGTTCATGCTGCCTGGATCTAGGAAACTTTGCCTTTGTGTAAGTTCTGTCACCACTACCGGTTTGGTTCACTTCACTTTAACAGTGCTAGAAATGAGAAACAGGTAAATAGAGATTCATGGGGAAAGACTGAATAATTATAAAACAAAAACAAAGTGTCTGGAAATAGTCAGCTGTTTCTACCTGAGTTCATATTGGAAACCATCTTTAGTACTTATGTTACCAACTGCTTTATGAGCTCTCTCATGGTGTTTGAAATTTGGCTATTGCATTCCAGACAAGGGCAAGTACAAATATGTAGCTAAGAGAAGACAAAATATAGTTGTTTTATGGCATTTCTTTGTTGTCAGTTCATCTGGATATTTTTTTGTTGAACATAATTTCCTGTTCAAAGCAAGAGTAGGCAACAATATCCTGCCTCCATGTGCACACATTTTCTCCATGAACGAAATAATTTGCTTCTAAAGCTTTAAACGTCCCCTGACACTTAGAAGTTATGACAACAAAATGATTTTATTTTTACTTTTTAATAAAATGGCAAGCAATGACTATTACTACTAAATAATTGCTATAGGCACATGATAGCCATGGGAGTAAGGAAGCATTCCAATTATCTCAGCTTGGCATAGGAGAAATAACAATCTCAAAAGTAATAGAGTATGCTGCCTCTATCACCAAAAAATGCAAGATGTCCAGCATCCCCAGTAGCCAGAGCTTATTATGAGAATGGTAAATTATAAAAAACAAAGAAACAAAAACCTACTTATAATATGACTTATAGGACAAGTGATAAGCCAATACCCAAGTCTCACCAAAATAAGTGCTGGGAAGTATGTTGAAGAGGTATTAGAGTGAACAGATCAAAAGAAAGTTAATTTTGCCCATATGGCTTGACTTCACAAAGCATAGGTGAGGGTGTTTTATATCCTGCCATTTAAGTCTAAATCTAGAAATAAATATGTCAATCTTACCTCTGAAACATCCTCATAGCTTCCTTTGCCTATGATTTTTCAACATATTCTCACATTATTAGTGAGCTTAGCTTTGTCCTTTGATATTATTCTTGCTAGAAGGAAAACAGAACTAAAGAAGAAATAAGTATAGAAAGAAATAGATATATCTGCCTCATATTGCCTTCAAAAGGAAATGTCAAATAATTTATGTGAATATGCTAAGATAAAAATTATATTTTTATGTAAGATTACTTAGTGCAACACAGTTTCCAGTATGTTCAAGCCCTGCTGTCATAGAATGATACTGTTATTTGCAATATAAATGTTTACTTCTGAAATGCACAGCATAAAATATAGCAGAACCCTGGCTACTTGACATTTTCGGATGACTCCTGCTAATATTTCCTAATTTTACCATCAATCTTCCTACGCAATTATGCATTTAAGTTTTCTACTTTTCCATGAAGATCTTATTCCACTTCCCAGAAGAAACAGAACTCACTTTGTTATAAAATAAACAACATAACGTACCCTGGAGTTTCCGGCATTTTCAGAGAAATGCATTCTGAAAATAAAAATACTCAACATTATTAAAACCCACAGTCCACAGGTGAAAAATCGTTTATATCACCTGATAAAAGGAAATTGCAATTTTAACGATCTCTCTGAATACTGGTTCCAAAGAAAAAAAGGAAGAAGAAAAAAAAANTGATCTCTCTGAATACTGGTTCCAACGAAAAAAAATGAAGAAGAAAAAAAAATTATGAACTTAATTTTTAAATCCATGCATGTTTGATACTGATTTCATATACCTACCTAGTTAATAGTTGTAATGTGGGCAAGTTTGTAGGCAGATGACATTTGAGAAAGCATATTTGTGTTTGCAAAAAAAAAAAAACCACTTCCTAGTAAGCTTCAAAATATCTATGCTTTCTAAAACTAAAAAAGCATTGACTGCACAATCCTTGTAAGACATTTTTCATAAATCTGTAGACTAAGACTTTTTAACAGAAATTATTGAACAGATCAAAATTCTGTTAAGGGGATTAAGTGGCTACAGCTTTTGTAAGTATTTTCTCAAATCTACTCTAATCACAACATTTAAGATGAAAGATAATTAAAGTTAAAAAAAAGTACTTCCAATGCTTCTCATCCAGTTTTTAAAGTACTTGAAAAGATACTTTTAATAGCCTCAATTTACCAAGCAACTTGCTAGAACCAAGACCTTGAATTTAATTTGCTTGAGTCTAAATAATGTCTACACAGATATGCTAGCACATAGGTGATATATACACTATTGTTTATTATTGATCTGCAAAATTGAATATAATAATTTTACCACAGAGGGAACATTATTGTTATTGATTATATAGAACAGAATGGAACAAGACAAGCAAAGGGGAAGAGGAGGGCAACTATTTTTTCCTCCAAATTCTTGTCTCCTGAGATGCTGCATTTTAAACACTGACTCCTCTGTCATTTTTCAAACACATTTTTCAAACATATTTCCAAAAATATTTTCTTTAACATGCAGACATCTGCTCAAATGCAAATTAAACTATAATAGCGACCGTATCTGCCTTTACTACAGTGCTTTTAATACAGGACAATTTATTTTCAGGATGTGTATACAGATGCGGTTACTCACAAAAGCAATGGATAATGAGATTTACCTATTCCTCTAAAGTCCATCCCATCCTAAATAATCATTACATTAATGCCTAAAAAGAAGTTAGAGCTCCAGACCTTGATGCAATTGCCTTCATTTAAGTACGCTGTGTCTCATCTCACAGAAGCTCTTCAACAGTTTTAATTCTTTTAGAAAGTGTGAAGTGACTTACAAAATTCACACAATGAATTCCATTAAAAACAAAAACAAAACAAAACAAAAAGTTTTTTAGATAGAATTGCTGTCTTCCTTTCAAGACCATCTCTATTGCCTTTGTGTTCTTCACATTGTGTCCCCTGACTAAGTCTTGCTGATTAGGCAAGATTGATTAGAAAAGGTTTTACAAAATTTTCCACACATTTTTATAATTATCACACACTTCTTGCAGTGCAACTACATTTAACAGAAGTGCTCCCAAATACTCTAAAACATGCATGCAAATCAAACTGTTCAGATCTCCTCACTCTAATATAGATGCGGATAAAGTGAGCAACCCGGCGGATATTTTTTTTTTCCTGTGTCTTTGTGACCCTGCAGAGATGTTGGGAGCAGGGGAAAGGTAGCTCTTCTCTTTTGTCAGATTTTAGAGCTAGTGAATCATTTAATCTCCTAATGCAATTACATCTTACTCTTGTCTATTTAACCTCTAGATCAACAACTGTTTTTGTGACACACAACATGCCCATTACATGATGTGCCGGGACCTCAGCTGTGTGAAAGGGATGGATTCAGGGCTTTCATTATTCCTCGCCACTCGCTTTCTTAAGGATGACATATGATGCTTACAACTCTGCTTCCGTTACGAGAGTTTTTCCTCCAGGATAACATTATTGGGTGACTGCATGGTCACAGCTGAGAGATACAAAATAGAATTCAGCCTTGAAGAACAAAACATTCTTTCCTAAGGTGGTATAGGGGGCCTCCGTGGCCAGACATAATGGTGATGGTTTGAAGATACAGGAGAACTGTAGCGCCAAAAAAGTGTTATTTCTACTACACATTAACAAATGCATTTCTTGAAGTTACTGGGATAAGCTTTTTTTTTCCCCCTTTTTTTTTTCTTTTTTTTTTTCCTGTGTCTTAGTTCACATTGCAAAATAAATCTTATATTCTGGACATCACTCAGTTATGAAATTGTAATAATGCAGCCTGATTTTAGTGAGCAATGAAACCCCCTAAATGGGAGCAAGTGTGCAAATAAATCACACAAGCACAGGTAATATAATCTGAAAGCTTGACAATTTTTATTTAATCTAATAAAATCATAACAAGTAGACAGAATAATTTGAAAAATAGCTTTGAAAACTGTCCATATAAAGTAAGATATAAGAAACATTGTATTTGAATAATGGATGTCATCTGCCTGACTTCATATGTGGGTAACAGCAAATGGTAGTGCAGAATGGAGACTACAAGACTATATTTACATCTACACATATTGAAACTGAGAAGTCAGTTAGATTTAGGATCTAGAATAAAAATCTTTGGACTTCAGCTTGTGTGACAATATGTTACCAGTTTCTCCTGTGTTTTCTGCAGCAACATTTATCTGGGTTTTGCTAAAAAATTATTATCCACGAGAGAGAGAAGTCTTGATACAAAAATATCAAAATGGCAAACAAATCACCTTTCTTAATATTAGATTGAATGATTAATTCTGACATCTACATTTAAGTAATAAATCTGTGTGGCTATCCAGACCCTTTCAAATATCATTGTTCCTAACCTTCTCCATAAGATAAAACCTCATCAATACTCTCTTCTTAGAAGAATCCTATCTTCAATAATCAAATTACCTCATAGGCATCTTTTTCAGAGCCACATCGAGCTATTTAAGTCTCTCACCATAAGGCATCATCTCTAGCACCATCTGAATCAGTTCTACTTTCTCCTAAATGTCCATGTATTCTTAAAGATTTAAATGGTACTGCACTAACTCAGAAGTACCAGATGCAGAGACAAAAATTGCCTCCTTAGCCTACTCACTGCTTCCCTAATTCAGTACCCAAGAATCAAGATGATCTTTTGCACCAGCATGTTGCATTGCAAGCGGCCATCAATAGGTTAATGAACTGATGCACCTTCATATTTTCAGATTTTTGTGTTACCTTAGAGGTTATAATACCTAAACATTTATCTGTATATAGATTTTCATATGCAAGGTTGAATTCAGTTTAAAATTGAGATACCTATACTTGGGTGCAAGAATATAGGTGAGTGTAAGAGCTCTGAAGGCTGACTCAGCAAGATTATATTTACTGAGATAGGTGGATTTAATAAAAAAAAAAAATACACAGTTTTAATTTAGGTCAATGTTTCAAAGATTTTAACATGCAAAAAGAAACACAACATTGGATTCACCAAAAGAAACCCTCCAAATTAATAACTGATGATGGAAATTACTTCCTTCCTGTTTTCAACTTTTTTTTTTAAGTTATTATTCAATAATAGGTCCCTATGTTAAAATCTTTTTCACTACCTAAAACAAGAAAGGAATTAACCATTGCATAAATGCTGGGGAAGCGCTGTTTTATGAACGAAGCTTTTGATTTAAGTTGTTGCTCTGTGAAGTGTCAGAAGAGGAAACATTTCATCTAGTTGAAGAATTGCTCAAGCTCTTGCTTGATATTACTGCATTTAATTAACTCCCGAACTCCGGATACAGGAACTTCCAGCCAAATGGTTCTTTGGTCGGCTTGTTCATGGAAGTCTAAGTTTGTCTAATGTTTTCTTTCATGCTGCCATGTCTCCTTTCATGTTGCCATTTCAAGCTACTCGTGACTGTCCCAGCTGGTTGCTGGCTGGCAGGATCTGTCCCCTCAGGGAAGATGAACAGTCCCCCTTTTACAAATGCTTCTGTCTGAAGAACTAGACTAGGGCACAGCTTTCTTCAGAAACAAGACTTTTGGTCTGAATTATTCACATAACCACTAGCTTGCCTCCAGGATTTTCTTTTCTTCACTTTCTTTCATTTGTGGGACAGAATTGATGACCAAGAAGATCCATTGGATATTCCTTTTGTAAGATCCCTAGAGTCATATAATTAATTCCAGCAAAGAAAGTTTTCTTACTACAAATGGCACTTCACCTAACAAAGATTCCTTACACAATAAGATAAATGTGCAATACTACAGCAAGCCAAACTTTTCAACTGTCATCCCCTTATGAGCAATGGATTTTTTCTTGCTTTCCAAGGGCCTGTGTGTTGAGGTGTCTGTGGCTGGCCCACCTCACAGAAGTTTAAGGAAGGTTTTCCACAATAAGGTTGGAGTGGCTGCAGATAGATGTTTGATATATATGTATGTAATGTGCATTCAAAACATAAGCAGTCCACAGTTTAGCATCTCATATAACATTTGTGGTAAATGTCAAGTAATGCTGACCATCCATTGAGAAATCCCACGCGTAGTGACAAGTCTGTTTCCAAGTGCTGAAGCCCAGAGTAAGCCAGTGGACCATATTATACTTTAAACGGGCCATTACCATCTTGAATTTGTTGGAAGAAGGATGCATCCCTGCTCTTGAGTTTGGTTAGCAGACAAAAGCACTGAGTGAAATTGCTATTAGATAAAAATCAGGACTAAAAGGAAGATGTGCCCTCCACATATCTGTTAGACTTTAACAGCTTCTACAGAAGAATGGTTGAGAGTGACTTCCCTGCTCCTGCTTCTCTGTCTCTCTTGCCTACTTTGGATTAATTCCTCATGGCAAAGACAACAGCAGATTACAGATTTGTACATAAAGGCAGTGTAATGGACACTGAGGCTCAGTTGGGGCTTCCCACCATAATCACAGTCAGGTAATTAATAACAGTTAGTACCTGTGAGCTTGTCTGAGTGGTAGAATGAAAGATGAGGTTTTGGGCAGCTCAGTCTCATTTACATATATCTTACATTTTAAATGAAGAAAACTGACTCTCTTAAACCTTTCTAAAGTGGTAAATTTAAACTCCTGCTGACAGCAAAAGTAATTGCTATATGCAGATTAAACCCAACAGTTTGGAAAGTTCAACTCCATTTCTCAGCTCCGTTTTCCACAACGTAAGCATTCCTGTAGATCTACATTTCATTGCACAGATGGTCTCTGCAAAAACACAACAACAACAACTCCTCATTGTTATACGTTTCTGGTGCCAAAACATACAGAAGGTTTATATGCCACTCTGGAAAGGTGAGACTCTGAAGAAACACTGTTCCTCAGGTAATAAAATCATCTTTTATTTGATCTTTTTCTCAGTGGTGACTGTTACCCTGAATCCTACTAGGTGAGCAATGGACAATAAAAGGGAACTTTCTTTTCTGAAACATCAGCATTTCTAAGTAGTTCACTAAACTAAACAAGTTTCTCACAACCCTTCTTGACATCTGTAACAATTCAGGTAAAGCAGAGCCACAGCAACCTGATGAGAAGTGTAGCTGCTAACGCTGTATTCAGAAGAGCAGAGGCTTGCACAGGACTTAGCCTGGGGTGCCAGGACATGCAAACATCCAAGTCTGAAATCAGGAGAAGTGTCTGCTCTTTAGTGCAGGATTCCTATGTACTGCGATGGACAAACCCTCCCAATAAGCCTGAAAAGTCATCATGAACAGCTGGGAAAAGCTTTAATTGACTCTGCTCTGTGTTCCCGTGTTCAAACCATGTCTATTTCTTTTTCCTACTGAGACAACCCCTGTGAGTGTGGATATTCAGTGCACAACTCTCATACTCATTAATATCTGCACCCCTGTGCAAATGTACTTGCTTTTAAAGAGGTGCAAATTATGAACTTGCATAATTAGGTGCTTAGGCACCCCGATGACTGAGTGGAAAAACTGGAAAGCAAAAAGGTGTCACTTCAAGGTGACAGAGGGCTTTCACCAGCCGAAGTGACCTCCGCCTCACCCCCAGATGTGCACATATTGCTACGAGCTACTCAGCACAATCTTCCGCTGCTCAGCATTTCCTTTCTATTTTACCAAACCAATTAACTTGTAAGTGCTTTTGTTCCTCTCCCATCATACATATGGTTCTACAACTATTCAACAATGCTCAGCGAGTCCCTGGGGTTTCTGGTTTTTGTTTTCTTTAGTTTGGTTTGATGGCTCTGTCACAGCTTGTTTTTATCCTGTTTGTGACAAGGCCCGTCAGCACATTGGCCATACGATCGCTTCATGATCCCTCCATATTGCATGAAGCGTGTGCATTGCATAGTAAAGGCTTTCGTCCAGCTACACTAGCATTAACTAAATGGTTTTCAATACCCTTCAGCTACGCTGCTCTGCTCTGGGGCAGAAACAGACAGTGCACTAAAACCTGCAGAACAGCCCATTAGCAGAGCAAGGATTAGAATTAAGGACAGGCAATGTCCAGGTCCTGTGCTTGCTCTGCTGGACAATCCTTTAAGGAAAAAATATTGTGCTAAAGCAAAGATTGAGCTAGCAGATTCAAACTGACACTGTTTATCCATATTGCTGGAGGGGAAGCAAACATCACTACAGCTTTCTGAAAACAAAATTAATTTCAGTGAGTAAATATTGCCTCAAAGAGCAGTCAGATTTAGCCAGCCAGTTAGAGCAGTGAATAGCTACAACTTTCTGCTCAAAATGGTGTTTGCAGGAAAACCAGGGAAGTCACAAAAGAGATGGCTACAGCCAGGCTCTTGGCTTTGAAAATCATGCGTTCTCTCCTCCAGGCCTTGCTCACTCCTTAGCTGCAGAGCAATGTGAGCCCTGCTGTCCTCACAGCCTCAGCCTTGGCTGAAGACATCTCGTATGACCTGACTGATGTGTTCAGTCCTCAGGAAAAACTCCATACTAAACGCTCCGAGACACTCGTTTTTGCAGCAGACACCTGAAATCACTGACATGCTTAGGGAAGATGCTGCACTCTTAGAAGTAAAACTGAGACTTGCAAAAAATCGTGTTTCAGTCTGCAATTATATTCTAAAAGTGTGTGCACTTATACAAAATTCAGTAGAGTTTTCCTATAATTCAAATATCTCAGTTGCATGCCCAAAGCATGGAAGACCATATTTTCTAGGCAGGTTTTACATTTGCCTTTTTAAACTTCTCTCCCTGAAAGTGTTACCTTTAGTAAAACATGACACCTTCAGTAAGACTTCCTCAGATCGTTGCTTTTCTGGTGGGTTGCGCAGATACACCCAAGACAGTCTAGTTTGACCTGCACATTACAGGCTGAACTGAATTTATTAAAAAAGACAAAAAAAATTCTTTTTTTGCCTAGCAAAAATTTCTGAGTTGGAAACTAGAGTGATATTTGCCCTCTTTCAGAATTGTGCACTCTTACAGACTCTGTAACTCCTGAATGCTGAGTGTACCCCAGACATGTACACGCCAGATCTGAGTGCTCCGCCTTGTTGTTTCAACATTTTCGGAATACAGAAACAGGCATTTAATACAAATAGTAAATGCCAACACATTGTATCTTTAGAAATAACCGCCCTTGTCTTCACATAAGTCACTGGAAGCAAAGGATTGCTCTGACTGCAAGTCTAAGGTATGAGGAATATAAACTGATAGCAGCAGAACAACTTTTATAATTTTATCTGACATAATGGAGATCACCTTACTGTGATAAAAGCTATTAAGTAAGTAGCTTATGGCTTACTTAACTGAGGAAGAAATCATACCATCATTGCAGTAGGTGGAGAAAAGCAAATCAGAAAATACCAAGATGTTTATCAATTCTTATCTTCATATAAACTTAAAGAATTAATCATCAAAGCTCACTTATGTTCTTTTTAAGTACACAGAACTTTATTTCTTCATGTAGTATACAAGTTAAAACAGTGCCTTTGCAGTTTATAATAAAAAAAGTCTACAAATTTATGTAAGTATATGAAAGTAGGAGATTGGAGTACTGTTCTTTGTTTCGGATAAGAGTTTCTATTTCGATTAATTAATATTTCATGCTGAAGTATAAACATACTTTAGCTCTCTTTCTCTACGTGGCTTTGTCTGTTAACTTATTAAACTTCTGTTAAGACACCTTAAAGCTTCAAGTTACCTTACAATTTTTCCTTGTTCTTTTCTAACACAATCTCTTTTTTTCTTATGTTTGTCTTTTTGTTTGACTGCCTAACTGTTCATCTTATAGCTAACACCTACCTTTGCTGGTACTACAAAATGTGTGCGCATGCTTGTTAATGCACATAAAAATGTTATATGTCAAATTTTAGGAAATCTACAAAATTCTACAAATAAAGCCTAAAATTATATTTTAGTGGTGTCAGCTTTTATTTTGCATGATATTCTGTGGGAATAATAAAACAAACAATCATAGCCAAATCAAAACCACTGACCTTACATATTGAAAATAATATCCCGAGAGGTAATCCACCAGACTTTTACCTCCAGAAACCAGCTAGGCCCTAAGTAAAATAAGATTGATTTTCTCCTTGAATCTGCAATGATCATTTCTCTTCATTAGACATTCAGATTCAGACTGTGATAAGAGCATAAAACCAAGATAGATTAGGCAGAAAGAAGAATTACTATATTATTTCAGTACAATATCTGCTCAAAACCCAGTCCTGAAGTGGTGAGGAGTTTAACTTTCGGGACAGATAGAGGTGTTTTAGTTAAGGTATTTAGGAGGTTTAACAGTCCACCTCTATTTGTCTATAGTAAGTGGTTTAAATATTTTATTTAAAAGAATGCAGTTGTTTATCAGGTTTTCTGAAAGACAGAGGAAGAACCAAAGAAATCTGTATTTGCTTAGATCATGAGAAATAATTGCATTGAGTATGAGCTATCAACTTAAGCATGTAATTGCAAAGAGAGCAGGAAAGCACAGCTAATGAGAGGAGATTACTGACCGGTCATAGCCGACTTCTGCTGTCACCCCAGTCACAGGGACTGGACTAGCAACCAGACCAGCAGTTGCAAAGTAATTAACAGCTGGGGATAGCGGCTCTCCAGAGCAACAGCGCTTTCCCCGGCACCTCGCGCACCGCTAATAAGAACCAGGAATGAAACAGCTGGGGGCTGCAGAATCCCGTTGCCATGGAGACCGCTGCAGGTGTGTGGTCCGCGGAATAATAAACTCCGGATTTTTAGAGTTTATAAAAAATACGGAAGAAAGGAAAAGAAGACGGAGTGAAATAAATATCACAAAGCAAGGGCGTTGCGAACACTTTGGAAAGGAGCACAGAATAGCATTGTTGAATGTGATCTGTCAGAAGGAACATTTCAGGGGGCAAAGGGATTTAGGTGAAAGGTATCTCAGAGTGTAAGTATGCCAGACAAAAAGGAAGGAGAAAACAGAGCAGAATTAAAGAAAAGAAAAATACAAACACCAGAGGGCACTGAAAAGAAATAAAATCTATTACAGGTCGCTAGGTTCAGAGGAAACAACACAAGAAAAACAACAGTTCAGAAATTGATGTGGGAATCAGGACCTCTTATGTTTCCTAACATAGTTTTAGTTCTCTTGGGCCAAAGATCACTTGAATGTGGAGTCTCCCACACGTAACACATGGAACCGCCTTTCCCAGAGCAAGAGCTCATCCATCTCCACACAGCACAGCGTAAGACGGGTCCAACTTTCAGAGTAGTTAGAATCCAAAACTGTAGCTGGGGGGATTTCCTCAAATCCTGAGCAGGCTGAGCTCTTAGTTCACGACAGCAGGAGTGAGGTACCTCATGCTCATCCTGCCCTTCTAAGATCTACTGACATCCCCAAATTTCTGTGCAGTCTTATGAGGTGAACACATAGCTCTAAGGTTGACTCGCCCACTCGAGATATTAATTGCATTCTCTCTCTGCAGAAACTCAATAGCACCCACTAGCAATGCCATTTTTATTAACAGTACATTTATATGTGCAATTTCCTATTTGCAAATATTATGAGTAAGTGTCAGAAGGACATTCAGAGATGTTCAGCAACTTTTCAGAAAAAAAAAAATCCAGGCTCACATTGCCCAGTACTAAAGAGAAGGTGGGAAGTATTAGAAGGTCACAAACCTGATAAAGAAGGAGGCAATGCCATAAATATAGATGCTTCACCAGACGGCAGCCTTGAAATACACCTACAGCTGCAGGGAGGGAAAATCAACAGGTAGAATATAGAGGTGGAAAATCCAAGTATCAAGAACACAGATGGCAAGCTTGATGATGCCGGAGACAATCATGTGGTGACTTTTTCAACTGGTGAGAAAAAGAAGTGGTTTTATAAAGCACCTTGAGAAGAAACCCAGGGAGGTTTCTATAGTATACATTGGTCTGGAAGGTGGTAAAAGTAAGAGAGAGCTTCTGGAGTTGACATACAGATTATGACATAAGAGACCAAGGAGTAGGAACATCATTCTGGCTTTCCATTACTGGCTAGAAGGCAAAATATTAAGGCAAAGTTGAAAAATCAGGTGATCCGTACCTCTGCAGATGCCTCTGTACTTTCAAATAAAAAATGGAATAGAGCATGGCTAAACTGAAACAGGAAGAAAAAAATCATCAAAATTTAAACAAACTTGAATCTTTTAAAAGTATAAGAAAATGGAGAAAATAGGGTTAGATATATCTATACACCTATACAAAATTTAGAAAACTAAAACAGCCAGCTGTTTGAACTAGAATGTTTGATCTTCCTGTGTCTGCTTCCTTAATCATAATAAATGAAAAATGAAAGAAAAAATCCATTATGATAGTGTTTGGTTAGTGGCTAGTTTCAAAACAGACATGATAAAAATAAGGAAATTTGTTCAGATCAGATTAAAAATGAAAACCAAAATATTTAAAAGTTTACAGGTGTCACAGGGATTCAGGGATTGCTGAGGAGCATATTTAAGGCTGAAAAAAATCATTCATTAAAAAAAATCAGTTGGGAAGGCTGCTAGAAATAAGATCACATTTTGAGTCACATCCAAATGAAGAAATAGGAAAGAACAAACGCTTGAAGAAATTTAAAAAGACAAAAAAAACTTGAGGAAAATATTGCTAAAACCATAAAAGAAAATAACTACTCTTTGAAATGTATCAAAAGCAGAAAGGCTGCTGAAACCATCTCTCAGGCTCAGGCTGCTAGATGATTGAGATTTTTAAAAAAAGTATTTATAAAAGTTTCAGACCTAACATAAAAGCTAAGCAAGTTCCTTGTGACCATGTTCACCACAGAAAAACTCAGGGAAGACAGCAGGAAGTTTCAAGGGATGATATATCAATAAGACTAGGGTTTCTATCAAACAAATCACACCAAAATTGTTAGAAATAATCTAATTATTTTTAAAATTTAAATGCTATTTTTAAAATAATGTATGGAGAACAGGCTGGTTTCCTCACACACAAACACCAATATAACGCATGTCTAATGTCGGACGCCATGAGTATGTCTTGAAAAGAAATCATAACTCACGAGTCTGTTAAAGATCTTTGAAAGAGTCAAACATTATTTTGACACAGAGATTTGTTTGATGCAATATGTTCGGATTTCATAAACACATTTAGCATGGCTCTCCAAAACCAGTTCTTAATAAAATAATTGATTTATAAGAAAGAAAACTATCTTATCAATTAACTAAGAAAAAGATGGAAAAAGTGTATGAGTAAATGGTCAGTTATGTCCATATAATGATTCACTTTTGCCGTCTAGGAACTTAGACTAATATCTTTATCAAGTCGCGAATGATCAAGACAAGACCATAATAATATAGCAGAATTTTCTGATTCAGACCACTAAAAAATCTGAATGTGAAGAGCTGCAGAAAAATCTAATAATATTGAACAACTAATAGAAAGTGAAATAGTTTTGACAAACATAAAGCAATGTGTCCCTTCATAGCAATGCTTTGAATTAGATATTGCTAATAAAAAGAACATTCAATGAAGAAGCAAATGTTTGCCTCAAAGAGCTAATAATGGTAGACATCACTTAAAAAAAATCAGAGATAACTCATATGTAGAGCTCTGGAGTACTACGTATGACAGAGAGGAAAGTGCCAAGAAATAACCTCAAGAAACTCTGGCAGTTGTGGATTGGCTAGAAAAAAATCAGGGACAAAAATCAGAGTGAGGCATAAACTTAATCATAAATAAGAGATATAAGAGAAAATAAAAAGCTATATTACTTGAAAACAAAGGAGAGTAAATAACTGATGATTACAAAAATTGAAATATTTATTGTCCTTTACTCCTGGTTTCCTTGTAAAGATTAAATGTGATTAGTTCCTCAACAGTACTAGCATACGTAACTGGCAACAGTGAAACAGTCTAAAATAGTAAAAGACTTTGTGTCAAAAAGAAATTAGGTCTGTTCATGGAAATTTACTTTAAGTATGCAGGAAAAAAAAAAACAGAGCCACCTCCAATTCATTGGTGAGTATCTTCAAGAGCTCCAGGAAGATGAGAGATGTTCTGGAGGAAAAAGTTATCATAACACCTAGGTTTAAAAGATAAGAAAGAAAGTCCTGCAATTACAAGGGAATAGCTCTGTCTGTGATACCTGACAGAAAATGGAAAAAGTGCTATTATTGTCTGAGATGTCAAACTAAAAAAATCTATTTCCCTGACAGGGCTTTTGGACTAGTGCAAAGTAATTTAACACATTTTGACTTTAGTAGTGCTTCTAATACTTGACATTTACATGGGAAAGCTAGGGAAGTGTGGTCTAGATGCCTGCACAACTGACTGAAAATAATATGAAAACAACATGCTCATTGAATCATTATTAATAGCTTACTTTTAATGTGGAAAAAATGAGTGTTGAGATTGAAGAACTATCATAGGTCTTCAGTTACATTCTGTATTTCAGGAGTGATCTAGCTGATAGAACAGAAATAATTAATGGATACTAGAAATGTTTTAAAGATTTTGAAGGATAAAGCTAAAGCACCTTATCAGAAAAATGCCATAAAGGGTAATAAAAATGAAAATAAAAAAGAAAAAAATACAAATACAAATAAAAAAATGAGAATAACAACTTACACAAGAGTACTACAGAAAAGTAGCTAGGGTTACAGCAAACCACAAAAAAATGAGTTGAGAGTATGACATGGCTGTCAAAAAAAAAAGTAATTCTGGTATGTGGGTGGAGAAGCATTGCATGAAACTGCAATCTCTCTGAAAAATAACTATTTCCATTCTAAAAAGTAATGCCAATGATGGTACAATATCTAGCAAAACTAGACAGAAAAAAGAGGAGAATTCAAAGGAGGTGTTTTTAAAAGTAGGAAAACAAAAATATATGAACAAAGAGAGAAAAAGTTTGTTTAAACCAGAAAAGGAAAGAAAAAAAAGAAAAAAAAAATCTTTCAAAAGATAAAACGCCATAATAAAGGTATGGTACTCTGAGGTACTCTCCAAGATGCTATGGATTAATTTTTCTACTACATTTTAAAGACAAATAAAAAGTTTTTCAATATGGTGATAGTAAAGTCCTAGAACTGACTGTCACACTCTGAAGACATTATTTAGGTTTTGGCACAGCGCTCGTGAAGGCTGTGTCTTGGACCCTGGCTGTGGGGGTTGCAGCCGTACTGTTAACAAGACCTGTTGCACGTTGTGGGAGTTGCAGCCGTACTGTTAACGAGACCTGTTGTACGTGACAGAAGCAGAGATAGGGAATGGCGGACGGAAGATCTCGCGGTGTCACGGAATGGGCAAGGGTTTAACCATATTAGGTCAAAAAGTGATATCTGGAGCCTAATTGGTACATACGAAAAAACACCTGGACAGAAGTTATAAGAGCCAGCAGTGAATTTCAATAAACGTCATTTGGCCTATCATCTCATAGGTGTCAGTGCTTCTTGACCCTGAGGTGGATGGCCTCAGTATTCCCTCTATAACCACGGACAACCACCACGGGTTGATAACGAACCCGACACCTGGCATAGCTTCTAATTTGGCCTTTACTGTTGTTGTCAAATCACTTGGCAGAGTCACTATCTAATAATGCAGAGTCCAGTTTACTGTGTCCATTGCCACAAGGTTGAATTTCCCAGTGTTCAAGATATTTGATCTGTGTGGGATAATGATTGCAATGAACAAGGATTGTCTCTCCAGGGAATCTCTTTATTCTGTATATTTGCAATTGCTTACTGACAAGAGACTCTGACAGATATTTTAAAAATAATAATCTTTAAAGCTCTTAAATCTAGCTAGATTTGACTTTCTTCTATTATTGCAGAAACATAAAAATATGATGTTATTTTATTGTTATTTCTATTACATATGTCTAATTTTGAATTTCTGCCACAGTACCTTGGAAAATAGCATGGCAGTAAAGTGGTAGTAGGTGTAATACACAGTGTCACTTCCACTACTCTGGAGTTTAAAAAGGCCTTGTGCATTCTGCATTGCTATGGCAAATAAACCAGCTGGATCTGAAGCCAAGGAAGGTAAAATTCTCCAAGTCCAGGAGCAGCTATGAAAAAGAGGCTCAATTAATAGAGACAGATGCATCTTAGAGCTCAGGCTACATAAGGATAAAGTCATACTTGACACAACTTGAACTGAGTTAGTATTTCTAAAAGGTATTCAAATAAATAGCATTTTTCCCTGCATTTCGTAAAAGGACAAGGCAAAACTACTTTGCACTGGAAATGGGATTGCAGAGTTTCTAGCAAGGAGGATAGCTAATATGACTACAGAAATAGAAATAGATGCATTCGAAGTGAGGTGAAAACTCAGGAACTCTCTGCACCCAAGTCAAGGGGATCTATGTGCTACAGTGCACAAACCTGACAGGACTAGAACATGGAAATGTGTGCTCAGGATCACGTTTTTCTAATAAAGATCTCCAGAGTAAATTTATTCTCCGGTGGAGGTAAGTCTTTATAGTGATGCCTACAAAAAGACAGACTTAGGATGGGCTGGCTAGAGTGCCCATTCCTCTGAGCAGGTAATCTAGGCTCCCAACCTGCCGCTGTGTCTCTGCCTGTGCCGGGGGAGGCGCATCCCTACAGCCTCAGCACTGTCCCCCGATGGGCCTGGGTGCAATTGGGGCAGTGTTATTTGGGGAGACAAGCTTTTTATCACATAACCTAACAGACTAGAGACTAGTGTTGCAAAGGAGAAAAAAAAATAGTGAGCTGTCCAGTGATGTAATTAATTAAGCTAGAATTTAGAATGTTCATAAGTTTTGTAAAGGTTTGTTCTCAACCAAACATTGGATAAATACAGCGCATAGAGGTCAACCATGAAACTTTTGGAAGGGATTTTAGGACTGGTTTGTCTCTGTGGTAGGATTCTGAACTTGAAGATCAGCATGTCTGTTCTGACATCAAGAATACATGATGCAAACTGCTTTCCAATGTACAAGATACAAAATTATACAGAATATCTGGATTAAAATCCAGATATATGGTGAAAACTAATGGAAAACTATTAGGAGTCCTGGTATTGTAGGTGATAGCAAATAGTAAGCCCCCTTGAGCCCCATTTTAACTGAAGCTCTGGCTTTGTGCATGTTCTAACCCTGATGAACTCTTAATCTGTCCTGGTGCTGGGCTGATTCTTAGCTGAGGACATCTAGAAAACTCTGTGTGCAGCCTGTCCTTTGCCGAGCAGCCCTGCTCAACACTCCTCAGCTGCAGCTCAAGGTTTTAGGGAGAGAGAGGGCCTTGGTGCTCACCACAGGACTGTGCACTTGGGTACAAGAACCTCCCTTGTTCTTGATGGTGATGAGCTCTTTGCACATGATCATTTTAGATCTGTGAAAAGAGACTTTCAGAAGTCACCCAATCTAGATGGAAAATGAGAAGCCAAGGCAGTATTTTACTAATCTGCACTTAACTCATAGGAACAATGGACACTATGCCCACCCTCTTAAGAGATTTAACTCAGCTTTTCTAACACTGGTAAACTGCATACAGAGGGCTGGGCAAGACCCATCACTTCAAACAGGTGAAGAAAACGCACCAGGCCAGAAAAAGGATCACCAAGCTATCTGTATATCATTAACGAATTGTTGGCAGATAGATTATTTCACAGTGTTCTTACCAGGTCCAACAAACATGCTTTAGAACACAGTTCATAGCAGTGAGGACCAAAGCCATATTTTTCCATCTTTTTATTCCAAACATCTCTCCAAGCGATTATTGTTGCTATTCACAAGGATATCTGTGGAATTTTACATAGTCCAGCTTCTCCTGTGCTTGTATCACCGTCATCCCTTTTGCTTGCAAAGAGGAGCCAAAGGTCCCGTTCTTTCTTCTGGCACAGCTCTGGAGAGAGTGGCCACAATTTTCCTAACAGCTGAATAGCTGGTTGGCCAAGCATCAAGTCACTCCTGCGGGGGTGTTTCAGAAACTGGCTACTAAAAATAATAGACTTACCATTGCATATTTTATACAAAAGCTCAAGTCTACTTCCAATTGCTTAACTTCTGGTAGCAACACAAGCTATGACTACACAGCCCCGAGGGATGGTAAGAAGTGTTAAAGTTCTGCAGCCCAGTAAGGATAAATCTCAGGCTGCAAGAGCACAAGCCACTGTAAATTGTAAACTTCTTCATCTGCCCCACGGTTCGCTTTTTATAGCTCACGACACAAACCGTTAGCTGTTCTTTATGACTGCCTACCCCAGCCATTCTGCTTTGCAAAAACAAGAAAGGGACGTTTCATCCTGTAATGTCAGCGTCTCAAATTTACGTATGTATTAAGGGATACAAACTGATCTGTAGCTCTGAAGAGCAGGAAGGACTGCCAGCTCCATGCACAGCTAGCATTCTTGGTATCAAAACCCCACAAAACATTCCTTCCCATAACAGAGCTGAATATTAGTTTCTAATAAGCTCTCAGGAAAAGCTCTCAGGTCTAGGGTTAAGCCAATCTCATCCTTGTAGCAAGGCTTTGATGTTGGCTGTCAGCCACCGCCTTCTACGCACTGTTGTGCAACTCTTCTTCAGTGATCTCCAGTGGCAGCTAATAAACACTGGAGACTCTAACTACTCAAACTTATCTTAAAGGTTACACCTTTAATTACATCTCTCTTTTCCTCATTATTCCCATACTGCTTTATTGATAAATACTCATCTGGTTTAGCTTTTATAGATTTGGATTTGGGAAGGGATTTCACTGAGGTGATTTTAGGATACAAACTCCAGTTTATCGGCTTCTATTCACCTGCAGATTTAATCTGCAATTACCGAAGTGTAATTAAAACTAGAAGCTGAAACTAGCTGTTGCAGTAATCAAAATGATGATGAAAGGAAGTCATCCCAAGTAAGTTAATCGTTGAGTCAAATTGGTGGGATCATTCCTTCTGGGGACAAATTACGTACATTGGACAATAGATTGGACTGGTATTGCAAGCCAGGAAAAATATTTACTCTATGCCATCAGAGGCAACGTATTTTCTAACAGCATGAAACAGTCTTGTGATCTTTGATAAAAGTCTCAAATGGTAAAAAACAAACAAACAAACAAAAGCACACACAAAAAACCCCAAACCAAAACAAAACAAAAAACAGATCCAGAACATTGTCAGAGTCTTAGGTCACAGCAGTAGAGAAAAATTTGCCATTGAGAGCTGATCCTGCTTCCCTTAGTTTCACTTCAAAAGGTGCTGGATACACTGATATCTTTGAGAACCTGTGTGAGCTGGAAAGCACATTTTAAAAGGTGCTGCCTACATTTCAGGCATGAAGTTTAGTGGGTTGAGCAGCTCTTCTGTGGATATAGAAATCTTTCAGTCTTCAGGGGCCTCAGTCTACAATAAACCTGTGGGATAAGCAGGACCTAGGCTGTCTTTCCTTGTTCCTTTAACTTTTCAACTTAGACTATGGAAACGTAACTTTCCTGAAGTAAATAGTAACTCATCGCATTCAACGGAGGATCTTGCAGTATAAAAAGTTTATCAAAAGTATCAACTATTTTAGAGGCCTCACGGGGACAACTGAAAAGTTTTTATGACATTTAATGGAATTAGATACAAACTCATTGTGGTAGAAAGCTCAGTTACTAAAGTGCAAAGCACAAAAATTGTTTCTCTTTCCACTTTCTTTATTCACTACTGCCAAATTTATATGTGAATATGATTATGGAATGATAAGAAGAAAAGAAAATAATCTTTCCCGCTTCAGAAAGGCCTAACGGCTTCAGTAAAACTTCTACAAACAGGTGTCATGAGTTAAAAACAATCCTTTCTCTCTGTCTCCATCTTCTTTAAGCCTGCCAAGGAGCAATAGAAAGTATAATAAAATATCAAAGGTAAAGTACCAGATAAAACGTGGCTTGACATTTACTGAAATCTCAGAAACACTGAAGGAGCTTATTTTCCACATCTCCTTCAGAAAATCACTGAAGAAAGAACTTCTGAAAAAACTTCCTGTTCATTTCTAAGATGATGTACATCTAAAGCAATCATCAGAGATATTTCTTCATTTTCATTAAAAAAGGAGGGAGTTAGATTGTCCATAAGCACAGCACTCAGCATTAACAAGGTACAGTCTATCTTCCCTAGTCTGTGGTATTTTTCCCTGCTAATTGGCACATAAAGCCAAACTTTTATATGAGCTTCAAACCATTAAATAAAGGTGGTACAAGAAATAAATCCATTTTGGGAGGTTGTGGGGAGAAACTTTAAAGTTGGAGATTCCAGTTTTACATGATATTTGTTGGTTAAGCCAAGCAGATGCTGAGCAGACTCTGTGCAGAATCCTTTCTCTAAGAAGTTTTGCTTTAGTGAAAAACTTAAATATTTTGTGCTAAGGATCATGTATGTCCATATCAAGCATGAAACAGTTCACAGTTAGGGGATGCTAGTTGCTAATCACCACCCCTTCAGACAGAGGGGGTGATTGACTCATTGACTATTGAGTCAATGAAGAGATACAGATTATGCCTGAATTTGAAACAAAAAAGGAAAATGGACACTATTCAGTATGGGGAGATGCAACTCAAATTGCTTTCAGTTTTTCATGCAATCACGTACAGCAATACTTAACAGTATAAGAAGTGTGAAAAACTCTACAGTTACATTTTAAAGAGGAACATGGTTCATCTTTTTTTTTTTAAGGAAAAGCTGTAATGCTTATACCTCCAAATTTCAAACTTGCCCTCTATTTTTTTTGTTCATTTGTTTGGTTTTCTTTGTCTGCAATGTCTTTACTATAAGCAATATTTAAAGCAACACTATGGTAAACATTCATTAAATGCTTAAGTGAATGGAACAAAGTCACAGAAGATGCATTTGCAGGATTGGACCTTAAATTGTACTGCTGCTCCCTTTCTGAGATTATGCAGAGTACTGACTATATATCACCTACATAGTACTGAAAATTGCACACTCTTGTGTCTTTTTTTTCCCTCTACTGCTAGAGCCAGCGCAGATGGTGCTACCAGATTAATTAAAATCACCCCCCGGTTCCACAAGCAGTTTGTGTTCTGTATTGTTCTCCCATTTTGACTAAACTCCTTCTGCTTATTTGTTTTCAAGCATTACTTTTTATTTTTAAACAGCACACATCTGCTTTGCTCATTACAATAAATATTTTACAGGCACATTATGTAGATAAAGATTCTTGTGGAAAAAGGCTGCCATGCAGTTTTCTGTATCTTTTTCAAAGGACACTGCTATAAATCAGGGCTCCGCGTGAAGCTCGTTTCACTCCTGTTCTGCCTTGTAAGCAAGGGGAGCCTCTGAGATTAGACTAAGAGGACCCTCATTGACAGAGTGTCAGCAAAGCTCGGCAGAAGATATTGATCCCAAAGGAATACAAGTTAAATAAGACAACTCAATTGCAATGGTAATTATATATTGATGTTAGGGATCTTGATATACTGACTTCCACCATTAAATCTTAGTTCCTTAGAAATTACCACTACTTGTTTTCTTCTTTTCTTTATAAATAGTGTACCAGGTCTAACTTACTACTGCCTTTGTGCCCTGTGAGGAGAGGATGGCTTGTACCAAGTGCTATCAGGAGTAACTGTAATATTTCATATTTAAGAAGAATGAATCTCAATTGAATATCCAGTTTCTTCTGAATGAATCTCTGCTGAATATCTAGCTTTGCTGGAGCCAGCCCTGCTGACCGATTAATAGACTGAGCATATTGAATCACTTCCTAAGGCTCCTTCAATTAACATTGCATATAAATTAATATACATAGAATCATAGAATCATAGAATGCCTAAGGTTGGAAGGGACCTCTAGAGGTCATCTAGTCCAACATCATTAAAAAAAAATCCTAGCCTTCATGTATCAGATGTTGGTAAGTGACACGAGGAGCCCGGTGTGGTAATAAGGCAGATGTGCAACAGGGCAGCTCTTATTACTCTGCCATTGACTTCCAGGTAGCTTCAGAGAGCAAAGCCTCTATTTTTAGGTGGAAACATTGACCAGGTCATTAGGTATAACCATCCCTCAGCTGGACATAACCCCAGACTTTATTGTCTGTTTGTGCAGCTTAGTGCACCCTATGAAGGGCGAGTCAATAAGGAATAACGCTCTGCTCTGCTCAGACAGCGCAGTCATTAGCTCAAGCCATCCCCTTCGTTACCCAGTTCCAGGGCAAGCGAGGAAAATTTATAAGCACGAGAAAAAAAAAAAAAAACTTGAGATTTTTCTGAAGGTTTCTGAGTGTCACAGTGGTCAGAGAGGTTTCTGAGGGATACTTTTTCTGTAAATTCTTGGCTCTGTAATAACTGCCTTAAAAGAAAACCAACCACATGAACATACCCCCACCCAGTCAGCACCCAGTGCATGGAGCATCCCTGAGGATGAAGGCATGGGAGCCGAAGGCACCGCGCTCTCGCAGAGAACGGAGCCGCGTTAACACAACCACCAACTGCACATCAAAGGGGAAGAGCTTGTTCCTGGCCAGCTGACGGAATTTTACCTGCTCTTCTGCTTTTACATTTGCAAGTGCCTTAACTTCAGCAAAATGAGGTGGCTGTTTACAACTGCATGTGGCTTCTGAAGAGACAAGTTTACTGCTTTTTTACCTACAAGAGGCATTAAAAGCATTGGAGCATTATATGAACCTTTGGTGTGTCTGCAATACTCAGTACAAGGCATGGTCTGCTCCTCCCTTCCACGTCTCAAAAATATATATAAAGACTGAGAAAGACACAGACAAAAATAACGAGCATGAAGAAACAACAAAGTAAATGAAGACTCTTCAGGATAGAAAAGCAGCAACTAAGACTGAATATGATAGAAGTCTATAAAAACAGAGAGAGGGGAGCAGTGATTTATTTTACAGTGTCTTTTATGATATAGAAACTAGGAGCATCAGCTGAAATGAAGGAGGCACAATGAAAACGTGTTAGAGGTGTTTCTGAAGCCGGAAAAGTTTATGACAAGTTGGGCATGTAAATCACAAGTTTCTTTAGAAAGTCATACAATCATGGAAGCGAGACGGGTCTCAGTGCTTTACTAAAAATTTATAATTCTCTTAAAAAAAATACATCGGCTTTGAGAGTCTGAGAATTATTACTGTAGGAAACGTGGCACACAATACTACGGTAATAAATACATTCTTAAAGATGAAACACTCCTGACTTGGTGTTCACTCCTTTCCCTCAGAATCCATCGGTCTGTCATCCACCAGCATGATGAACAGCAAGATGTTAAGGTGTTAGATGCTACATGCTGCGTGTTCTGCAGTGAAATACAAGCCTGGCAGAAATTCTTGCCCTTTTCCGCTTGCACTGTTTATTGTGGTTATTTTGAGGATGCTTTGGTCCTGGATTAGCTCTCTGCTAGGCCCTTCTTGTCCAGTAGGCACCTGCAGCCAAACAAGAAGTAAAATCTTCAGTTCCTATTTGGTCTGGTGTCATCCTATGCTGCTGCATACACAACATTCTTTGGGAGAGCAGCTGGTTGGTAGCAAGTCACCATCACTCTCTCGTGGGAGCAATGGCAGCAAATGGCCCATCACCTGACCCTCTATTTTGTGGTAACTGAGACACAGTTATTGTGTTAATAACCAGTTATGGTTTAACAAAATTTGACCTTGTGCAGAAATACCAGGCCAAGTTGCTTAGCCCTATTGGATGAGATAAGAACATAAAGGTTAAATAAATGGAAAATAAGTCCAAGAAATGACTGTGTTTTTGCAAGCACCTTTTGCAAGTGTTTGTTACTCTGACGAAGGCCATCCACTCCAGGCCTTTGGCAGTGCAAAACGCTAGAAATGAAGAATAGCAGGAAGAATCATGAGTCATTACACAAGGGAAAAAACAGAATCACATATAGCTACTGCACTCATTAAACTGCATTGCTTTTGTGTATAAAGACCAAAGTGTTCCCTCTGCATCTGTTTGTGGCAACTGCTCTGCTCACTCATGATTTCCAGCAAGGAAAGGAACGGTGAGTTATGGTCTTTCTTCCCTAATCTTGAGTTCCACTTGTACAAGTAACAAGAAGGAAGGGTGATATGTTTTGTTGATCTGTGCATTTACAAAGCAACAAAAAGCTCTTAAAGACACAAACAGCATCAGTCGTCTTTTCAGGATAAAAAAAAAATAATAATAATAAAAAAAGAGATTAATTGCTCCTGTAGGCAAAATGGAACTATTTATTTATTCACCTACACTTGGGAGCACAAGCCTCTCCAGAAACTACACTTTTTCTGGGTAAAAGAACAGGTCAGGTCCTTGCAAATCAAATGGATTGGTAAAACTGAAACATCTCAACTGCCAGCTCAGCTACTTTCTATTATTGTTTATTTATTTATTAGCTTAATATTAACACTAGTACTTAAGGTGAATTTTTTTTACCTTTAAAAACACCACCTCCACCCCCATGGCATTTGCTAGTGAATATTAATTATTCCCAGAGTCCCAAACTATTCTAAATTAAAAAAAAAAGGTTAACCCCCCCCCCCCCAAAAACTTATGTAAACTTTTGAATACACAATAAATCAGGAAGGCCAGAAGGAAAACATCTCAGATTCGTAATGCCAGCAAAATAGAATATGGACAGAAGATCAATAACGCTCATTAGAGCTTTATCTACAGCTCAGCTCTAAAGTGACACTAAACACAAATGTTACATAATGCTGGATGGGACTGGTCAGAAAATCTAGCAAAGAACATACTGATTCATCTGACTACAAGACATAAGGAGAGACTGGAAAAAGAAAATCCTCAAAGGACAGAAATATCATCTACTGAATAATCACAGATTTTCTTGCTGGAGGCATATTTACAGTTTGCCTGCACCTACTGATTTCCTTTTTTTTTTTTTTTTTTTCATTTTGCAAGTTCTTCCTTTGCCTTTTCTGCGATTCCAATATACTTTTCCTCCATATAGTAATTCAAACCTGGTGCAGAAATTACTCTGGGCCTCTGTGGACTGTTAGAGTAAGAGAACACACATCTGGTTGACAAATTTGAATGTGGTGCATATGCCATACAGGGATGATAAAACTTTCCTTAAAACACTCAAAGACAGGTGGTCAACAAGTACAAAGATGCAGATTAATAATGTGAGGAATTATAGCCTTTCTAAAAAGCCTATTAAGAATCCCAAGTAAGATGAGAAATAGTTAATATACAAAAAATTTTCTCAATATACAAAAAATTTTCTCAATCAGTGAAAGATTCCAAGTCAAAGATCATGCAAGTTCCAGTTTGGCTCTACAAATCTTGTCTCCCCTTTCTATTTCCTGGAGCCTGGGAAAGAACTCAGTAATACAAATTTGTTATAAAATAGCTACTTCAAGCTCTTAATCCACTCTTTTCCCTGCTTTATAAATCAAGCTGACATTTATAAAGAAGTGTAGGATTTATAAAGAAGGTAAGGTGTAGAAACTACTGCCTTATAGAGTCAGTTTGCTATTATCTTGCATAATGAAGTGCCTGGCAATCCCAAACAGCAGATTGCTCAGAGGGTTGTTGCTGAAGCACAGAGCGAGCACAGCTGCACTGCGTCCCCGCAATGCCACCAGCATCTCCTCTACGGTGCATCTCATATTCATGGTGAGGGGGGCCAAACTTGAGCTGCCTCTCCCACCACACACTTGCATATGCCTATTTGCCAGCATATAAATGCTCCCAGAGCACTGAGTATCACAGGATGGTTGAGGTTGGAAGGGACCTCTAGAGATCATCCAGTCCAACCCCTGCTCCAGCAGGGACACCCAGAGCACGGGGCACAGGGTGGCATCCAGGCGGGTTTGGAAGATCTCCAGAGAAGGAGACTCCACAGCCTCTCTGGGCAGCCTGTGCCAGGGCTCTGCCACCCTCACAAGAAAGAAGTTCTTCCTCACATGGAGGTGGAACTGCCTATTTTCAGCTTGTACCCATTACCGCTTGCCCTGTCACTGGCCACCACTGAGAAGAGTTTTGCCCCATCCTCCCTACATTCTCCCCTCAGGTACACAAGTTACTAAAGGCCAATATCAGATCAGGGTCAGCACTGGAGACCAGATAAGCTTTAGGCAGATGGTACCGGCCATAATATTGTAAGCCTAGTCCTGACACCTCTCTGCTGGCTTCAGTTTATGCCATCTGAATATCTCCCTGCCAGGTGAACGTGTGGACCTGAGCTAGGCCTGGAAACATAAAATATACTGGTATAGTACTGCCATCCACACCACATTTTGATTAAATATTAGTGTTAGCAGAACCAATCACCAACGTCTGTATGGAAGGCAAGGTATACAAACCTCAGTGACAAGACTTTTGCTTTTTTTTTTGAGAAGAAAAGGCCTCTGGTGTGCGTGGCTGGCAACAGCAGCTTTCTGATGCCTACAAGAAGGCCATCAGGAAGGTCTCTGTTGGATATAAGGAACAAGTTCTGCCTCAGAAGGACAGTTAAGCAGTGCGACTGACTATCCAGAGTTGCGCAGCTCCCTAGATGTTTTCAAGACCTTAACAGAGTCAGTTTGTGATTTTTCAGACTGAAAAAACTGAACAACCTGTCCTGTCCTTCGAGGTGTCCCTGCTCTGACCAAGAGGCTGGCCTTGATCATATGTTGTTCAGTGTTCATTGTTGCAAAATTGCATCAAAATTATGTCATAACACAAAATTAGGCAAAAGAATTAAGAAACTCAGAAAGTAAACTGAAATAAATCCTTTGCCATATGAACAAAATGTCATTTGGAAATAAAAATGTATCATCTACCTGATTTTTCAGTGTATATATAAAATGTGTCAACAAATGTTCAGGATTTGAGATGTTGTTCCCAAATAGTAGAGAATAATACCTCAGACTAGAACAGAGAAGTTCAGCTTGTCCTTATGAATAAGACAGTCTCTCCTTATGAGGTGAGACAAGAATATCTCAGAAAAAAGTGGTTGGAGAAAGAATAAAAGTAATTTGTCTAGGGGAGGAAAAAGAGAGGCTACCTTAATTGCAAAATATTTTATTTATTGCAATCAAAAGCTGTGATAACAACATTGCACAACACCAAATTTTAAGACTTTTAAATTCCCCGAATTACTTTTCATTGTGATTTTTGTTCCACATATTTTTATATTTATATTATATTTATATTTTACATTATGACAAGAGTAAATTAGTTACAGAAGTTGAGACAAACCAGATACAACCTGCCAGCTGAGTGATGTTTCATTTCTGTGCCACAGAGGACAATCACTCAGTTATCTCCAGTTTGAAAGCTTTTACCAGATTCAGTGATTGGCTAATCATGCAACAGAATGATACTGTCTGAACCAAAACATCTTTTCTGAACAATTAGAAGTGCACGGGAATCCACGGTAAATGTGCTGTTAGCATATTCCACAAAATGTAGGTAGGGATAACAAATTTCATTACTTAACTAGAACAATGATTTCTGTCTTTATAGAAGGCCTCCAGGTAAAAGGCAGAAGAATGAATTATTCCAGCATTTTTAGATCCAATGCTGAATCGCCTGGAGGGCGGTAGTGAAAGTCCTGAGTGCAGGATGAATCCCTCTGTGAGACATCAGGAGGGACCCTGCCTCCGCACTGAACCCTGCTTCCTTCAGCTGCTTTGCTGTTTCCTCGACATCGCAGCCTCCTTCGTCCTGTTTAGCCAGTAAGTGTTCAACAAGGTGAGGATAGAAAGCCGTGGACACGCACTTCACCACTAACTTTGCATTCAGGAGCAAGGAAAGTATTTCAGCGTCACAGTTGGAATCATCAACCTATGAAGAAAAAATATCACAGTAATTAAAAATGAATTACCCAATACATCCATCAGAGAGAACGTGTCATGACTGCTGTAACTGCCCAGCCTAACCTTGAAAACGAGAGATACTGTGTTCTGAGTGGAAGAACGACAGGGATGCACACCATGCATACTTCAAAATATTTAAATATTCAAAATATTTAAAGATATTTATTTAACATTCTGTATTATATTAATATAAAACTTGGCTTGCATATGTTACTTCACATCTTTAGATTACATGACATGCTTTATAGATGTTTGACAGGTTCTCAGCACTCTGTGTAGATGGTCAACACCTTTAACTCCATATGAAGAAAGACCCGGAGCTAGGTCAGACCAGAAGAAATTAGATTTTAGATACTTCACTGACATGATATATTGCATTGCACGCAGACAATATTCTCAGACTCAATAAGCTTTTCTAAAGTTCTGGCACTCACAACAAAGATCAAATTTTACAAACTATGCGTCTTATTTTATAAAGACTTGGAGCAAATTTCTCCGAGGCTCCTTAATATGCAGGGCTGTTTTAACCAGTGTTGTACCAGTTCAAGGGCAACAAAACAATGTCTCATAACAAAAGAGCTAAATGAGTGGCAGATGATGATCATTTTTCTAAGACTGCACACACATCCCATCAAATAAAAAAATACATTAATCAAATGACTGTACTTATACTATTTTTTACTTAAAAAAATCTCCATTTTATTTTCTAAAGCATTTGTGTACTACCTTACCCATGGCTGATATCAGAGCATCAGCGAGTAAAAGCAACACTATGATCCTCTGATTTGGTACCACTTTTCAAGATCTGTTCAGCTACCACTGCTGAGGGAGCAGAGGAAACTACTACTATGTACCAAGAGATTCAGCACTGACATTTGAACTTAAGACACTTTTGTTCTAATTAGCACCACAGATCATTTAATCCTGATTTTCATCAGTGCGTTGTAATTCCACAGGATTTTCACCACCATTTTCAGAGTGAGATTAATAATACCAATTTACATCTTATTTATTTATTTTAAATATTTATTCTTCCAGAAAGCTTGAACTATGAGCCAGAAAACCAAATCTGATGGTAAAAATTTCAGACATGTATACTGTGAGAGACCATGCACACCATTTAACTTTGGCCATCAAAGTACAAATTAGGCCAATGAGGTAACTTTCTCTTGAATGCACATCATGACAGAACTCCAAACTTTGGCACCTAACTTGGAGGAATCAATATTCCATTTGTATGTAGAGGAACATAGAGAGTTCGTAAGAAACTATTTGCTAGCTCCATTGAAATCAATGGGAAATCTGCCACAAACTTCAAAAGAAGTACTTCCTTTGAAGCAACCACAAATGTTTTTAGAAGTTACATATTTGTTGCATCTAAACACTTTACACTAAGGAATGCTAATTCTGTTAGAGTTGAAAAGTCAGGATGAAGACAGAAAGGATGCATGTGATAAGCCAAGGAAATTGAATTTTTTTTAATTTGCATTTTGGAAGAAATGCACTCTTTACAATATTTAATTTAATTAAATCAGGAAAAAGATCAAACATGAAAGGTTGTAGCATGAAAAGCTGCTATAGTTCATCAAGCATAAATCCGTATATAAAAAATTCCAGGTGAAACCTATTCTCCAATTAACCAATTTAACCCGATTAAGCCAAATTTACCATCCATAACACAACATTATTACTTTCCATTTACTATTTTCACTTCTTTTGGAATTTCAGGAGTCCTTCAGAAAACAAACACTGATTTATCATGCTAAACATGAAGAGATTGCAAAGAGATTGCAGTTTTACCTTGTTTTATCCTATTTCTCCCATTATTTCCTTTAAGTATTTGTTTTTCTTTTCTTTCTACTGAAATTTTAAAGATAATTTTCATTTCTACAAGTCTTCAGCATTTTCATAAATAGCTACACAGAAGATTGTTATACTAATGCAATAATGCCCATAGCTCTAGCCCCAGTTTACAGAACAGATCCCAGAAGGGCAGGAATGCCCACTTTAAGTTGCCTACTCTTTAAATTCTTAGTTACTAACCAATACTCTAAATTTCCACATGTCAGTTATTGGCATATTTTCCTGCTGAAGGTGGACTGATTAAGTAGAATGACTAATGTTGGTATCATTCAGCACACCATCCAGGTCCCGAAGCAGTTTTGCAGCCAGGTAGAAGACTGGAGGGATGTTCTGCCCTATCTCTGAGCTCCACATACTCTATCCTTGCCCTGGGTGGGGGACTCAAGTTTAAGAGGTGCTGCAGTCTTTTATTTTATGGGGAGAAAACAAACAAACAAAAAATCCCAGTAATTACAATAATGAGATTAACAACAGGATGTGACATTTGTTTTAAGTTAGTTTTTAGGCTATTATTCAGCCAACAAAAATACTATAGAATAGATTTCATACACTGAAAATCTAGAAACTGAAGACAGACAAGTCTGAAGGTAAAATACCTTTATCTTGTGTGCAAGACAAGAAATCATTTAGATATCCAGTATATAGATGCCAGTGTGTAACACAGAAGCATAACAACATATATACACACACAAAGAAGATCACTGTGTCACTGTGCATATACACAAGAGCATATAAAAAGCTCTTGGTTGTGCCTGACAGCTTAAACATAAGCTCGAACAGTACAGTAGATTAAATTGTTTCACAACAGTTTTCATTTCCTGACTTTAAGGTTGTCACAAGATCTGGTGAGAAGGATGAAATCTCTCTAATGTCTTTTTTCTGCAGGGGACTGTATGGAGACAGGAGGCAAGAAGATCTGGTGAACACATTTCATGAGGTGAAGAACACTTCTGCAATGCCCCAGGAAGCCTCAGTGGAGTATTATGGATGTGGGACAGAGAAATCAGTACTTGATGAAAAACTTGCATAAAAATAGCCAGCTAGGGAAGCTAGAATATCTACCTGCTTTTAGCAATTTTGCAACTCCACATCACGCCAGGATGTTATCAGGTGTATATGAAACACAGTTAAAGAAAAAATGTGCACAAATTACTTAGTTGCACCTATACTCATAAAAGCACCTATAATCATATTAGCATTACATATATATACATTTATATGTAAACAAATTTAAAGATACTTTATATGTTGAGTAGAAAAGTTTGGATAAAATTATAAAAGATTAAAAATAAATCAGTTTAAGTGTATTTTAAGTCTAGGTAAATTTACAATTAATTTTAAATTAGAATAATCAACATTAAAGCAAAAACTTAGGAAAGCGATTTAACATAGACACCAATAGCATATATTTAAAACTGAAAAAATGTAGTATAGAGAGGATATGTGAAAATGGCATTTATGTAACAAATAACTCAGTAAGCTAGGACTCTAGGGCTCTCCAATCTAGAAAAGAGGCAGCTTAGGGTGTATATGAGAGATATCAGAGTGAGAGTATGCAACAATTGATTAAACTCTTTTTTTTTGTCATAAAACAAGAAATAGGAAGCATCAATTGAATCTATTAGGATCATATTAGAGTAGAATTAGAGTAAATACCAGAAAATAGGTTTGGGAAAAATTGTACAAGATTAAGAAAGAAAACCACAGAGAGTTACCTAGTTCACAAACACAGTTAATATAACTGGAAGCTGGAAGAGAAACTTGAAATGTCATTCATTCTCCCAGTTTTCTCTCGTGTCCTTGTGTCTTTTCACAAATTTTGATAAAGTTGTGAAAAGAGAGTTAAACCCTATTAAGGTAATTACTGAAATCAAACCTTATGGTCCCTCTTATTAAAGAGCAGCTTCTTCCGGGCAGAGGGCAAAGGCCTGTTCTTATGAATGAGTCATTTTTACCCCTGCCTATGCAATGCCTGTGCAGTCCCGAGATCCTGGTTCCAGCGAAGTGCCTGCAGCTGGTCCCAGAAGCAGTTTCCTCGCGATACAGCACACAGCTGACTGCAGTTTAAGCAGCTGTCAAGAGACGCAGGTATTTTCTGCACAGCCACTTTCTTTATCATGTGAACACGTGAATAAACCATAAACCGCAATAGCGACAGGCTCAGAGTATTCACAATGCAAGAAAATTGTCACACCTGTCTGGTCTTTCATGCTGAGGATACTGAATTTTCCATTAGTGTAAAACCTGTTACTGCTGGAAAGCTCGAACAGGAGAGGCTTTAATCATCTTTCCTTAACAGCGTTTAATGGCACATACTGAGTGTGGTGCCCATACACACAGTATGCATGGGAACAAAGGGAAGAACTAATAGAGATACTTATGCTAAGAAGAGGTAATCTTGCTTTTTTTCTTTAATTTACATAACTGTTTAGGTAATGGTTGAAATTTACTGTTAAGTCTTTCAAAATGCAGGCATTCATATGGTACCCCTGATGACTAACTCTTTAAATTTAGATTATGATGACTGATACCCTTTTCATGGTAAATATGTGCATATTCATCTGGAAGGTGAGAGATACAGCATTAAAACAGAACTGCAACAGGTGCTCTCACCACTTTTGCTGAAGCAGAGCCGCAGCACGAAGCTTCAACAGGGTTTGTACATTTTATCAAATGTCTCTTCAACGCAAATTTTATAAATGGTTCTGCAGCTAGAAGTGAAAAACCACATCCTGCCGAGGTTCCCCTCAGCAGGTAAGGAAGTAGGGATCCACTGGCACGCTGTCTCCACGAGCCTTAAATCCTTTCTGCATATGTAAAACATGAAGCCCTATACAATTACTGAGGTTTAAGGATGCTTGCCTGGGGCTTGGTCAGCAGCACACATGTTTTATGAACTGTAAAGGGGTTTAGACCTGAGGTATTCAGCTCTGCCAAGTCAGCAGCTCTCCTGAGCAAGCAGAGGCAGCGAGTCTGCAAGGTTTTTAAGAAAGGCTCAGATGCAAAACAGGTGAGTAAAGGTCAACCCTGCCAAAGAGGGCAGCTCTTCTAATGTACTCCAAAGTGGAGCTTTAGGCATCGAGGAAGCTTTAACGTTTTTTTTTTTTTACTGATTGCTAATATGGCCTAGCATGGACATTAAACCCATCCTTGACAGGACACAGGTGATCCAAAACCCCCTTTGGACAAGCAAAGGCAGGTTAGAAGGTTCCTTTTCCCTTACAGAGTAAGGGAGAAGATGGGGCCCGGGCAATTCCCCATCAGCAGTTTTTGTCCACACGTCTAGCGGTTCCGGCATTATCTAAAGATAGGATTTCTTCCTGCTCTATGACTCCATAACTTATGCTGTATGAAATCTGTGCATTATGAAATATGGATACTAATGGAAAGATAAGAGCTGCTGATGGCCACAGCAGAAAAGAACCGAGCTCGCACTTTCCCAGGCTATTAGTTCTGCACCACTAGCAGAGGTAAAAATGGCTTTCATTTATTCCTGAATGGAGTCTGTAGAGCTAAAGGACAAATAAAATAAGAGAACAGAAAAAGGGAGAGTTTGATCCTACCAACTGGGGAAGAGCTCCTTAATCACTGTAAGGTTATATGCACATACTTTTTACAAGACTTTTTTTGTTTTTGGTTTTTTTTTTGTTGTTTAAGAGAAGACACAAACTGTCACAAGCAGCAGAACAAACTGCCTAGATAAAACTGGAAATTCCTTTACTTTCATGCATTCTTCACAATTTTTCATATTCTTCAGAAGTGACTTTATATAGTCTCATTACTTCCACATTGAAAATATGGTATAAGCTGGGAAAAGTTAATATTTTAGATTAATTAAAAATATACTCTAGTTCTACTACATATTAAAGCCTTGACTGAAGGCATGGATCTGCTCTGACTTCCATTTGTAAGCAAGCTGTTTTAACAATACCCTTACCAAGAGATAACAGAATATTTATTTGTTCTAAAGAAGTACAAGAAATCTTTCCTGACATTTCCAATGTCAAGAAAACAGACAGCACTAAAACTCTTCCCTAGAACAATGTCTCTTAAAAGACTAAGTCCACTGGCAGTAATAAGCCACTTTAAATAAATTAAAATGATCTATTGTTAACTAAACACCCACTATATACTTACTATCAAAACAGACTAGGTATTTTTGTTATCCAGAAATGGCAATTTGTGGTTTCTAAAAGGATACATGATAAAAAGAAAGGTCTGCAATTTCAAAAAAGCTTACACAAAATTCTGTCTGTTTTATTATAGGCAAAAGCTATACAATTCCTAGTATCAGCACTTCAACATCATCCTTTTAACTGTAAACATCCATAAAGCTGTCAGCACCATACAACAAATGGCCAACGAACACATCGTATCAGCAAGTGCTGCATTTCTCTCTCAGCCACATTCCCGAGCTGCGCTCACGCTATGTCAGGGAATCAATAGCTATGATTTCACTTTGCCAGATGTTATTTGTCCTTTTCCTGCTTAATGTAAACAAGAACGGGTTTCCTATGGAAAAAAAAAGAATCTACAAAAAGAAAAAAAAAGTGGTAACAGTCCTATTGTTGTGTTTTTGGTAAGCATAAGGTACACGTAAAATTACACCTAATAAAACTGATGTAGCTAAGCACCACTTTTAGTAAAATATCAACTAACATAAACATCAGAGACATGTACAGAACAAGGAGAAGACCTGTTTCCTAAACAGCACAAGAAAAGTTTTTAAATTTATCATGGCACTCTTCTGTGCTAGTTGCTTTTCTAAGATGGAGTGAATTTCACATACTGGGTAAGCTCCACGCCTGATGTAACCGAGTCAATATTTAAATTTTCATTGAGTTAAGGGGAAAGATTAGAGCAAGGCTAAATGCTGTGAAAATGCCAGGTTATGCACAGTGCTACAGAATTGTACGCATAAATTAACATTTAATTTAGAAAAAAAATACATAAAGTAGTTTATCAAGGGGCTTCCTGCATTAGAAGGACAAAAATAAAATTATTCCCAGCATACATAGGTATACTAAGTGCTTTATATTAGTAAGAAGATAATATGTTTCCTAGACCTAAAAGCTTTATTATAATGCAATCAACCAGGAATGCAGACTGAAAAGAGAAGGTCAGTCAAGAGAGCAGCACAATTAGCAGCCATTCAGAGAATACTCTTGTATGGCACCGTACTTAAAAAAAAAATATAGTTAAATAAAATATACTCAGACATAAAATTCCTGATAGCCAGCTTAAGAGCTAGTCACTAACAGAGCAGCTTTCACCTGTCACCGAAGGCCACTGGGAAAGGTTAACAAGAGCAAACAGATGAGAAAGAGCAGGCATACATCAAATTCTCAATTCCTTTTTTGTAAGATCACCTTACTTAAATAAACAGTTATAAATTGTTTACTTTGCAAGTGCAAAATCTGTAATTGTGGGTGTTGTAAGAAGTGTACCAATACAATGAAGAGAATCTATTGTTTTTATGGTTAATATTTAATTTTGAGAAAATTCAGAGAATTTGCACGCTATTTATATTGAAAAATGGAACAGAAACATCAAATGGAACAGAAACATCTCCATAAAACGTCTGGTTCTTTGCTCAAAACAAACTCAACAAGGAAATACTCTGAATTCATACCATCTGTTAACTTTGGTATCAGAATTTTGATGCAAGCAGATGCATAACACACAAAATACCACTTTCTGCAAGATTTTAAACATCCACCACAACAATTTAAAGCAGACTGTGATTCATCTGCCACAGGAAGCACTAGGTGGTTCTGAAAGAAAATTATCAATGTATGAAATAGAATCTATTTTTTCCACATTTCTTGCTTCTGTGACTTTACTTTAGTGCTCCATGTCCTGTTGCCTTCCCGAAGAAGGAGAAGGAGATAAAAACCTTCCTTCTGCAGCTAAGCATGCACACAGGGTGAACGCTCCTGGAATACACCATGCAGCAGAGCAAAAAAGGTGGAACAAATGAGGAGGTAACAAGGGAGTAGGACAGGCTCTTTGGGAGAATGCCAAGAAGGATGACAAGGATCTTTCTCAGAAAAGAAAGGATGGTGTGAAAGTAGGGAATAGGATTGCATCACATTTCTTGCAACACAGGAATTTGAAAAACCTGTTAGAATGAACATAGCTAGAATGGGAGGCTGACTTGCATAGACTTTTCAGAAAAGGGTTACTTTTTCAAGTTGTATTCCAACAAATCACATTTTAAAAGATTTTGTATTTTGTTTGAGAATAATTATTTTAAAAACATTTCAGACACCTGATGTCCTTTCATAGTATTTTCCAGCTCAAAAGCAGATTTGACTTCTGACGTAGCATACTGGAAATACACCTTCAATTACTGCTCTATACTGTCATCTACAACCAAGAACCTTTGAAGAGAGGGTGCAGAATCTGGAGTTAATACAGACGAGGTTTTTCAGGGGGCATAGTTAAATATCATACACTGGAAACCTTCAGAGGAGTTTATCCAACCAGAAAGGAAAGTCATTCTCCTCCAAACAACAGTCTGTGAAAACAAATTCCTTTTTTTTTTTTTTTTTTCAGATTTCTAGACCGTAGATCAGAGCTAACAAATTCTTTCAGGAGGTATTTGCCAAGTCTATCAAAACAAGTTTTCTCATTTGATAAAGTATTATCACTCATAAAGCAAAAAGCAAACAAAGCCACACAAAACCCTACAAGGCTCTGTATATGAATACAGAGATAACAATCTACTTAATATAACACAATAATTTCTGTTCCAGCACATCGACGTTCAATAGAGTACTGGATAATTTAAAGAAAATACTAGGAGCTTTAATCACCTCAAGTACATAAAAGATCTTACTGGCCTGTGTTACTGCTCACTGAGGACACAAGAGCTGTGGAAAAATCTTAATAATGATAACAGTGTCTGCTTACTGTATGATGATAAAAAAGTGAATTTACTACCTCAAATTCTGAAAGATGGTTAATTCAACTGCTCATACCTTAGCTACAGCCTTTATCTGCTCCAGTGCCACAGCATGAAGATCTTCATCTTTGCTTTCTACCAGCAGTTTCAGGGATGGCAGCAGAAGGGACTGGTTAAGCAGCAGCAAACATAATTCTTTTATACACTGCAAGTAAAAGTAAACTCATTCAGTATGATCTCAGGAGATGCTAAAATCATCATTCATATGGAAATTCATGAAAATTATGTGTGAAATGCAAAATAAAAGCCAAACATCTAAAACAAATGAACTCCCTGATGGAAATAACTCTCTCTGGGAACTTGAAAATACAAGTTTTCAAGACTGGAATATAGGGTTATAAGTGAAATGCTTGTTATATTAGAGACAAGACAGGTACTGAATCACCATTATAGCCCCAGAGTTTTATCAAAAGAACAACAGAGCAATCACAACACTGTGTGGGACTAAAATATTTGTGCTCACTGATACACTGCAAAGCACAGGAAGAAATTTAACAGACAACTGTGATATTTCAATCATAAAAGTGGAATTAAAAAAAAAAAAAAAAAAAAGAGAAAGAAGGAGTAAGAGTATCACGTCATACCAAAGAGTTCAACATCATAAACCTCTGTTCAAAAGTTTTTCAAATGTTTCATACAGAATTAAATCTTAGCGAATAACCTTTCCTGCATTCATGCATCTTTTTTTATATTTTATAACATAGTACAAATAATTTAGCATCATAAATCTGATGCAAGAAGAAAATGGCAAAAAAAAGTTCTAAGCTTTAAAAATTTTGGAGTTTTAAATCCAAGTTAAAATCTTTACCTTGGCCTTCAGGAAAATAATCTCTTACATTTAACCTGTATTTTGCTTTTTTTTTTTTGCATTGCAATGAATTATTCACCTATGCACCAAAAACTATTTAGACTAACAAATTATAACTCTTTCTCCCTCTTTTTTTCCTCACTCACAAAAATTTTGCTCAATTGTCACAATCATTTCTTAATGAGGGCTGTGTGACACTGACATCTGGAAAATGGTATTCAAATCTTAGAGGTCTCTCTAAAGTGCTGCCTTCAGAGAGACTGCACTTGTCTAAGGAATTCATCAACTGACTACCACGATGGGGGAACACAAGAGGGTACAGAACAGAGCAATGAAGAAATGAAGATGACTAAGGGACTGGAGCATCTATCTTACGAGGAAAGCCTAAGCGAGCTGAGCCTTGTTTAGCCTGTAGAAGACTAAGAGGAGATCTGATCAATATGTATAAGTACCTGAGGGAAGAATGTAGGGAGGATGGGGCAAAACTCTTCTCGGTGGTGGCCAGTGACAGCACAAGGGGTAATGGGTACAAGTTGAACCACAGGAAGTTCCACCTTCATATGAGGAAGAACTTCTTTCCTGTGAGGGAGACAGAGCCCTGGCACAGGCTGCCCAGAGAGGCTGTGGAGTCTCCTCTGGAGATCTTCCAAACCCGCCTGGATGCCACCCTGTGCCCCGTGCTCTAGGTGTCCCTGCTGGAGCAGGGGGGTTGGACTAGATGATCTCTAGAGGTCCCTTCCAACCTCAACCATTCTTTGACTGTGTGATTTTTAAAAACTGTTTAATGTTCTATTAAAAGTATAATGACCTGATGACCAAATAACTACACACACATACACACGCATTGAGATTAGTACTTCTATAACTAGTACAACTACACGCACAACTACATTGCTTAGTAGCTAAGTTATAGTTACTATGATCCTAAAAGCATAAAAATTACTTGAAATGAAAATGTTAAGTGCTTAGACTGTATGGTATGGTGCTGCACAGAGACCTGGCTCTGCTTTGTACAGAAAGCTACCTAGTTGTATGTTCCCAGTCTTTTCCAGATCTATACTCTCAAGAAACAGCAGGATAAATTATATTATACTGAGCTCTGTCTCACTGAGCTGCCACAGTTGCTCCCAGAGTTATTCCTGTAAACTTGTACCCTGTACTGCTTTCAGTAGCTACTGTTGATGCTTTCAGTAAAGGACAAGAGACAGGACCAAGGAATAAGAAGATTAAATAAAAATGTTAAGCTCTGTCTGGTGACTTGTACACTCCCTTTGATAATTGGATATTCCATGGTATTTCTCTTGAGCAGTATGCTGCCCACAGAAACTCAGGGAATGCAAAGTTAGAGATACAGGATTCTAAGTCTGCCTTATTTTTATTTATTTTTAAGGCATATCCATGGTAATAAATACAACATATGTTCACAAAAATAAATTCTGATGGTCATAAGACACAGAACCTACAGAAAACAGCAATTTTATGACTGTTGGTAACTTTCTCCATCTGAAAGTCTATTAAAGCCTTAAGTGGAGAAGCAGTGCTGTTAGAAATAACCCATAACCATAAAAAGGCTCTCAAAAAGAGTCGGATATCATAGCTAGGTTGTGGAGGAAGAAAAATGAAAGTAAGCAAACTGTAATGCTATCAGCCTTTTTAAAGTAACAGGGCAGGATGACAAAACATGCAGATGTTTAATTCGAGTTTGCTGCCTCATTGAACCGCCTTACAATAAAGGAAATTCAACACTCAGCAAGCAAATGTTGCAACACAGATATTAACTTTGTTATTTCAAAGAAATAAAATTTAGCCAACAGATGCCAGTATTATTATTACTATTATTGTCATTATCATAGTTATCATTATTATAATTAAGATACTCAAAAATTGTATTCCAGGATGGGTTAGTCATTTTGACTAGCTGTATTTTAGCACAATCCACTTCATTCAGGAAGGTACAAATGCTTCAGCTTAAGAAAACGCAAGCTTAACTACCTAACTGACCAATGCTTAGCTGATCTTGGAGCCAAACTGTTTCAGGTAGTTACCAGCCAGGTAACTTCAGTAATTTGTATCCCATTATATAGGCTTAGCAAAGAGCTACCCAGCATTGCTGGAAAAGCACTTAGACACACAGAATCTGTCATTTCCCTTGAAGGGGAATCACACTTGTCAATAAAAATCTTTCATGGCTTCACAGAGTGGTTAGGGTTGGCAGGGACCTCTGGAGATCAGTGAGTCCAACTCCCTGCTCACCTAGAGCACGTGGCAGAGGGTCGCATCCAGGTGGGTTTTAGTATCTCCAGAGAAGGGGATTCCCCAGACTCTCTGGGTAACATGTTCCAGTGCTCCGGCAGCCTCACAATAAAGTAGCTTTCTCCTCACATGCCTCATATTTTAGGTGTAGCTTTTTCCTCACCTTGCTCATATTTTACTTCTTGTCCAAGTACTTCTTTGCCTTTTGTCAAGTAACTTTTCTATCTAGTTCTATCTAGTTATAGCTACGGTGATGGAAAAAGTTATCAAGAGGATTTCACCTCAGTCTCCTCTTGGTCTAGCACTATTCAGTATTTTCATAAATGGCTATACATTGAGTACACTCGTGCATTTATACACAACAGGATCATGCTCGGAGAGGCGGAAGGGACTGTATTTATGTCCAAAATTATCTTAACAAGAGAAGCTGAACACACAGTGAATGAAAGAAAGCAAATTAATGTAAACAAATATAAAAATCAAAAATAACAAGCCATGAAAATAATAAAAAAAAAGGAGACTGCATGTCTGCTATTGTGTTCTAGGAGACAATCATCTTAAGGTCACTAGGACCTCAGAACAATTACAGATAAGGGACTAGACGCATTTGCTAATTTAAGTTTATGGTGGCTGGAGCAAGACCATCAGTTGATTCAGATATTCAGAGAAGTCGCACCTGAACACTTACTGAAGGGACAAGGATTTGCCACTTGCTAAAGTGGCTAATCAGGTAATGCAGCAGATGTCAGGTAGTCCAAATATGCGCATTCCAACCAGGTAAAATAATACTTATTTTGTCCAAGAGAAATGCAAAAAATCTGTCTTCTGAAGAATTCCCAGCCCTGCCCACCCTTTTCCCCGCTCTAAAAGAAAATAAACAAACAAACCGAAAAAATCATCAAGAAAAACTGGAGCAGGCACTAAGGCCACATGACTCCTCGGAAGGAGCTTGGCTGTAAAAACAAACTGGAAAGTCCAGCATTAACAGGAACAAAGGAAGAAACTTTTCTGAATCCGTGTAGATCTATAACATTTATTCTGTCTTTTGGATGATCATGCCTTAAAGTTAATTTTTTTTTTCTTTCCATTATAGGCTTTGGATTTCAGAATGGCAAATGTTATTCAGTGTCATACATAAATTGATCTCCTCTCAATCAGTATATTTATTGAAATGTGAAGTCATCTAACTGTGGTAATTGTCAGTAATCACATTTTCATCTAACTGAGCCACATAATCTCAACTCCCTAATTTGTGCACCTAAGTATTGCAGGGGTGCATACAAAACAGCTAGTTAAATTCATGAACATCATTCCCACACACGCACAGCAGATATGCAAGCTGAACTGCTTTAGCTGCACAATTAAACATTTTATGTAGTTCCTGTTATTGCACAGCATTCTAGTCATTAAAAAAAAAGGAATTTTACATTGGTCAAGCTATTGAGGACTAGAGTACATTTCAGTAGTAATGCATCTCTGTACTGCGTCAGTATATTCACACCCACACGAAGTGGTGATCCAGCACACTGTGTCATTAAAAAAGATGGCATCTCCAAATATAACTGCCAACTAACAGCAAAATTGTAATATTTGGAATTACTTGTTATTAATAATTAATTTCTTTACTTACTTGTGCAATTCAAGGAGAAAAATAAGAGCATCACCTGTTATTCTTATACAGAACTCATGGTACTGGGAAATGGTCTGCTTTAAAAATATGACCATAAGTGAGATTGTTTTCCTAACTCAAGTTTGGTGCATATGAAAACTCAACTCTGTCAGAGTTTGGCTACTTCTATGCACTGGTAAAATCTAGAGGGCTTTAGGAGCTATTATGAGTAAGTGAATGGCTAGTAAAGAAAGACTGCATTCAATTATAACAAATCCAAGGATCCAGAAAACTACCTTCCACCAAAAACTGAATTTATCAGTGAGTTTACTGACACCTTCTGGAATTATGTTTTACATAGACTTTCAATTTGAGCAAACTCAGAAAAAGAAAATAAAAAAAGAAGAAAAATAACAAACAAGAATCCCCTCCCACACATCTGTCTACATTTTAAATGGAACATGCTGCTTCTATTTTGCTTCAATTCTTAATAGCAACTATTTTCTATAATTGTATGAAAATGATAAGGAATCAATACAGTAAGAAATATGCACAAGACACCTCTAAAGTTGTGTGAAATTTATAAAGCATTTTTCAAATCTGTCCTCACGAGGATACAATGTTTATGTATAACACACTTCATTAATCTTCTACTTAAGAGGTGCTTGGATTCAAGTAAGCACACATGGTTAATGAAGACAGAATACCATACTTCTTTCCAAGAAGCAATGCTTGCATATAAATTTAATCACAGACAAGTTTTTTAAGGATTCCTTAGTAAGTTTTATACAGATATTAGTGGAAAAAATATTGGTTATTTAATAATTTCTGCCACAAAGAAAAGTTTAGGCTGGAATAGACCTACAGGAATACCCAACTAAAATACCCTCCACTCAAAGCATGTCCAACAATAGCAAGTTGCCCATGGTCTCATCTGCTTGTTTGGAATATCCCCCAAGGATGGAGATGGACAAGGTGTTCCAGTGTTTCACCACTTTCACAGTGAAGCATTAAGCAAAACTTTGCTTATATGAAAAGCAGCATTTTTCAAGTTGTAATTTGTCTCTATTACCAAGAACCTCTATGAAGAGGCTGGCTCTCCTCCACACCTTTCACAATTACTATTGGAAGAGAGCAGTAAGAGCCCCCTCAACCATTTCTTCTCAAGCCTAATTCTCTTATCCTTTATTGGTGTGGATTCAGTATGTCAATATATTTGGACCCAAAACAGGCCTCAAACTCACGATAACTTAAATTAAAACTTACCTCAACAGGGAGCATGTGCTTTGTCTCATATAAGGAACGACAGATTTTCAAAATTTCATTTCCTGTCTGTTCTTTTTCCTCAGGTGGACATTTCTGTAGCATCACAGTCCCCATTTTCACCCAAGGATTGTTATCTGTGCGTGATCTGCAGAAAAAAAATTTTTTTTTTTCAAATGCATTGCAGTGCAATCTTATAACACAGAGAGAAAAGTCTTCGAGACAAGTGACCATCCTGATGCTATCATTCTTTCAGTGCAAGAGAGGCTGAAAAAATTGTTCATTATGACATGTTGTTATGTTTATGCTCTAAAAAAGGCTGAAGAAAATGGAACAGCACAGGAAGGGTTTCCACTGGCTTTCCACCAGAACAGATCCCAGACATAATAGTATTGAGGATGAGTGATATAAAACCAGAACTCCTAATTTTATCTCAGTCACATTCTAAAAGCATCTGTCTCTCAGATATCTACCTCTTGTTTCCCAGTGGAGGGTGGGGGGGAAACCCAAGATTTAAATTTTCATTTTCAGGACCAAAAAGTACAAACAAAAAAGCAAATAAACAAGCATTCTTTTTGTTCATAAAAGCCCAGATTATAGCTCATCCTGGAGAGCAGCTCTACAGAGAAGGACCTGGTGTTCCTGGTGAGCAGCAGGTCAACCATGAGCCAGCAACATGCTCTTGTGGCTAACAAGGCCAATAGGATCCTCGGTCACGGTCAGAAAGAGCATTGCCAGCAGGTTGAAGGAAGGGATCTACCCCCTCTGCTGGTCCCTGGTGAGGCCACATCTGGAGTACTGGGTCCAACTCTGGGCTCTCCAGCACTGCAGAGATGTGGGAGCTAACAGAGAGACTCCAGCATAGGTGACGAAGATGATTAAGAGACTGGAGCATCTGTCCTATGAAGAGATGCTGAGAGACCTGGCCTGAGAGTGAATCTTACCGGTGTGTACAAATACCTTAAGGGAGGGCATCAAGAGGATGGGTCCAGGCAGACTATTTTCAGTCATATTCAGCAACAGGACAAAATGCAATGACCACATACTGAAACACAGGAAGTTCTGACCAAATATGAGGAAAAACTTATTGACCGTTAGGGTGCCAGAGCACTGGAACAGGCTGCCCAAAGATGTTGTGGAGTCTCCTTTTCCGGAGACGTTCAAAAAATGCCTGCACGTGATCCTGTGCCACATGCTCTAGGTGTCCCTGCTTGAGCAGGTGAGTTGGGCTCGATGATCTTCAGAGGTCCCTTCACTCCATGATTTTCCTGCCACTTCATGCAAGCTCATTACTGCAGTCGGCCTCTGACAGAAGACAGACATTAGATGCAAGCAAATAGTACCACTCATGTTGGTAAAGGCAATATTTACTATAAAGTTTTGATACTGGAATGTATCTTGGCCTAGAGCTGCCATTGCTGCATCACAGAGATGCTGGGCCACTGTCTTAGTGATACATGTGCTTGCATCTTGAGGATGTCTTCACAGAAAAGCGAAAAAAAACAGGATAACAGGGCTTTTACATGAGAACATGACACTGGAACACATTCACACTGTCATTTTGTTGATAGGAATTAGCACATTTCCATTCACATTTGCACAGGGCTAAAATCTCATACACTGACAGTTTAGATGGTGATCAAATTAAGCCACAGTAACACCACCACTGTGATTATCTGTATTTAATTTAAGAAGGTACAAAAGTTGGTTTAAAATCACCCCAGTCAATCTCTTCAGTCGATTAATCAATATTCCAAAGACATAGGAAATTTTTCATGGTGGTTGGGAAGAGGGAGAGAGAAGATGTGGAAATAACAAGATTACTCTTATAAGTGGGTTGGAATTCAGTGTAAATTAAGGAATTTGTCCAGCACCTTGGGAAAGGAGCTGTAAAGGGCTTTGGAAGCATTGCTTTTTAATAGTATTATTGAGCAGCAATTGTTAAAATAGCATAATAATGGAGTTTACCATTAAAAGAGTCAGTCAGCTCACACAGACCATGCAGTAAGTGTGACAGAATTCAGAAGATGACAGCTGTCAATACCTGCTATTTCATGTAAACGTACTCCTTGTTCACCTTCCACTTTGAAAAGCACACATGACAAACAAACAATACTTGCTCCACATGAAGGAGGGAAGCTAGGAGTGCAAGGATCTTTGAGCGCAAACTAAATAGAAATCATTTTCTTTGTTCTTTTTGACAACTTAATGAAGCTTTCCATCAGTCACAGTCACCGAACTCAGAGCAGCTCCCCAAGGCTGGCTGGGCAGCGCAGCTCGTCCTCTCTCCTCCCTGAATACAGGTCAAATCCAAACATGATTCCTTACCCTACAAGCACAAGGTGTCCAACTCAAACTTTGTGTGAGAAAATTGCTCAAGAAAGGGGAAATTAGAGAAAAACTAGGACTTAACAGAAGTTATGGCATTACAGAGGCTTGCTTGAGATGAGAGACAGTTACCACTTCCAGGATGGTTGGTTTGTGCAGAATCTACTTCTCCACAATTCCCTTGGCAACACAGTCTGCCCTCCTAGCACACATTAATAAGAGTAAATGAAGAGGGGAGCAGAACAGAGAGACCATGGCCAAACTTTGTTGGCTTTCCTGCGGAGCGGGTAATCTGATGGTGCTGTGCAGACAACGAGTGAATGGAGGGTGGAGCGGAGTGAAGACATTGCAGTCAAACTCTGTTGTACTCCCTGCAGAGGTGGCAGCCTGGTCGTACCCTGCAGCTGATGAGCCACATAGTGTGATGTCTGGTGCTGGGCCACCAATGGTGGCAGAGCAGTCCATTCCAATGGACTTGCTCAAGCTTCTCATTCTAATCTCATTATAATACCAATACACAACCCCATATAAGAAGTTACCCACTTCCAAGGAACAACCACTCCTTACTGAGCATGCTCTCTGGATTTTCGATTAACTCAGGAGACATTTTAAACCAATCAATTACAAAATTAAGTATGACCAGAGTCACTCAAGCTCCACCTAAATGTAAAAGAAAATATAAAAAAGGTGAACTAAGGAGGGATATAGTAGGAAGGAACTGGGAAAGAAGGTAAAAAGGAAGAAAGAAGGAATAAGGGAGAAGGAAGACTCCATTGTAACTTCTGGATCAGCTGACAGGCTGAATCCCCTTCCTCCTCTTGGGCCAGGACACTGCCTGAGAAGACCCCTCAAAACTGAGACACCTCTCCCATCTACTGGGAACAGTGATGATTGCGCATTTGTACATCAGAGCTAGTTAAAAACCCCACATTGTAGTAGAGAATTTCCTGTACTGACATCTGAAACTTGTTTTCTAAATGTTGCATTTGAGTAAATCATGCTATTTGTGAACTCAACTACTTGTTTTGAAGGCGATCGGACCGACGGTGAGCAGACTGTCGGTGCATCCGGCAGTGCCACATCCTGGCCTATAGCTAACACAGTATTTGGTATCCCTATTAAGGGATGAGTCCAGCTGCCCTCAGTCTCTCTAACCTTTGAGGAGCAGCAGGAATGTAAGGGGATTCATCTCTTACCAAATTTGCCCCCCTCCATCAAACCGCAACACTTTGCGATGCCAATGAAGTCAGGAAGAGAAAGCAGGCAGCTCCATCTTTGCTGCTGGCTATCTTAGGAGCTTCTTCTATACTATCCAACTCTTCCTTAGAGGCATGGAGACTCATAATGAAGTTTCATCTTTATAGCTGGTGCCTCCAAAGGGAAAAAAAATCAAGAGAACTGAAAATAGCTTCCCATTAAGAAAACAAAACCAAACTACACTTCAAAACACAGAAATCAGAAGTAAGCAAAAAGATGCAAGGCTGTTGAGGCCACGTGCATGTGCGGATTTATGCAAGTATATAGATATAATTCTTCACCATCATTTCAAATACTTCCTCCCCTCTAATAATTATCCAGCATCTGTAAATTAAAAAAAAACCCTCACGACTACATGACTACTACTACTTCCTTCCTGAATTTTACATTGATTCAATCAATGTGGCTGCTATTATTTTTTAAAAACACCACCTTCATCATTAAAAAGAGTGTAGAATTAAAATTAATGTTTTTTTTCTTTTGTACAGGTGACAAGCAGCTAAGCCCAACACAAGCACAGTTTCCTCACATTCAATGTGGTATATTATGATATAAAGAAAATCACATTTGCAGATAAATAAGGAGCATATTTAGTTGGAGACTTCTCAAATACAATAATTAAAAAGAAAAACAGAGACATTATTCTCACAGAAGTCACAACTTCTGCAACAAAAAGGAAAAAAAAGAAAAAAAAAACAACTAATCTCCCCCAAACTTCAATTTTTTGTTCCTTTTTGCCTTTGTATATGTAAGCTGTATTTTCTAGCTTTACATACAATTCTAAGTATTAAAAATTTAGTGTTTTGTTGAAAGCTAGGATTTTAAGTTTTCAGCTGACACAGACTTAAATTCCTCAATTCATACATATATTACAGTTACAGTAATCAACGAGTTAGCAGTAATGCTCCTTTTTTGAACCAGGGAATGAATAAATACGTAAAGATTAAACAAAATCCTAATGCATATGGCTAAACAGCAGGCTTAACTGCTCAGTTCTCGTCTTTGCTCAATAATTTAATGCTACTTGCTTTAAGAAATTAGATTATTGAAAGAACCTGCTAACAAAAAAGTTTCTGCTCTAATCCAACTGAATCATTTAGGTAAGTTTTTCAGAAATGCGATTTCTAGAATATAAAAGAAAAACTAGGCTGGTAATTGTGACTAAATGCTATTGGCATGAAAGCATGTTTAAAAAAAAAATGGTGAAGCACCAGTACTTGCAGAATAAGAGAAGAAATCAGATCACAGAAGTGATGCTTGTAGTCATGCCAAAGATCCAGAAACAAGCATATGAAAACAACCATCCGTGACAACTGGGAGGGAGATGAGAGAAGATTGAGATAAAGAAGGCTGAAAGAAAGACTTTCATGATCTTTGTTGGGCCTGAAACTTACAGCACAGCCTCTGCTTCCTGCCTAGCGTGAATAATTCCAAGATCTATGCAGCAACGTAATTCAAAATAAATTAATTTATAATAATGAGAAGAAATATGAGCCATTTCCATCAGACCGTGATAAGAGGCAGTTCAAAAAAATGTAACAATCTACTTGGCAAGAGCTTAGGAAATTAATCCTGTCTCATACTGAGGTATACAAAAGACAGCTGTACCTGACTGTTTTTGGAATTAATCATACAACAGGGGTGGGACTGAGGGTGGAATGAGGACAGAATTTAATTTTGGAGCATTACGAACGGGTAAGGTATGTTTTGAGTCAAATTAATTTTGACGACAGTACAGCCAAAATTGGCTTGAAAACATTTCTTCACACCAAATGCATTATTCCTGTAGACAAAGTAGTACACTTTTACAAGTAGGATGCGCATAGCCTGGAACTAAAGTCAGGATGGGTCTTGGTAGTGTACACTGTATCCTTTCTTTCCTTCGGACTTGTTGTAATCAAAACGCACCAAGCACAGTTTTGAGCAAGAGTTTTACAGTTACTACTCACTGCGATGCATCAAATGCCGAACTACACAATTAAACTAAAACTAAAAAGTAAAGCTGGAATATTAATTTCTGACAGATCATGCAGCAGACCTTATTTTTTAATGCAATGAGGACAATTTCTGGCTCATAAACCTGTCATAAAGAATTTAGCTTAATTCTCACCAATAAATTGCAAATGAACTGCAGACTTGAAGGTGAACAGATTACTTTCTAATGCATCAGTTCTATACAAATACAAAAATAATTACTTTTAATAAAAAATATACTCTATAAGTAAGGTTTCTCACAAATCAATGCATCTAAGCACTTTGAGGCATGCAGTATCCAGGTTCAAATGGGTTGTAGTCAATAGCCTGAGGTAATCCAAAGGAATTGGAACACACTTAGTGTTTCTAATCCAGCTACTGTCAGATCAAAGACAGTAAGTTGTATTGGTCAGACAAAAGATATATCAATATTATTGCTCGTTTCATGATTCCTGTCTCTATATTATAAACATAAGATTGCATGTTTAAATCTTAGACAAAATCATCAGCTGCAGAATAAAACAGCTAAAAGTGTCACCGTTAATATGTTCAGAAAGTGGCAGACAAAAGACAAAGATTTAGTACAGAAACAGTGTAGTCAAGGTACTCTATACTAACAGCGTGTGATAAACAGCTTCAGAATGGCTGCAATACTAACTTAAAAATAATTATATTCATTTCCAATTGCTAGGTCAGGATCTCCTGGGCATCTCTGTTCTAGTGTTCTTTGCTTTTTATATTTTATTCAGACATGAAAAGAATAACCAGTGGATTTAGAAATGAGATGCATGGTGGCTTGGTAGCATTATGCAGACTTTCTACAAATTGTCTGCGATGACTGTTTGAAGACTAGGCAAGATATTTCTGCAAAACATAACTCAGAATAGAAAAAGCAGCCACAATGTGAACTTCTCATTCCTATCCACTGGTTTTCTACATATTGCTGAAGTAAAAGTAACAAACTCTTACAAAGTACAAAAAAAAAAAAAAAAAAAAACCCAAATCAAAAGAAAATCAACCAACCAACAATAAAAACTCGTATTCAATAGTTCAGCCAATAAAATGATTCTCTGCCTCCATGACACATATATACATATAACTTTTAGAAGAAACTCATTGATTCAATTCTGCTCTAAATACACAATTTATTTTTCCTAGTAAAGGGCCCAGTATGGTCCTTTCAAAAAGGCCATACTCCTCTTGCACATATGTGAATTAATTGACTGGAAGTTTCATGATCAAATTTTTACTCAACAAAACCTAACATTATTTTGTAAAATGACAGTTTTAAAATATTTTTACCTATTGTTCATTTCCATAGGTGGCCAAGCTTGAAGGAGTAAAACCAAGTGCTGAAACTCGGACAGACTATGACTGGATTCCAGAAGTCCCAGGAAAAGTTCATACCTTTTCTCTTCACTTTCAATATCTGTTACCTCTACCTGAAAGAAAAACAGGAGAATTTAAAAGGATTTAAACAAATCAGCAAACTACTGGAGTGAAGGACACCACTACAGTAAAAGTAATTCAGGAACACAACCTGAATGTTTTTTTCTGGGAACCCAATTTATTACCTCTTATTTTCAATTACATGCAATTAAAACAGGAAAATTTCCCAATTTTCCCTATATATGCTTCTTTTTGTATTTTAAAGAATGGGCAGACCTACCACTTTTCTAATAAGTATTACTTTTACTCATTCATGAAAACTCATCAGTTTTACCTAAATTTACAGCCTTTAATCTTTTCAGCTGGAAAAGACAGACCTAGAAGTGAATTTTAAATTAGTTTAAATTCACTTATTTCACAAAGAACTTTTGCTGACAAGGACTGTAGAATCTCTCTCTAAATAAACAAACAAAATCCCACTCCAAGTAGCAGTCACCAGAAATAACTATCTGTGGAATGCTGTCCACCTCAGTTTGAAACATGAAGATTCTGTCAAAATCTGCAGTTTTTTATTGTGGTTTCTGCTGATGGTGGGTTCTATTAAATATAATTGCTGGCTGCAACATTCATGGCAAAAGGAGTGAGGTAAAAGGTCTCTCTATTGAAGGAAGGTTGCTATTAGAGGGCCAACTTGCTATTAAATGGGAAGTAGCTTTTATTTAAAACTTTGCCTAACACACCAGGAGGGTTTTCACAAATGCAATTCATTTCATCATCCACCTCACATACCAAAGTTCTTAATGGTTTAAAAATAATTTCTTCCAACAACAAAACATCTTCCTCTGCCATTGCCGCACTGAAATGATGACTTTTTCCCTCCAGACTTAGAAGTTCCAGGAAAAATCTCAAGTTTCATCTTATAATTCAGCTGAACATACACAGCATTAAACGTGAACTTTTTTGTTTTAGCCCAAGACTAGTTCTAAGACATCAAACATGGAAAAAGCTTTCCTTGGCTCTACAGCTACTTTAAAAGATTAAAGATCATATTCCCATCATTTCAAAGTGACTCTGATACATCAAGGGCAAATTTTTCAAAGAAGGTTGGAAGACAAAGACTGCTGATGCATTTAGTGAGTTGCCTACATAATTTGTGACTTTAAAATATTCACTGTTGAAAACAGTCTCCAGGGTACCTCTGAAAGCACCACATATTAAAACAGTCTAGATAGTGAAGAAATGTTTCTGAGATCTGTCCATTTAAAATACTTAATATACAAAGTTAGACATTCTCTGTAGTACAAATGTCACATAGCAGAGATCAAGCTATTGACTTGGGCTACCCCTAAATGTCATCTATACTTGCTCATAAAAAATATGATTAGATTCAATATTTAAATCATAAGGATGAAAAGAAAGAAGAGTGTGAAAGAGTAAAAGATAGCAGACATCCTAATCACTAAGAATCAAAAATGCTTAGTAGTCTAGCAAATTATTTGCTAACTAGACAACAGAATCCTTCACATTGCTTTCTCTGTCCCTAAACTCCTTTTCAGATAACTAGCTCTTTAAATATTTAGACTAAATAGATAACATTCTGGATGGTCCACTGAGTACATTTTAGCATATTTACACAAACTGCATGTTGCTTCAAAATACAGATTGCATGTTCAGCTCTCTCTCTAAATTTTAATGGCAAGAAAGGGAAGAAATAGCACAGAAAGTATTAAAAGATGAGAAGAGCTGTCACAAAAATTGAGTCATTAGTAGCAGACAGTAGATCTTATTCAAGAGATATCCTCATATTCAGGAGATATCCTTATTCAAGAGATACTCAACATGAACCGAATTCCCATAATTCTGCTTGATGACACCTCTATAGACTTGGATTTACATTTTTTTCATGAGATTAATATAACATTATAAAGTAGTGTTTTGGACAGCTAAGCACTTGCTCATAATAAAATAGGTATTAATATGACTAGAACCATCACTAGTATAATGAGAAGGATTAATTCACTATTCTTAAACATTGTATTTAGTTCTGCAACATTCTTTTTACAATGGCATTCTACAAATCAGACAATTCCCACACACACACACACACACAAAACACAATAAAGTGAACTTTACAAAGTGCTTGTTATGAGTATATTTTTAAAATGTATTAAAATGCACTTTTGGATTATATACAAGTCTGTATACTAATAAGACTGAATGCAACTTAAAATGAAGCATTAAAGATGTGGGAAATGGAGGGTTAATGGAAAAGCAACAAATGAAAAACACGTTGGTACTACAGTGCAAATGACAAGTAGGCTAACATTTTAAAAAGGACTAGCTTTATCCTATTTTAACTACTTCGCTAGCTCTCCATTTTCTTTCTGCCCTTTTGTTTCCCTCCTCAATGCAGCTCAGGCTTCTGCAGCATCTTCCCATAGTTCCCATACAGTCTAATGTGCATCAGTCACAAACAAGCTTTAAGATTTTACTCCTATAGCAATACTACTTATCACTTCCTTTTGGCAAAGGGGAAAGCTGAGACTAAGATCTTCAGACCTAAACTTTGGTCTGATGGAAGCAGAGCCTGCTGCTTTCCCAACTATACTAGGAATATTTTGAAAAATATTCCTGTGTTGAAAGCACCATCAAATACATGACAATGTTGCAAAGACTGTGCATGCTTCACATTAAATGTGGTAGGTAGTCCCACTAACTTCAATGAGATTGATCCCAATGTCTATAATTGCACCTTCTATCATACAACACATAGGTGTATGTGCTGTATCATACAGCACAATCAAGATCCAGGCTTTGTCTTTCAGCACTAGAAAAATCCTAACAAGCAAATCAGAAGAACGAGAAAAATACCAAACAAACAACAAAAAACCACACATTTTAAAGCTATTTTTCAAGGTAATATTATTCCTATAAAACTTAAAAAATGGACTGCGAAAACGCCTTGCTCTGCCTCCAATTCTTTCCTTAAGATTCTCCAGACTTAAAAGCTACAATCAAAGCATAAAAAATGATACTTTCTTGCTAAAAGAAAGTAAAAAATGTATTCAAGTAGCCTATTTTTTGTTGTTGTTGTGATTTCTTTTACAATTCCTACACATTTCACACACACATCAATCAAAATGCAGTTCTCTGACAACATGTTTCGTCCATAAGGAACAAAACCAGACTATCTTCCAGTGCAGCAAAGGAGTCTGAAGGCCTTAAGAATAAGGATGGAGGTTTTCCTCTGTATCCTCTCTTCCTTCCAAGGCTGAGGAAAAGGATGGAGAGGGAATAGCCATCTTACACAGTAAAAAACAAAGAGGCTGTGTTAAAAAGTAGAAATTTTATCTTAATGTAGACAAGAAGATGAAATTTCCAAGGTTATGGTTAAAACTACTGCTTTGCTAACAGAACAAAACAGATGAAAGATTAAAAATTACATTTTGGACTCAATTTTCTTGTCCCTAAGCTTTGAGTTACTGAGTGATCTGTTCAGGTGAAGGACGAATGTCTGTAGGTATCACATCCTCAAAACCATGGCAATGGGACACTATCTTTTGCTCTCATTTTTTAATATAAATAAGCTGCTGTGAACTGAGAGAAAAGAATCTGCCAGTAAGCAGAATTATAAGGAAAGTGTCTGGCCCACAGCAAGTCATTAAGGGTTGTGCTTGAACTTCAAATCACTGCAAAGGAGCATGAAATGTCCTGCCTCCCCACTTCCAAAAAACAAAGTAACTCCTGAATTTTGTACTTTTTTGAAAGGGAAGTGTAGCTACCTTCTTGCTCTTCATCAAAATAAAAAGCTGTGCAAATATTCATCACAGTGGGAAAGTCAATTAATCAAATTAATTTTAGAAATGCTACTCAGGACAGATTATGAAAACAAATAAATAAAATCAAATCTTATGTTAAAGTGTTAACACACACAACTTCATTGCCAATGAGGGACTACCTGCGTTCAAAAATCAAGAATATGCAAACATCTAATAATAATGTTAATGAAAGTTAGAAATTAACACGGGAAATTACCAGGGTAAAATAAAGGTTATACAACCAGCAGAGAATGTGCAACTGTTGCTTCAAACTGCATTACACAGGACCAGCTGTTTGAACAAGCGTAAATCCCTCTTAATTATGTGTTCTCCTCCTGAGCTTTGTTTTCACCTCTTTTCCCAGATTCTCATGTTATCAGTTGGCAGTGGGTATATGAAGGACCCTGAACAAATACTGGACTCATCCCGATTAATCTCTGCCTAATAAGCAAGTCAAATTCAGTCTACCTTTGTCAGATATTGAGCAAGACAATAAATTAACCAAATTCATTTCAGAAATTTCTGAATGGGACTGAATATTGTATAGTCTGCAGCAGCGATGAACACAAAAAGCCAAAATTTAAACTTGCTTTTTATCTGTGTTATTTTTGGTATCTCTGAGCACAGCAACACAATATACTTCATTGAATGAGGTGACTTCAGCCATCACAACAATTACTTTTTCCTAGAGTAGTTACAGCCTGCTGGTCAGTAACAGATTCACTCAACTTGACATGGAACATCTTAAATTATGTACAGGGACAGTCTCTACCTTGATATTACTTGCAAAGTTGAGGAAAACTGAAACATTTATTAAAAACCTGTTGCCAGAATCCAGTTATTTTTCAAACAACAGGCCACAATATCTCAGTTCTGACAGAATTTTGCTAATGAGAAATCAGAGCAGACAAGATTCCTACAAGTTTCTTAAATCATTTGGTTTCATACACAGAACACAGTAAGTATACAGGTATGGGTGAGTTCACAGATACAGTATAAATAATAAGAGAAATTTGGCAATTCATTTCAGTATACATTATCCAGCATGTTCAGCTGCTGTAGTATGCTGCTGTATATAAATTGTGTCCTTGAAGCAGATATCCACTATATAGTGCTCTCTTAATCCTGAAAGACAGAAGCATCTGATAGTTTTAAATGTTTTATTGCTTAGGCTGTATTATTTGAGAATCTCACACTGACCAATTTTGCAGATAATGTGGACGAGTTGTTTTTAATGCTTCATCTTTTAATGAGAAGAATCTCAGCACTTCCCTCTGCCGAGTGAAATCTATTAAGCAATTTACATTTTTATTCTCTGTTAGTAAGGCAGAACCATGTCTTCATTAACATATTTCATTTGCTATTAATTTTCTAAGGAAAGAATTGATAAGGGCATTGGCCATTATGGAACCAAGATATAGAAATAGCAAAAACATTTTCCTTGGTTATAATTGCTTGCACTGTTGAGATAAACTACATCTGTACTTAAAACCAATTCTCAACATGAGGAGATATTTGTGTTTGTATCCAAGAGCCACAGACAACCACCTCTTGATTTACATCATTATAATATCCATTTTATTACATCTACCAGATTGTAAATGTAAACATCTCAAGATATTTTCACATTCGTCACTGCAGTGTAAATCTGAATTAAAACGGCACTAAAAATAGAAGTATTAAGCAGGAATTTGGATAGGCCCTTATTGCTACAGTAGATTCTCAGTTCATTCTGACTACTTCTAAGTACTTATTCAGGCGACTACCAGCTTTTGTAGTAGAGATTTCATCTATGCTGCATTTTAAAATACAGAGTGATATGACAGATTTTACTCAGACTCAAGATAGGAATACTGATGCTAAAGCTTCTACTCACCACAAAAGAACCATCTTAAGGCAATGACTGAAAGGATTGGTAACATTTTGAAAGCAATTCTGAGACTGACATCTCAATGTGTTCTTCACTGAACAAAAACACAGCCTTGTTTTAAAAAGATTATAAGTTGAACAGGTAAATCAAGGGAAAAAAACACTGCTCTTCCTACACAAACACGTCAGAGTTGGTTACTGAAAAATGTCATCGTCCTGTCTAGTGCATCAATCTGCTGGTATCCATGTGTGTATGACAAGGTCCATCTCCAGCACAGGGCTGGCGAAGTTAAAAACTTGTTGCAAAGGACATAGAAAAACTCTCTTAAACTTACTCTGAATTTTAAACTGAGTTACTCAGTATATGAACACACTCAGTATATGAACACATGGAAACTAATGTTAAAATTTTTCTTTTTACACAACTGAAAATATATAATATCGGTAATATTAGTAACTTTTAAAAGCTTTTTGATCAGTTATTTCATTCTTTTCAAATTGTTTAAAGATGCTGGACACTATGTCAAACTTTTCTGTTACAGACATGTAAAAAAAGGCAATAAACCCCAAGTGTGTATTGAAATATCTCATTTCAACCCCTCACATTTACATTTCAGCATAACAGTAGGCCTTTTTTTTTTTTTTTTTTTTTTCTTTTAAGAGGAAACCCAAACCCACAAGCACTGTATTCTCAAATGCTCTTTCAGCATCCCAGAAAAAAAATAAGTCTTTTTTTTTTTTGGATGTGAGCAGAGTGAAATTCTCAATGAAACAATAAAAACAGCCTGAAAAGATTAGACTTGGAAGTACAGACACTACTGTAATCTATTCTACTAATTGAAGTAATGTTATTTTATCAAATAACTTTACACTAAACTTTTGTTTGAGCTAGAGTGCTTTCTAACAGACTTAGTCTTTTGAATTAAAGATACAAGGCAAACAAGTTTAATAACTTCCTGGTAAATGATTCCCATCTATCATTTAGGACTCTTCATAATCTGACTCTATTCAGATTCTACCTGCTAAGATCATACCATGGTAACACTTGAGTTTAGAGCTTGTATACACAGAGGATCGTTTCCAGTTTCTAGAAATATGGATGAGAGGCTCTTAAGTTTTAAATGGCTTCCTCATTTCACATATGTATTTGTACTAAACTTTGGTACTTTTCATCTATTCAGGTTCTATTGATTGTTCTCTCATACAAGCAAATTCAGTGCCAACACAACTCATTAAATACCATGTTGGTCCTCATGGCAATTTCAGTGCTAACACTGCAGGCCCTCACTGCAGTCCAGTCATACAATTCTCTATCTAAACTGAAAAGTAAAATTACATCTATACAGGAACCCTGCAAAATGACTGAACTGAAATATATTGCCATCAGCTTCCTTGCTAAGGATTCGACTTCAGTCATACTGGAGTTGCAACTTACATTTTCATCTCTTATTTTTCAGAAAACCTATGAATACTTATACTTCTGAGGGGGGGAAAAAAAAGCATGGAAAGCTGTGATTTAGATTATAAAAATGTCAGTTTATTCTGACCACTGTGGAATAGGAAAAGTGCAATTTGAAGATCGTACACATAAAGCTTTGACATTTATGATCCAAGGTCAGAATTTGCTATGGACTAAGCTATGTAAAAATATTCATTTGCTGATCTATGTCATTTGGTAAATCCATTTTTCCTTTTGCAAAGATGAGTTTTACCTTCCCAGAAATGTATTCCAAATATATTTCCCACATGGCAGAAAAAAATATTAGTTCTAAATGCTACTTCTTCCATCTTATTTATTCCATCTGCTCAAGCTTACATGTATGCACAGTCCTACTACTGTGCATTTCACTGGATTTTAATAAATAGAAATATATTATATAGTAGTCATCAGGTTGAAAATCACAGCCTAGGAACTGGTAATGTCTCTAAAACTGTTGTATTGGGCTCTAAAATGCCCCCACAGTAATGAAGGAATTTGTTTCTATTTTATGAAAAAACACAGTATGAAAATACTTGATCTGATTTGAAGATCGAATCAATTTTGCAGATTTAAATCCTGTTCACAGAGGGACCTTTGTGAGGATATGCTAATGGAGCAATCATAATTAATGCAAAGAAATAGCTTAAGGAAAAAATTCTATCTGTTATGATGTAATTCAGCCTACCTTCTCCACTTAACAACCAAAGATAAATGCTTAAAAAAAAAAGTCCTACCACATTCAAAATACTGTTAATTTCCATTACTAGGTGGAATATAATATTTCTTGACAGTGAGGGTGACAGAGCACTGGAACAGGCTGCCCAGAGAGGTTGTGGAGTCTCCTTCTCTGGAGATCTTCTAAACCCACTTGGATGTGGTCCTGTGCCACGTGCTCTGGGTGTCCCTGCTGGAGCAGGGGGATTGGACTAGATGATCTCTAGAGGTCCCTTCCAACCTCAGGCACTCTATGATTCTATGAATATAACTTCATCTGGCAAGGTGACCACCTTGCTGACAACACAGCCGCTCCACTGGATAAAGGGGAGGCAGCAGACGAGGTCTTGATGGAACATACACTGAATTGTGAAGAGAGAGAGGCAGGAAGGAAAAGGTCACGGACCTACATTTAGAAGAATCACTAATGATGCATCAGTAAGTGTCTGCAATCAAAATGAAACCTTGTTATAGCAAGAAATATAAATTTAAAATGGAAGTCACAGTTCTGGCTGACAAACCCAATGTCTACAATCCCTACTTTCTAACCAAACAGTACCAGACCTCTGCGGTGAGGCTTTCTTGCACTTTCCGCCGCAACTGAATCTAATATGTAAACATTATTACAATAATGCTCCTCATACACTTAGGTCTGCTGCACTGAAGGGATGTGCATCATCTCACAGGCCAAACTGTGCTCAAATAGAAGTTAATGAATGGGATAAGCACATTGCTGGTATTTAAATTAAAAAAAGTCTCATGGTGATGGACTAAGCAAAGGCTCAGCCACATGTTGAGTTGCATGTCTTGTAGAAGTATCCAATAATCCAAGTATCCAAAACTCATCTGCATACCCTTTGATTTCCTTCCTCCTTGACATGCAGCTCAAGATCCAAGAAATGCACATAGATTCAGGTAACACAAGTACGTTGCTAATGGATAAAAATTTATGCAGAAGACTGTTCTGCAAATAAATTTTGGCACACAAAAACCCCTATAAAACAAAGATCTTGAGATGGATAGAAAAGAACAAAGAGAAAAATATGCATTTAGAAGAATTGTAAGCTAGATAAAACTGCAAGAAATAAGATGCATGTTACTTAAAATGTACACTGACTCCAAATTAGCTGATAGGTGAAAAGTAGATTTATGTAAAACATGGCTAAACTAACATCTATGTAACATGAGCATGCAATTCTTTTTTTTTTGTATGCAGCAGCTATTAATCATTATTCCATTCTTTATAAACTATTTATGTATTAAGATACTCCAAATTTAAAATAGAAATAGAGGTGATGGAGCATGCAGCCTGAAATGACAGGATTTTACTCCTTAAAAGTGACTTTTAAATTTAAGCAGTTACATTTATGTCAGTTTAACTCATGTTAATGGCTCTGTGGCTTCACTTTTCTGATCATCACTGACATTAAGTAGCAGTGTGTGCACAAGCTCCCAGGATTCAACTACCCGTAGAACTGCTGTTGCAATCAAAGTCTCTGATTCTTGGAGGAAAAACCATTAACAAAAAAAGATGCTTGTCAAAATTAATTTTTCCGAAGTGCCATCCTACAGACGGACTAACCTCACAAATTAAAGTTTTGGTTTTGAAAGTAACAGCCCAATAGAAACCAAAATGCTCTCATTTTCTGTTGCATAGTCAGAATAATAAGGCAATAATCAAAAGCATGTAGGCAACAACATGCAACCATCATACTATATGTCATTATGCAAGCAGTGTGTTTTTCCTCCCCCATTTAAAGTAAATTCCAAAATATCTAAAATCTACATGATCAGAAGTAAGCAAGGACCATGCCCAAAGCAAAACAGGCTTTCTGTCTTATAACACGTAGCAAGTAAAGATATCTATTTACAGGCTGCATTTCCCAAACTATTTGAAAAGGAAGCATATCACATCTCAAAGCAGCAGACATTACTTAGGTTTAGCATAGAGTTCAAAGGCTTTACCATACAATCAAAGAATAAAGGTTCATTTTCTTAATCAGATTTTGTTGCTTAAGCATGAAATGAGTATAATTAATTCATACTGAAGATTTTTCTGGGATTAAAAAAAAAAAGGTCCTCTATAAAGGAGATGAAAATTTGAAATTCATTCTCATTTGCTCAGGAGAACTTCTGGTCCTATTTTGGTCCAAAGACACATTAGCTGAATTTTCAGCAAACCTTCTTTCAGCAAAGACTTCAGCAAAGCTAGGTCTGAGGCACACAGCCTTTGCTTGGCAGCCCAGAACCCTTAAAACTTTAACTGTCAGTAATAGTGGCTGTTTTTTTGTAGCTTTTAAGTTTCCCTAAAGTACAAACGGGGCAGAACTTTTCCTTAGCTCAAATTTTACATAATATTCTGACAAATTTTGTTGTCAGAGGAGACCTTTGTGGGGGCCTATGACACAACAGAGGGTGCACAGAGGCCCACAGAGGCCTATAACCTATACACAAAACCAGGCAGTTTTCTAAACTGAAAAACTTCTTCTGTGCTGTCTGTTAAGAAATGGGTTGATTCCTTCAACAGCTAGTCCTAGAGAANCTATGACACGACAGAGGGTGCACAGAGGCCCACAACCTATACCCAAAACCAGGCAGTTTTCTAAACTGGAAAACCATATGGAAAAACTTCTTCTGTGCTGTCTGTTAAGAAATGGGTTGATTCCTTCAACAGCTAGTCCTAGAGAAATATATGGCAGAATCATTCAGAATCTATTTTTGAAGCTATTTTATGAATATTAATATTAAAAGGTAACAATATGTGCTACTAACAACCATATATTCAGATTCATCGTCCTAAATATGGGAAGAAAACTCCTCTAAATGGCATATTTTTAAAAAATTTTGTGGTGATGATAGTCCCTGGACTTCAGCCTACATTTTTTTTTTTTTTTTAAGAGGAAAAGAGCTCTAGTAACTATTTATGTATCAGATAAATTTATATTTTTAAGAGCAGAAAGGTCTAGAGTTTATATACACTGATTGAAAAGAAGGCTACATACAAAGTGGCCACTTTTCTTGTGGAAAAAAAATACATTCTCTCTCATGAGAGAATAAAATGATAGTGAAAGTTGAAATACTTTATAAATATCCCAGGGTGATTCCTCAGATGGTCCTAGAGATTTGTAAACTCAAGCAATATTGCCAGCAGACTGAAGGAATAAGATAAGACTGCATGAAAAAAAAAAAAACATGACATCAATTGACAATCATAATTATTAATACATCAGAATTCCTTTAAGAAATATATAAAATAATGCTTAAGAAAAACAATTTAAATATCTATGGACATTCTTAAAAGGCTTTTCCATAAATCTCTGACTAGAAACCACTGAAGAACATTATCTACTAAAAAGGGCACAGATGAGAAACAAAAGAAAAACCCAGTTTCGGATGAAATGGTAAAAGAAAAGAGAATTTCTCATTAGTTTATGGTGCTCCTTTGCTTATAGACGAATGGATTCTTTGGAAACACTGTGGCATTGAACAGAGCAAGCTGTAGACATCTGAGTGAGCTTTATCAGTCAAGGGCACCATAGCAAGTTAAGAACACGTCCAGTTAAGTTAAAATACTCTAAATACTGCACACTTAGATTAAGTTAATAGAATATGAAGGTATGAAATACCTAAAATGTATTTAATCTGTATACAGAATACCAGGCCACCCAAAGCTCCCTTTGCAATTGCTCATGCTCACTGTAGTTCTCTTCATTTAATCTTTCTTGCTATCCCTTTTTACTTGTGCACTTGCTGGATTTTTTTTTTATTTCCATCTCAAAGTAAGTATTTAATTAATGCAGGCAACAATTTATGCTTCCAGAAACAATACCCTTCACGTTTTCATATGGATAAAATGCGTCGTGAACAAGCACAAATAAATATTGTCAAAAATTAGTCAAAAGTAATTACATTTCCTTATTTTTTATGCATTATCAGTAGAGAAACAGTTTGTCTAGAATGATAAACATCTTAGCTAATTTACTCAAAGTTGATAGGATCATAAATCCTACTTCCAATTGAACCTGTTTCACAAATAAAAGATGGCTGCAGCTTAAACATCTATAGCTCCTTCACCTACATTTTGACAGATCAGGCTAAATGTAGGTCATGGTTATCTGATAACTGGTATAATGGCTGCAGCAAAGTCACAAGGGAATTTTTAATCACTCCACTTCCCAAATACTTACTTCAAAATCTATATACAACTCCAGGTAATTGGACAAATCTGAAACTCACAGGACAGCAAACTATTCTCTTCACCAGGAGCTTTCTTTACGATGTCATGAAATATTGTATATAAAAAGATGTACGTTTTTCATACACCGAGGGAATAGTAAGGAAAAGAACAACGGAGACTTGATAGTCATACACAAATTCTCATGAAGTCATTATGTCAATGTTTAAATTGCACAAAATTTGTATTCAAGCTAAGTCTACTCTCACAATTTAAATCCTGAAATGCATCTGGGGTGAGGAATATCATACAACTTCACCTGGCAAATTTTCAAAGCTAAATTTTAAACAAAACAAATGACGGGCTTAAAGTTACAGTCCTAAATTCATTTTAGATATTCCTCCCAATTTTCAAAAATGCTGAACACTCGGCAGCTCTCTACACCCCTAAGATAATGAAAAAAAGCATAATTTAACAATATAAGGGGAAGGCTAAATGAGATTACCTTCTCTAAATGACACGGCTATTTGCATTTAAGTGGCATACAAACAGTAATTACATTTGTCATTTGCATAATAATGAAACAATCCTTTTATGACAAGGTGTGGCCTAGAGAAGCTTCATGACTGTGAAATTCTTTTCATAAATTAAACTTGCTTTACCTTCTGAGCCTTTGCTAATTGCCCTATAACTTCCTGGGGCAAAACTCTTAATTCTTGTTACTGAAACCTGTGCCTTGTAACTGTTGCCTGACTGAACTGAATGAGCATAACCTGAGCATACATGCATAACCTGTAAGCAGACATTTTAATTATGTTAGTCATATTGCCAGTCATTACAGATATTGGTTTTATATACTGCACAAATGGATTTCCAACCATCAATGGGCAGAGCTAGAAGTTAAGACATGAACATTCTAAAGGACATCTTTTCTTACCTCCCAAAACCAAAACATTCTTTTTTTTTTATTTAAAGAAAACCCCGGTATTTTGACCTGTATTTTTCATGCACCAGTTAACTAGAAAATTACAAAACCTGAAGAGCTCAGATAAAATTCATCAAGGGGATTAAAACAACACGTGCCTCCTCCTTTCAGTAACTGTGGGATGCTACTGGAATGTGAATTAAGGACTCTCAAGCCTTTGAAAAATAAGAAGCTCTGAATTTTTAATTTTGTTAACTAATCATTAGAGAACTGGAAATTGCTGTGTTTCTGCCTGTTTGATAGGTAGCTGCTTCCATAAAGTACATTTTTAATTTTGTAAGAGCTGGCCTGTTTCCCAGCAGCACATTGATTTGTGGGACCACTACTTACACCACCTAGAGCATAATTAAATATTAAGTCCCTCTTTGATGTATGCAAAGCCTGACTAAGAGGATTACTAGCGACACTGAGGGTGGCTTTCACACATTTTCTGGTAATTTAACTCTGCAATATCATTAAACTTATCTTTACTCAATAGGAACCACATTCATCCTTTACAATATCTGTTTACCATATCTGATCTCCCTTTTTGTACCAAGAAATGGCAGGGGTGAGGAACAGAGAGCCTTCCAAAAGGCTGAAAAACATGCCAACAAAGTAAAACAATTTAGAAGTAGTCAAATGAACATACTTGTGCAATATGTACAAATGAAATTTTATTTAAATATATGTTCCTCTTTTCGCTAATAGTAAAATTAGATCCCGGGGTGAGATCTCAAGGAGCTTACTACTTTGCTAGTAACAAAAAGGATGACCGAGTTCAGAAAGGTGTAGTGAGTAAGGGATACTTATGGACCAGACTGCCACAGCAGTCTGAAAGCTAGCACATATCACAGCACATATCTGAAAGAAGTAATTCGTGATTTTTATTTTTGGTCCTGGCTTACCCAGGATTACCCAGTAACCTACACAGGATTTTTAAATTGTTCTTCAACTTTCCCTTTTGTAAAATAAGGACGTCTCTTTAAGGCCCTTCCACTGAAAGCATTACCCTGGACGAGAGAAACTTGTTAATTAACACTGCCAAATCTCCCTACCACAAATCCTTTCCTTTTCAGCAGTGATATAACTACTGAGTTCCACGGGGTAATTATTTTAGTAACATATCACAAAGGATTTTGAAATGCACCTAGCAAAGACAGTGACACAGTCTCCCCTGTTTGTTAATTGACAAAAGAAGCAAACTTATTTGCCATATAGGTTATGATTTCCTCTTCATAACACCAACTCCTGGACTACAGTTTGGCACCAGCTGACTAGCAGAGAAAAACAAAAGCAAATCGTCTAACGTGGATCATTCATTTGGTTTTTTGGACATCAGAGAATTCCAGCTGCCAGTTACTGGCACCTAAGAGACTGAGCAATAGGACTTCTCAGTCTAAACCCCATATTCACTACCTAGCATGAGGCATCCACCAGAAACAGAAGACTCCATCTACCACATTTGTCTTAACTGTGTTCCAGAAGGCTTCTTATGGCTGCACTTTGTAGCAGGAATTAGGGGAAAAAAAGTACATGCATAAGGACACTTGTGCTAAGTATGAAAATTGTTTCTGAACTTTGCTAAGCAATAAACACTATATACAGAGAAGTTATATATAAATAAACATGCAATTCTGTAAGGAAGAAAGATTTGAGGTTATTTAGCACAGTAATCTTGTTTCTGAGCCAAAGAGTTTTGACAGGTTGGAAGTCTGGGCCAACAAGAACATGAGTTTAAATAGAAGTAAATGTAAAGTCCTGCGCTCCCAGGATGGAGCCAACCCAAGGAGCAGGACAGGACAAGGCGAGGTCTGGCTGCCTTGGAAGCAGATCTGCTGAGAAAGCTCTTGGGTCCTGGGTGACACAAGGTGCACCTGATCCAAGGCAAATCTGCTCCTGGGCTGCACAGCAAGAGCACTTGCTGTGATGATGACGAAGGTGACCCAACTATCGCACTTCTCTTGTCAGGCTGCACCTGGAATACTGTGTGCAGTTTTGGTCCCCCCACCCCAGGTTGAGAGAGAGCCTGGAAAGCGGGAGAGAGTGCAGCACGGGGCTACCACAATGATCAGAAGTTTAGCCTTCCATGAATTCCTTTAGCCCTAGTTATTCCACACAGACAGAGCTCTGCCAATATTTATTTATTCAAGAAGCACAACCTGACTGAGACCAGAAGAACAGTGGGCAATGTGAAGGCTTCTTGTACTGTGCAAGAAGCAGTTCTCTCTGCATCCACACCTTCATACTGAGGATGGTCCCACCTGTGCCAGTTTACACTAAAGCAGCTATTGCAATTTGGGGTTGAATCAGGAACACTGGAAAACTATTGATTTGGTAAATTTTAAAACCTCTTTAAGAAACTTCTAACAGACCAAAGACACTTCAAGTGCAACATTATTTAACCACAGACAGGGTAGCATTATTATGGGAAGGACATATTACTGTATTATTGGCATGGAAGAGATTTAATTAGATCCTAAAACACTATGAGATAAAAGCAAAAAGTTGCTAGTTTTATGTTATGAAGTTTTATACAAATAGACTAATAAAAGTCATCTTGTCTTCTAAAACTCTTAAGCAAGTTTAATGAGACTTGCAAATTTTTTGTCAAATAACAGTTGCAAATAACAGTTTCCTTCTCTTTCCTCTACTGAAAAGGTTTAAAGCTGTTATCTACATCTAATTTCCTACATTTTTCAGTTCAATAGTTCAACACTTTAGACTTGAAGTGCTTTTGGATTGGAAAGAATGATCACAGGTAGCAGAAATATTGCCCAAGGATACTATTCACTAACAACAGAAAGCTGAAGATCAAGAATCATCTCAGACATACTCAAGAATGACTGAGTAGCTAAGTGCCTATATTACGTGAGTGCAAGGGAAAAGTAATTTTAAAGGAGAGAAGAGATAAGCATTTTCTTTTAAAGATTATTATCTTGAATGACCTTAGTTCAGTGAATCAAAACTGAGATATTGCTTTTGTTTTATATAAATATATTTTTTGTGTGTGTAGAGGATTTGTAGGATGTATTAGAAATGTTTTGTTTCAGTTTCCTGAACATTTGGCATTTTCATGGAGGGGATGGGGCGGGGGGATGGAAGTGGCATTCAGAAAACAGATGAGAAGTAATTCAGCTTCTCAATAATTCACATGAAACAAGTGAAACTCATATGATTTCAAAACAACACAAGCCTCAAAGACAGCAGTGATGGTTACAAGAATGTTCCTTCCCGTTAAACATTTAGGATATGTTCATTGTACTTAGAAGACTAAATGCAGAAGCTCTAAAATACATACTCTGAAGCACTTAAACACTTCAAAGTTTGTCATAAAATAAAGCAGTTAAGCTATTAATAGGTATCCAACAAGAACCTTACTGTTTTGGGTTTTTTTTTTCTTTTCTTTAAAAGAAAAAAAAAAAAAAATAGAAGAGTGCACTTGAACAAGCATAAAAGTTAAATTACTAAAAATATTTCACTTCGTCATCTAAAAACCTATCATGCATAAGTGGAAAAACACACAAATAAACCCTTCAAAGCCTCAGCCATTTGGATAAATCGGAGGAGAAACTTTTTATACACTCTATGTTGTAACAGAAGGTGTCAAGCAATACGGCAGTTTTATTCAGACTTATATGAAGGTTTGTGATGATTAACAACAAAACGGTATTTTCCTAGAACAGGTTGGAAACAAGCTAGCTTTAACTTTTTCTTTTGTAGAAATAATGCTGAGTTCTAGAACTTGTATGTACATTAAAATTAAAATGAAACCTAAGCATGTATTATCCTTTAATCCAGGAGGAAAGGTCTTGGACTCCAAAACTTGGGCTAAAAGTGCGCTCTCTCTCTCCCCTCTCATCCCCGCTCTTTTTGAAAGGAAATGAGCAATAGTTTGGAGTAAATTTCTTTCAGGAATAATTTAACCTCACTTTTTTCATGTTAAACTGAAAGAGATTTAAAATTCTCACCTGGTCAGTTAGAGATACAAATTGTTCTGAGAAACTACTATCTTTCATTTGCTAGGTACTTCTTTTAAAAAGAGAGGCAACAGTTGCCTCTAAAAGGAAACTCATTCCTCACCAAGCAAGTTGTTTCATTTGACACTGTGCTTATCTTCCCAGTGCCTGCTTACGAGGTAACACTTAACTAAGGGGCTTAGAAAAAAGACAGCTGAGCTTGTTCAGCAAGAAGAGAAGGTCAACAGGGGATCTAATCAGTTTATATAAATACCTCATGGGAGGCAGTGAGGAGGATGGGGCGGGCCTCTTTTCAGTGGTGGCCACCCACAGAACTAGAGGAAAACAGCCGGAAACTGAAGCACCAAAAGTTCCACAGGAACTTAAGGAAAAATTTCTTGACAGTGAGGGTGACAGAGCACTGGCACAGGCTGCCCAGAGGGGTTGTGGAGTCTCCTTCTCTGGAGATCTTCTAAACCCACTTGGATGCCACCCTATGTCACATGCTCTAGGTGGCCCTGAGGATGCAGGGGGGTTGGACTAGATGATCTCTAAAGGTCCCTTCCAACCTTAATTCTTTGGTTCCAGGATTTTATGAAATTCCAGTTCTAACTCTGATTATACACAGTTGTTGATGCAAATACCTTTCTTTCGGGCCAGCAAGCTCTGAGGACGGCCTGCGTTCTGAAGAAGACAAGCAGCTCGCTGTCCTCGTCACTGAGGTGGAACGCTTGCTCCATGACTTGGAGCACTTTGATGCGAGGCTTCACTGGTAAAGAGTCATCACCACAGAAAGGTCTCAACCACGCCAGCAGGTCATCTGAGGAAACTATTTTCTCCCTGGAATTCAAGTTAAATAATGCAGTGTTAACTGTCTTCAGTAAAGATAACACAAAAAAAGCACGTGTTTGCCAAGTTGTTTATGTTCTCATTGCAAGAAATTTCCTCAGAAGGCTCATAAATTATTTTTTCTTGTTATGCAGAACTGAAACACAGTTGAATGTAATCAAAACGAGGATCTATCAAAATTGTTGTACAAAGTATAGAAAACACCATTCCTTGCATTTCTGCCTGTGTGATTTGGTAAACACATTGTAACAAACTGTATCAACTTTTAAGATCTTTATCAACAGCTGTCTTTTTTAAATATAATGTTTTTACATGAATAAAAAAGGAAAACATTCAAATGATTCAAAACCTCAGCTGAAGCTTATTACAGCCCAACTTTGCTATTATTTTATTACAGGTTTTAGAAAACCTGTAATGAAAAATGTTCCTTTTCCCTAGGAAAGGGAACTTGGCCAACATACTATAATTAAAGATTATATAATCATAAAGAGAGACACAATCACAAAAAAAAAAAATACACACAACGCTCATTCCCCTAAACCATACTCTTGTCTTATGTGACTTCCAGAAAATAGCCGGATTGGAAAGTTAAATAATCTTTTCTATGTTTTACACTAAATCCATTTTTATACATTTCAATCATTCAATGCATAAAGATGCCAAAATTCAATAACACAAAGGAGCCAAGAATTCTACTGTGGGAAAAATATGTAATAAATACACCAGAACTATAGCTCTCAGTATCTAGCAAAGTCTGTTTCTAAAGTATGAAATAAGGAATAACATCAGCACATGTGTGGGAAAAGCAAAATGGAACTTCATCTTGAAACTTCAGCGGTTTGTATTAACTTTTTACACTTTAAGATGATCTTCATCAAATCCCTGTCCTGATAAATGCTCTATAGTCAAACTGAAAAGAAAATCAAGTACTTGATCAAAACCAAAAATATTTCTACCTCTACAGTCAATGATTTCACTTCAGCTTTAGCAACATTAAAACATCAACTTGCTGAAACATTCCACCGCTATCCTCATGCTTGAAAGCAAGTGTTAAACATCGTTTCACACATCTTGACAGACATTAAAACATCAACATCCCCAACATGAGAGGGTTAATTATCAAGCCTTTACTTCCTTTAACACTTCATGTTTTAAAAGATGCCTTTACAGAACATACGGAGCTAAAGCTGGTGGGTTCCTGCAGCACTGTCAGGCCTGCGTGCGTGTCTGTGAATGGGAACCACAACACACGACTTGAGCAAAACACAGACTTTGTTGTAGCACATTTTTCTAAACACTCATATCACTTTGGCCATTTTAGACTTGATCACAGTCACATAAACATAGTAAGAATTGTACAACACATATGCTTCAGCGAAGAAGAGTTATTCCATGAAAGCCTCAAAAGGACAAATGTCTGTGTACATTCAAATCTTCAGAATTCTCAGCTATGGAAGGTTTGCTTTCATTTGCTTTCATTTCAATTGCTTTCATTTTTTTTTTCTAAGATTTTTTTTTCTGATGAATAATTCTACTCATAGTTACCAAGTTTAAATTATTTTTCCTCCCTCAAGTGAGGATAAATATGTTTATATGTTTCAGGTAACAATCTGAACGGCTCTTATGGAACACAAAACAGTTTGTCAAAAAGTCAAATTTATTTCCTAATACCAGTCTAAATTTTAAATAATTAAAAAAAAAATCTAATTACTCAAATGGGTAAACTGCCATAATAGATCACTTTTTTTTCCCTGAAGTATCTGAAAAATATATATATTTTTTATAAGAACATATAATAAGAGCTGGTTAGAGTATGGCTTTCTGAGCAGGTTCAAAGAGTCCACAAAGTTTAACTTAGAAAAAAAATATACTAAATTTGATTCCAAACTAACAGGGTTTAAAGGAAGCATGCACATGCTTTCCACTAAATTAATTTCACTAAATGTTATGAAATTCAGCCTATTAGGGAACAGAAAATATCATTCTCTGCAGTGTCTTGGACTTCTTTGCTTTGAAAAATGCAATTCATCTGTTTAATGTACTATGAATAATTACACGTATTCTGGCATACAAGACTTCAGATCTGCTTTTTGTTGGAATTTTGTAATACAAGAGCACAAGGCTGTAATAGAGGCGTTATATCTTGCTGCCTAGTATGGAAATTGCTCTTATCTTTTATTATTGTTTTTCACTGATTTTGCTTTTTGTCCACTTGAACTTATTTTTGCAAGAGAAACTTGAGAAGTTTTTCTACAAAGAAGAAGTAACAAAGTGTATAAAAATTACTAAAATATAACATTAAGACAAAGAACTTTCTGGACATGTATCTTTAATGTTATTTAAAATGTAATTTAATACATTTTAAATAAAAACCTATTTAGAATACCAACAGAGTCAGAAGAAACCATTAGATTTAACCTCTACGTATCGTTTATTATTAACTATCATTAAATACCTTCCCCAAAGACTTCAGCTGCACAAAATATTGGAACACAAAAAAGAATGTAGTGTTACAATATGCAAAATGCTGAGAGGGTTATTAGGTGAGAATCATATAAACGAGTCCAGTAGACAAACTGCAACAGGGTTGGGAAAAAAAATTCTGAGAAGTCTTTAGTAATTCTGAAATAGATATTTCCATCAGACTATTTCTGAATCCACTCAGGCCACGACAATATAGCCAGGAAATGAGAGGTAGATATCCTCAATGATTAAAACAAACAAACAAACAAAAAAAACCTTGATACATCAGACGAAGCAAGAATATTAAGGTTTGGAACTGGACTTGTTATGCCAACACTTTTACTGCCTCTTCACACTTGGAAAAAAATATCTTCATCTAAACAGTTAAGTATTGTAATAACAAGAACAAGCTCCTGGAAAATTCTACGAAAACAAAGCAAAACCAAAACAAACAAAACACTAATAAAAGCTTCACTCATTACTATTTATCCAGTGATTGCATCTTGAAATTTTCAATAAACCAGATTTTAGTACATCTTTCATACAGCTTATGAAATCCATATAAAACAGGCTTTTAATCGAAGCATCTGTGATATTATACTTTCTTGGACATGTGAATTTTAAGACTGTACTTTAAAACTACAGCCTTTATCAGGTAAACCTATTTGCCTGTCAAAGGAAAGCCAACATCTTTCTTTTGCCTTGGCAAAGCCCACCTTGCAGGGTACAAGGCTGGTTGATAGGTTAGATGCTCAGTCTCTAATTCTTTGCTGATACAGTCTCACTCACTAAACTTTACTGTGATGATGAAACACCTTTATAATAAGGTAGGTGTATCACTTGCAGTAAACAATAGTGAAAAAGCACTTTAATTTTAATTTTAATTTTAATTTACCCTAAACGTTTGAGCAGGTATCTAAGGGAAGTAGTTAGGCAGAGGACTCTCTGAGGCATCCGAAGACACTCTCCACCTCATTCTCTCTCATGTAAGGACTTAAATACGAAAAAACTTGGTCAAATAACCATGCAATATTCTAGGAACCTCTCTTCAGATATGACAAAATAATATCATAATGATACTGGATTTTAGGACCTAAAAATTTAAGCTGTTTTATTCTGTCTGGTCTTGACTGATGCCTGTACTTGCATACCACCTGCCTTTACGAAAACAAACTTGTCTGGTTGCTTTTCAAGTATGAGTTTTTTGTATCCAAAGATAAATCTTATTGTCCTATACCCTCCTCCTCTCTGTATAGGTACCTTCTCTCCTTTCACTGTTGATTTTCCTCTTTGTAACTCTAGCCGTTTCTCATTTTTTTCTATACTATCAATAGACAATCTAATGACTACATGCTCCAGTATGCTAATAATTACTGAATGCCCATATTACCTAGGCAGGAGAAAAAGATGCTTCATTTTAATTCACTAATTAGAATAGACAACTATATGAGACTACTAAAAGCAGTGCATTAGAGTAAATGTTTTCGCTCGGGTTATATTTAGACTACACTCATTTGCACAAACACAGCCAACCTGCTAACAATATCAGACAGATTTCATTTTATTCCTTCCTGTGTCTCAAGCAAATAACATTCATCTATCCTTTGGTAGCATTTCAAACTAAAGCTGCCTCTGCTTTAAAAAGAAAAAAGAAAGTGAGAAAGTAGTTCCAGGTAGAGTGTGATTTATAGCTAATGTTCCCTTATTTATCTTAACAAGGCAGACGGGAAGGTATTACCAGTTAGAAAACACCAATTTAACCTGTCTTGCAGCTCTGAAATAATAAGTATTGACAGTTTAGATTTTCAGCAGGCCCTGATTACAATTTTATTTAGACTTTTTATTGTTTGAATAAAGTTGTTCAGCTCAGAATTTGAGCTAAATTAGAAATGATTGGTGGCATTGAAACTGTAAATTCAAAGTATGGGTATTAAAAAGATGGTCTGCTGCAATATTTTCAGAGTTCTGCAGAGCTCACACCTAACATTAATGTAAGTTTCCTTGAGGGGAAGATTTGTGCTTTGTAAACAGAACAGTTGGAGTTTAAATAGGTAAGTAAGAGTAAATATTTAAATGAATCTAAATAAATTCTTGCAGTTCTCACTCTAACTTACTACTTTAAGACTTTAATGTTAATAATGCATACAAATAAAAGATCTGAAAAAATGTATATCTGAATAAAACAGCACTTACATTCTCATTTATAGTGAAATATTACAAGTCAAATGTACTGTAAATTACGATATCAAATCACTCAAGTTAAGTATCCAATAGCTTGATATTACTGCATTTAACTAATTTAGTGCCAGTGTAGACATATCGACAAAACAAGGCAATTGCCTTTCCTGGCTACCAGTTCTTAGTTCATACATCTGGTAGAAAAACTAAGACTGCATTTTATTTTTCTCCTTCTCTTTCCTAGGAATATGGGAAAAAATATCACTGAGCCAGACTTTGACTGATCATTCCAAAAGCTGAAAGAAGGGAATACACACAAAAGAGAGGAAAAAAACAGGAGAAGCATTTGTGAAATTTCTGCAACAAAAATTTAAAAATACTGATAAATCTACATATCTGTATCATTATCCATACAATAACTTCTTACCCTTTTTCAACACTCGCATGGACTGCAGACACGATGCCTTCTAGGACTCCAAGTGGATCCTTCAGTGAGGCAGAAGAATTGCCATCTCCACTATTAATAAGAGAGACAGAATTCAGTAATGAATGATCCTTTATTAGAAGGTTCCTCCCACCCACGATACTATCAAATACTATCTAGATTAGTATAAATAGTATCTAGACTACTGTTTAGATCTGCCACTACTGTTTAGTAGTATCTAGATACTACTGGATACTATCAAGTGACAGCTAAATAAGTTTCAGAAGAGTGAAGGCATCTAGACCTAGAGATCTCTAGACCTCTTTGAAAACAAATCATTATTTATGGTTTGGAATTATGCAGAGTCCTTAGAGAGAGAACTTCTATCCCCAAAATATTACTCTATTTTCACACAAGGGAAAAAGATAAAAAAGTCATACAAAAAAAAAAAGAAAAAAAAAAAGAAAAAAAAAAGAATTCTTCTGGTGTCCCATATATCACAGGCAGATATATTCCATACTAATGCAGGATCTGAATAATTTAGTTAGGTCAAACATCTCAGTCTCAGAAAAATGTGTATTTTGCATAGGAAATCAAATGCAATATGACAGCAATGTTCTATAATAACAGAGAAAATTTTATGTTCTGCCTGTATCTCAAGTAATGAAAGGCAAAATCTTCCTTAACAAAAATAAATAAATAAGATTAAAAAAATACATTAAAAGAAAAAATTTCAGATTTGTTAAGAAAGAGAAAAAAATGCAAGGAAGCTAGGAAAACTTAAGAAAGGTTCTATGAGCAAAGCTACCTTGATAAAGAGTTGTTTATAGGTCAATTAAAAAGTCATCAATTAAACACGTTAATACTGTATTGTATAAGGGACTTAGAAGAATAAGCAGGGGATGATGTCTGAAACAGAAAGCACTAAGGCTGTAGTAAGGGTGCAGGACATAGATCACAGAACCTGCTAGTTCTACTCTCTCCAAATTATCTTTATTATATATAAAGACATTCGAATATCAAATAAAATGATCATCAAAGCTTATAGTTTGTGTTTCATCAGTTTTGGACCTTGATTCTGAGTAATGCTAAGACTTGCTTTTGAAAATGTTTAGTATCTTTAATTAGAAATGTAAGCCTTAAGCTTCTATAGCAATGAGACTTTGAGCATCTGAGAAACAGCTCATCTCAAAGAAACATACATCCAAAGTATGCCAATGGTAATTCCTGAAAAATGGAAAGGATTTTATTTTCAGGTAATCCATCTACAAAGCCACCTCTGGACTACAGTGAATTATTAAAAATTTTTACAGGAAGCTTTGTCATATGGGAGGTGCTGCAGACACACATGTATTATTCTACCAAAAAGGAGAGGTAAAAAGAAAAAAAAAAGAATAAAACAAAAAAGTGAATCTAAAAGGTAAACTAGTTATGAATAACAAGAACACATTTTAATATAAACTAGAAATGAGATCTATTAATTGAAATGAAATAATGCTCTTTCCTGAAATTAATGTACAATTGAACGCTGTCTTTTTTTAAAAAAAAAACTTGACATTGCCTACACTGCCTAAGAATAGTTAGAGAAACTAAAAAGAAATTACAGTTCAGGTGTCAAATTCTCTTGTGTCAGGTAAATACTGTTGCCTTGATCTTTTCTTAATAATTAATGATGAAAAATAAACAGTTACTAACAAAAACAAATTAATGAAGAATTCTTTCAAACATATTATATGTTGTTTTATGCATGTTATAAACAGCAGAACAGGATGCAGTGCTCAGTGCCTCTAAACTCCTAGGCATGAGCATGGTGCAATTATACTGATAAAGGCTTATTTTGATCTCAGTTCAGCTTCAGAAAAAGTGATGCATATTTAAGCAAGATGTTCCTCAAATACAATAAACTACAAAGAACGCTTGAAGGGAGAATAAATTAAATGTATCCAAATCTTTTAACCTAATTATGCTCTTCATTGGAAGTATTTGATATCCTCTTATTTCTCCAGCTTTATTTTCCTCTTTGCTTGCATTTCCTCTGAATATTGGGAAATGAAAAAATCTTATCATGTTCGTACTATCATACCACGCCAGGAAAAAGTCACATTGTCAATCAGGGAAAATCTTGCAGTTTTAATTTTCTTCAAAAGTTAGCAGCCATTAAACAGGAATTCAGATTTCCACCAAACCTTTCCAGCCCACTGCCAGAAACAATATATTCACTATACTCACCTGTACACGTATACATGAGATAAGAAATGTAGGAGCTGTAAACAAAGATTATAGCACCTTGAACAGCAAAAGACCCATCTTTTCTGACTACCTTGATTTCTACATAGGAAACCATCACACATGATCTAAATTTTTCATCACCTATGAATGATCCTAGAAATAATTTCTCACATTGTGGGAAGTGTCCAGTATAATCATGTAAGTGAACTTAGGAGAAAATGAAATTTGTGTAACTCTAATAAGGCTACTAATGTTAACAAACATCTTTTATTTTTCAAAAGTTCCTATTTTCTACTGAAGAGAGAACTCCTCTCCTTCTCTAGAGATCTTCAAGACCCGCTTAGATGCAGTTCTGTGCCACGTGCTCTAGGTGGCCCTGCGTGTGCAGGGGGGTTGGACTAGATGACCTCTAGAGGTCCCTTCCAGCCTTAGGCATTCTATGATTCTATGATTCTATGAATTCTATTGATAGCCGCTAACACTGAAAGAAACTACCAAATACCACTTTTGTAGGAGGAAAGCAGACAGGCCCTACTTGAGAGATACCCTACACAGCAGCTCACAGGCTTCCACTTGGGATTCTGTGCACCAGAACCAGTGTGGCAGGAAGATAAAAGCAGTCAACAGAACTAGACAACACTGCTCTAGAACAGGGGCACCTACTAATGGGCAAATAACTGTATTTTCCATTCAGTGCTGTTTCTGAGAAGGTCTCAGAAGAGTTAAGCCTGTGAAACTGTGCTATTGGAAGTAAGGAGGCAGAAAGTAATCTTCTTTGGGGTTTAATCAGGGGTTATAATCATGAGGCTGAAAAAAGGGACGCATGTTTTGAACCACTGCGGTGCTAGGATCTGTTACCTTTCAGGGAAATGACTGAGACTAACCTAAGTCTTCCCATACAGGCCTGTTTCATTTGGGGTTACAGTATCTTCACTAAATCCCCAGTCAACATACCCACTGAAAAACCAACTATTTTATAAATGCTAGTTTTCATTAAAAGAAAAAAAAAAAAGCTTTCCAAGGTGATGTATTCAAAACTATTGTGTAAAATAATTACATTGCATAATATATCCAAACTCCAACAAATCTCAGGAGCTCTCCTTTGAAGCGTTACCTTTACTGTAGCTGTGTAGCTCAGTATTCAGTACTGTGTAGCTCAGTATTCAGTACTCTGGGCACACAGGCAGGATATTTTATCATATTTTTCCCATGAATGCAGAAATAGAAGTGTTACACGGAATGCTTGGTTGGTATGTTTTGATTTCTGCTGTGCCCTGTATTGAATGCTAACATCTCAGTGCAGCAGACACACATGCAATTTCATTCACACTGATGATATCAATGCCAGCAGCTTTAAGTGATGCCAAGCAACAAGAATTTTTTAAACACCTTTTTTGTGTGTGAAAAGAGAAGTTACTTTATCATATTAACCCTTTACTGAATTTCATGATAGGAAGGAATATTACATCTAGTATTTTCTATTTTATTTTATGTTAGACTCATGTTCTTTACAAATCCTTTTTTTTATTTACTATTCTATTAGACTATTCTATTTACTATTCTTTCAATAGGGCACATGAATATTATCAACCCCATGACTTGCCTCTCATCCTCTTTCAGACAGGGAACTAAATGAGCATATTGTTTTACATCAACTTGTGTTGGTACACAACAAGTTTTTACATATTGATAAGGAAAAACACCAGTCAAAGGAATGCACATCACATGCCAAATGAAAAGTGGTGAATTTCTGAGTAGATCAGAAGCTTCTAACTAATTCTGTTTTTGACCCTCCCAAAAGATCCACTGGAAGGATATGTTTTTTTAATAATGGTCTGCCTGAGAACTTCAAATGAACTTTACCAACCCCTAGCTTTGAGATGCATATCAAAAAAGCCTAATAATTCAATTCATAGAAAAATGGGATAAGAAACAGGGTAGAGAAGAGAGGTTTGATAGGTTTTATAGGTCATAATCTTATTAATGAGACTCACTGTGGTTGAATTAACTGGATTGTGTAAGCTTCATATCCACATATATTGCACTGCTGTATTCCAGCCCTGAGTAGCACAATGATAATGACCACCTAAAGCCAAATTATTGTTTTCCAGATGGACAAAGTCAGCCAAAAAGACTTTTTTTCCTATGGAAAAGCTCTATTATCATGGAGATTCCATGAACTCTCTCGAACTGAGTTGAGAGGAATAATCAGTTTGCAAAGAAAGATGTGAATATTCTGAAATGTCATCTTCTCTTCACTCTGTTGCGATATACCCAGAAATGCTGAAGGACAGTTACACATGTGGACAACTTGATTCTACAATTATTTCTGTATTTCTGGTTTGTGATTCACATCATTATACTAACAACAGCATGCAGAAGAAGCAGAGAAATAAGAGAAATACTCAAGAATTCTGTGTTTCTAAACTGGTCTTAAAAGTGAGACAGGATCTAAGAGCCACGTAACAGTGGAATAGTTTTACTTGTTGCTCTTATCCTTTCAGAACAGAAGTACTTTAGAAAAGTTTGGAATTAAGAGAAATATCTGCTCATTTCTCAATCGCATCAAAACATCCATCTCTGTTCTCTTCCAAAAAGAAAGAAAGAAACAAAAACCTAAAAATATTTCTACTTCACAGACCAATGGTGCCTTGTTTGGGATATTCAGGGTATCAAAACTGAGGAAAAGGCAACAGGTAACACTGTAACATCAAATCCAAAGCAGTTGCCTCAGGTTAAAAAAAAAAAAAAATCTCTGTTGAATTAATTTCAGCTGAATTAATTTCAACTGACAGCAGAGAGAAAAGCAAAAGTGAACATTTTTATGCTGTTCTGAAGGACAAAGAACACCACAGACAACAGGATTCTTAACAGCTCATTGATGATCTGTCAACAATAATGGCAAAAAACCTTGGAGCCTTCCTCCTGGGAACAAAACTACTAACAGGGATGTAAAATCCTAGAGCTTCATTTTCCACTTGTCCTGAACACATCACAGCACAGCTTTAGTCCAACCACAGCAACCCCATTGCCTGGACGTGCTCTGTAGCCAAGTTGTTACAACGGCGAGCATCACAACTCAGCCATTGTCTTGTTCAGTCACACCGAGGAAGGGATCAGAACACGGCTAATTTCTTGGTAGCAAGGAGGACAACTTATCCAACTGCAAATATTCAAGAACTTTTACAAATTCTAAGTTTGTTAAAGAAAGGCAGCAGCTTCATAGATTCCTTCAATCTCAACACATCACAATCAACATCTACTAGCCTCAAGAAAGATGAAGTCCCAAACCATCAACCCTACCATTTCATTATCCTCCCGAATATCTTCAGTTCCTTCACTGTGTTATATAAAGGAGGGGAAAAAAAAAGGCTGGGCCTGAAAGGAAATGCAAAAATTTCATACCTATGTGCCAAAGGAATCTTGTAATTGCAGCTGAAAAAAAGCTGTAAAATCACTGATCAAACCCAAAGGAGAGTTATTCTGAGGAGCAGGTTGGACTATAACTGATCATTTAGCACAATGAAGGAAGAGAAACTTATCTCACAGAAAAGCTTGGCAAACAGTATGTCTGTTTTCTCTCAGCTGTGCTCATAAATCTATTTATCTATCTATTTCTAATGGTTCTGTATTCCCAGGTGTCATTATATTCTCCCAAATACCAGACACACTAAAACACTTACAATCAAATTTGTGAATCTAAGCCATGTCCTTTCTGGAGTAAAAGTCAAGAAATACATATGCTGCCCATAATCAAAGAAGCCAACGTAACTATTCAGTCCAAGCTGACACTGCTGAAGAAACTCACCATGATTACTGTGGTTTTAGACTGCTTCTGACAAGTGTTAAAATTTAAATTCCTAAGCAATCCGATAAGGAATACAATCAATTCAATTCAAAAATCATTGTATTGGAGTTAACACAATTGACCTGACAGAGTCTAAACTCAGCTCTTTTAAGCTGTCAATGTGATTTTAAGATGCTCTGCATTAGCTGTAGTTCATGCTGCTTTGCAACACCCACGCCTTGCCAAGGTCTCAATAGAATTATTCAGGGATAAGTAAGTATAAACTGCCTGAACTGAGCTATTTTGAATTCTTTTCTCCTAGCCTATTTCTCCCTAATTTTAACTATAACAGATGACTCAGTTCGCTAGGGCTATATGAACAGGCTGGGTATTTGGTCTTTATAATGCCAAGGAAAAGACAACTGCTGAGTTTTTGGATCTATGAATCCTGAAAAAGGATGAAAATGAGCTCTTAGTCTTTGACAGTGTGGGAATGCTCCTAGTATGATGGATCTGAAACCACTAAGAAACAGTAATGCAGAGTTCAACAAAACAGACTCCATCACAATAGTTTGTTTCTCTCCAACAAGTCAGCTTTTTTTTTTTTTTATTTAGGATATCATTTATCTCTCATGTGCTATGGGAAGCAGGCAGCGCTTGCACTTTAATTTGGAAAGAGAAGGGTGGCACAAAGAGATAGAGAAGAAAGGAGAAAAACATACTCAGAAACTCTCTTTATGAGAACAAACATCAAAAAAGCATGGTAACTTAAAACAACTTAAAACATACAGTACGTGCCAGAAAAGCTTATTTTTGAAAACCTTGCCAATAAATGAAAACAGAAATACCACCACCACAAATCACACTGTAGAACATTATTTCCAAGGGGCAAATTGTACCTCCTCCTGAAGGATTTGCTGTTGCTAGACATCTATTGCCCAAAATATTGCATGACCTTTTTTCCAACCACTACCTCTTCCCAACAGCCATATTTTTTGACCCTTCATTTAAGAAAAAATGCAATTATGTGTAAACACTCCAAAAACCCACAAGTGCCTGTACACACACACACACACACACACACACAGAGCAATCATACCACAAAGTGAAGGTTTTTAGCTTAAAAACAAACAAAACCCATAAAACTCACTTTTTTTTTTTAGCTAGAGAACCAGCCAGTGAACACTTCTGTGGCTTGTTCTGTTCAGATCACACAGACTTCCCGAACTGAGAAAGCTAGAACAGTCATCTCTGAGCAATTATACGAGCACGAAAAGTATAAGAACTTTTTTTTTTTTTTTGTCATTCACAGCTTTCTGCAGAATCCAGAGATTGAAAATAGAGAAGTACCTACTATAAACACAAAGAAAGGTTCTTGGACCTATTGCATACTTACCTTAATGCACATAAAATTTCTTTAATAGCACATTGGACAATATCCTTGGGAGAAAGGCCTAGATCCCCAACAGCCACTTGTAACAACTGCTGCATCATGTCCAGAGGTTGACCATCTATGCACATAGCTACTGCCTGGTCATGGATTTTTTCTTTCTCCGACCTTGACAAATCATACAAATAGCCATACTTCTGTAGTGTGTCCTGTGGATGGGCAGGTTTGGAACACGAGTCAGCACACCCTTCATATAGAGCTAAACATTGTTCATTGTCTTTAATCCCCCACCACCACTGCACATGTTACTATGAAACTGGGAAAGACTGACCGAAGCAAACTTTCAAAACCCATGCCAACGAAATAAAGCTATAAAAAATATCAATAAAATATGATAAAAGCTTGCTTTCTTATGGCAACTACTTACGGTAGCATTCAAAACAAGCACGTGACTAGTAATCAGGCTTTTGTAACAATGCATAATATTCTTAAGCCAACGTAAGGATTTTTCTGCATCAGGCTTCTCTTTTCTTAACTGTGCTTTATAATCCGAAAGTTAGTCACACAAACACCACTCTATGTCTAGCAAAGCTGTATTTGCAGCGGCTTTGCAAAATATCTTGTTAAACTGTGCAAAATTGGAGGCTTCAGTAACACCTATTTAATATTTTAATCCGTTAATATTATTTTAATTCCTCAAAACTGTTAACTTGGTCCCACTTTTTAAAAACAAAAGGACAAAATAATACTTCCTTGAAGAAATTATACCTTCATTGAAAACTAGTAGCTATTCAATGAATTAATTAGTTTCTATTGCTCTGTGATTATTCAAGGTAACATCAACACAGTTCAATAAAACTTGCCAGTAAATTACTTGCAGATTTATTTACTTGTTTCTGTATATTTATTTTTATTGTATATCACTACAGACTCTAAAAACCTCTATGCATTCCAGACAAAAGCTTTCAGCTAAGCTTTTCTTGGAGCAATCTGTCCAATGACAGTAAAAATAATGGATCTTTTCCGACAAAATTTTCAGAATTAACAATAAAAGATTTTAAGTATGTTAATAACAGTGAATTCCTTACTTTCTTCGCATCTCAATCTGTAATGAAACCAGGAGAAACTTGGAAATGAAGTTTACAAGGGAGAGGCACACCCAGGATACTGTTGCAAAGTACTTAAATACACGAGTGCAATTTATCATTACCTCTTCACTGTTTTTCAAATAAGTGATAAAACTATGATTGAGCGTTTGCAGATGAGCAAGAGATTGCTGCAAGTGATTCAGACTTTCTTCATAGGCAACAGGTACATTTTCAGCACCTGCCATGTCATTTTCAGGATTTTTTTTTCTTGATTTTTCTGAAAGATGTTGGACTGCTTTAATAGCCTTCTCGGTCACTTCTATCCTTGCTTCAACTGGCAACTGGAAAAGATGACAGAATATTCAACCATTATCATCATTTGTATAGAAGCAATTGTATTACAGAAGTGCTTAAAGCTTACAGCATAGAATGAAGTCAAATATTCTACGAAAGAAATCTTAAATACCACCAGTTTCCAAACATATTTTTGCCTTTTGCTCTTTATCTTTTATTGATGTTAATTTTGGCTCTTCACAAAAAAAAAGTAAAAGTTATTTTCCATAATAATTTTTCTTGTTTGTCCAGACTGCCCTCTTGTAATCTCTACTTTTTAATTTTGCAGAGAGATGTCCAGAGATAATTCTAGAAGTCTCAAAATGTGAAAATTAACTTAAGGTTAATCTTATTAGGTTCCAGTCACTATTTACATTTATCGATAAGACTATAACCATAGTAAAAATAAAACAAACAAAACCCAGACCAATGAAGAGCAAGAGGTTTACAACTACACAACTTCCATGTACTTTTCTTGGGACACGTGTACCTTTACCTGTACATTTGCACATTTACTGCAACTACTCCTATTTGCCACGTAGGATGCCAGGACAGGCAACATAACGCTATCACTGCAATGAAGATTTGGCAGCTTAATTTAAACTTTTGTTAATCTTCAAACAGATTATTACTGCAGTTACTCATCATTCTATGAAGCTGCTGGCTACAAAATAGTGCTTATAACAGATATACAAATTCCTTTCAACCTACCCTATTTAAAGCACAAATTAAACAAAACACCACTAGCAAAGGATGTTGATGTTCAAAATTAGAAGATCCACCTATTAGACTGAAATAAGAAACTCTGATTTTGCAATAAGCTTATCATAGAGTCTGGATTTCCAAATACAGAAGTCTACATCCTCTGAATGAAGTTTCCACCTAACCCTCCAACCATCATGAAGGGTCATTTCTGTGCTCAGGAATGGAAACTGGTACTTCCAAATGGCATTAGGCAATAATTAGAGATCTCTAAGCTTCCAAAATGCAAGAGTACTAAAGAGAAGCAATTTAGAGTGTTTGGAAAGGGATATAGGTGGAAATGCTCTTTATACAGACAGTATTTGTACTAAACTGCTATGCGGTTTAGTACAAAGTCAGGAATGAGGTTATTTCATTGTACAGTTGAAAACAAAGTTCAATGACTTTAAAAACTCATTTATGATCTGTTAATTTAAAAATGTATCTTAGGTATAATTACAATATACTGACAATTAACAGAGAAAGAGGAAAATCAGAACTACAATAGCATCCTTTATATGAAAGTCAAACTGATATTTTCATCATGAGTTTTAAAACATTTACGGCATTTTTTTTCTGAAAAAAATGGTACATGAATGAAAACGATTACTCCATTTTTAACATTGTGGCTGGGAACCACAGTAATGATCATTGTCATTGACACTGTCAATGGAGAAAACAAATGGAAAGGGGAGAGGGAGAATTATTGCACTACGACGTATTGTCATCGTTTATAGAGTAGATTGGAAGAATATTTTACCATTCAATTCCAGAATTAAATTCCATTCTCACCAAAAAGCAATTAAATAGGATTTTGCTACTTGAGAACAAGATCTCAGCATGAGGTTTTACTAAGCAGGGAAAGGGTACAATCTTGATATTACAAGAAATTATGGTGACCACAGATGGATTTTGTAAATGTAATAACATAAAAAATGAAAGCAGCCACATATTTCACTTCTTTCTCATTCTAGTGTACATTCTAATGTTCAAAAAGCAATTTGAAGGAATGGAAAAAGCAGATAATAGAAATATTCCATCTAACTGTTATATTCCAGAGAAATGTGTGAATATGGTGTATTTTTAGAAGCCAGTGTCATAAGTGCATACAGACTACAGCGTTAAACAATACAGGACCTTTCCAACACTACTTTTAATTTTGTGTTCATATTTGTGCAGTGATGAAGTGCATCTCTACCAACATAACATTTTCTGATTATTTCAATCCAAAACAAAAACACCAACGACTATCTTCCATATTTCCAGTCAGCTTCAATAATGAAATTTGGCATCATATTCAGTAATAACGAATAGCTTTAGGGGCTAGTTCAATCTTCTTTTGCCTATGTAAGAGTGAAGTTATCCTATTAAGAAGAATTTTACAGTTTAGACATTTAAATCTATATGTTCTGAAGAAATTTCTTTTTTTCAAAAGATGTAAGCATTAATGAAGCATTGTACAGAAACACCCACTTGAAAATGAAGACCCTGACATCACCATATTTATTGCCACTGATTAATATTCAACTTTGATATGGAGGAAAAGTGTCTTTTTTATGCAACAGGAACCAAGGGTGCCAACAGCATAGGTCACATTCCCTTATCTGAGACCAAATCCCAGGTTTGTAGTTTCCACCACACAAATGCTTCACAGGCACAGGCAAACCAGACATAATGGGATGAAAATCAAATTATGTTAGCTAACTTAGAAGTAGCTTAAAGTGATATGGAATAAAAACAAACAAACAAACAAAAAAAAAAACCAACCACAAGTTTCCCCAATTCTATACTATTATTATTCCATTATTTTGCATTCAAATGAAGTTCAGTGTAAAAGTTCTAAACTACATAAGGAATCAATTAAAGGAAAAGCATTAGTGAAACTTCCTATAATGAATCCTTGAAACAATTTTTTTTTATGAAAATAACATACTATTGGTAAGATAAGAAAATGCCCCAAGTGTACTGGTCTCAGAAAAAGCAGTGTTTTCCATACCCATGGAGAATAGGACATTATACAAGACAAACTAAATAAACTTAAGCACCCAAGTGATAAAAGCAACAGAGTAATTCAAAAGTCAATATTTGAATCTGGTTGTGCTTTATAAGAACATAATTTGCAAACTCTTGAACTTGTTCAGGAAATGTCATGCACTGTCCTTATACCTGGCATTTTAGATGGTGTCAAGATGTTAATGAGCCAGACAAAAAAAAAAAAAAAAAACCAAAAACCGAAAAATTACTTGGAGCTCCTTTTGAATAGCTCCCTTTAAGCAGCTTTTTACACAATTATTTAGGGTACTAAAGCTGAAAGAAAAAGTTGCAAGTTCATATCCAGAATCATAAGAGGATCTCTCCTAACACACTCATTTGATGTGTGGTCAAAATGTTGACACTGTATCCCAACTTAAGCAAGAAGAACATGGTCAAAAAAAGACATTACCGTCTCAGAAGCAACAGAAGTCAACACTTCAATTAAAAATATTAAGCTGAAGGCAGAATTCTTCCTTTGCACCAAAAGTTGGAAGCAAAGTAAGGGATGCATTTGTAAATTAAACATATATTATCAGCTAGTTTGAATGGAGGTAGCTGAGACTACAAAAGGCTATGAAGAATAGCCTGAAATTTTTAAAAGAACATTCCTTCCTCCAAGAATACCTACCTGATTATAAGCACTGCTTTTTAGTCTGCTCTTGCAGCTGTAGTCTTTTCTTCCTAATTAACATATTGTGCCTATTCTTATTTGTAGTATGTGGTCCATAATTGAAAAGCAGTGAAATAAAGGGTAATTATTTTAAATTTGTTGAGGTTTTTTGTTTGTTTTAAATGACTGTGCCATCTCTCTTGCCTTTTTTCTTTTTCTCTTCCACCCCCACTCTCTTTTAAATAAAATTTATCAGTAAAGATTACAGCAATGGCCTATGAGGTCTGATGCAACAGATTTTTTTTCGAAGACGTAACGGGCAACCTCACACAACCAACAAAGCAAGGCTATCAACAAAAGAGTAAGAAAAAAAAAATTACCTCAAACATTCCATGCAGGTCACAAAGAACAAACACAAAACCATCACAAAGATTAAAAATGTCAGTATAATCACTGCTATAATTAGAGTTTCATGAAGTAAGCTGCACTTAAAGTAAATACAGCTGCCAGAATAAAACATGATGGGCTCAAAAACATATGCATAAACATTAGCAATAGCTCTACTGAATGATTAGAATATCCCAAATGGAAAACAGTCTGTATTTTTCATATAATAAAGAAGCTGATGCTTTCTACTTAGCAGGGATATCCTTTATTTTGGTAGAAAAATGTGAAGAACAATTTAGAATTAAGAGAACTTTTGAGGAGATATACTACAACAAGAACCCTCTATTTACTTTTAGTAAGCTGTGGTGTTCAAAGGCTCAAAGCAGTTTGTCAATATGCGAGAGGAAGAAAGAATTTACCACCCGTTTTGTTTAATATAGACACAACTGGAACACTGGAGAAAGCAAAGAGCCATGCAAAGAAAGCTAGATGCTGATAACAAGATGCAAAGAGTTATGAAAATACTGAAAGACCTGGAAGGGAAGAGCAGGAGGGGAAAAAAAAAAGTTCAAAAGAACCTCAGAAACGGGGTAAGACTTAAAAAGGTGAGCCCATTCAGTTTAGCAAAACAGAGTTAAGTGGTTTCTACTCAATCCCTTTTTTTGAAATCATTTTTTTGTAGCTACCTCTTCAGTAGAGCAGACAGAATGTCCAGCAGCTGTAATTTCCAACTAACTTCACATTAGCAAAAAGATATTTAAAAATTGAACAGGGAAACATTAGCCACTAGAACAATCAATGACTACATTGGACAAACAAGTCACACTTCAGCTGCTCACAATTAAAGAGTATTTCCTGTAAGATATACTGCTGCACCAAAAAGAGTAAGTTTTAAAAAGCACCCTGATGAATCTTCTATCCCTAAAGTTAATTATCCTCCTATTTTTGCTGCTACTGTTTTCATCTCTGATGTTGATTTACCAGCTGTGCAGAAGGAGTAAAGATGAAATAGCAGCTACCACATCTTTACTCAACACAGAAATACAACCTATTTCTATATGTGACTATAAGAAAGATTCTGTAATAAATTAGAGCTACAGATGACCCTCACTTCTTCCCCCACCTGGATATTTATCCAAATTATGCTTCGTAATATAATTGTGACATCATACATAAATGTGAGTTTCAAATATTAAAATATGAGATATTCATAATAAACAAGGAGAACGGGGTAGGTGAAGAGGTCCCATTCTGACAGAGGTCTATTCTACCTACTTAGGCAGCTTTCCCACTACCCGCCCTTACTTCAGACTTTTCTTGATTATTTGTTTTTTTTACCTGCTCTGACCAAAAAGAGCTTCATGGTAATCACCACACAGTCCTCTATTTATAGTGAAAATTCATATGGAATTACAGACTAGTATATCTGTTATAGGAATATGAAACTGATATAACAATACCTTTGCCTATAAAACTATGATGGGAGGAAAGCGATGAAATAGAGGGCTGGACATAAAAGAGTAGGTGCAGGAGGTCATCATGACTAGCACTGATTGAAAACAAAATTTTGTAAATCAAAACTACAGGAAAGAGACCTCTGAGAAATAGGAGTCTTCGGAAACTATAACAATATGTTTTCATTTTATACTTTCATTCCAGCTATTCATTGGATTCTAAGGTAAGAGAAGCTGACTAAATAGCTGCTTCATTCCCAAACCTCATGGAGAATATACATTAAATCACTGACTGAACTCAACTACTTCAAACATTTTGAGACTTAGCCAAAACCCAGAGCCATAAAGCAAAAAAGCTGGCAGATTTCCGCTGCAAAGTTCTGCCTGGACAAGACCACAACACCTTTGCTCCTTCCCTTCGCTTCAACTAACAGTAAGAGACTAGAGAAGCAGCATTAGCTAAAGAGCAATAAATTAAACAACTTCACAGCAAGTATGCAGTAGAGACCATCCATCCTGTTCAACCACCAAGTCATCAGGAGTAAATGATGACTAGAAATGCCCAAGGTCCATAAACAGGAAGAGTTTCAAGGGACCACTCCCTGTGGCCATACCTGAAGCCAGTATTTCTTGTCCATTTGAGCAAATTCATCACCTGGCTACTTCAGTCCAGAACCAGGTTAACAACTAAGATCTCAGCCTGAGAGTCTTTCCAGATAGGCACAGAAATTGACAGTCAGTTTAAACAATCTGACAAATCAATACATGAACTCTTCTCTGTGGAACATCCTATTCAGAATGCCAAAGTCTGGTGATAAACAGAACTGCCATTTTTAGGATCAGCACAAGTAAAACAATTAAGTAAATAATATTTTATTCTCTGTTGACTGAGAAAATAATTTCAAGGTTCCATAAAAATCTTTCATTCAGAGAGCTAACTCCTCTAACTTACTATTAAAAATGAATAAATTCTCTTCTACAATAAATTTCACAGAAAGAAATGGTAGATAGAGGAAGGCAGGTTGCAGACTAATACATTCATAAATTTGTCATTCTCTTCCTTCCCCCCAAATTCCATAACATGGAAGAATTGCAGAAAATTTCTCTTTGGCACTACAGTCAACTGCACTTTACTCGAAGCCTGAAATTCTTCAGTTATATCTGCTTACCTTTGTGACAGCTTTTGAAGAAAATGTAATTTCATCCAGAAAAGTGGTAATATCACCTGGATCAAGTCTATCAAAGTACTTTGAACATACATCATATGCATGCAGCCATTCAGCTGTGGTTTCTGGTATTTTCTTAAGGAGATGGTGATCACCATTCCAGAAAAGTTTTGGTAACCAGACAGCATAAACTGAGCTTGGTGACAGCATGCTGCCATCTTTTTTAGGAATTTTAGGAGCCAGTTTGGAAATAGATAAGATATTTTGACTAGTAAGGATGGGCTCCAGTATTCCTAGAGGATTCTCACTTTCATCTGTTAGCTTTTTGTAATTGAGACCTATGGACAGAAGGAGGAGAAGGCAAATAAAAATTAATAGTTAAATACATTCATAGTGTCTTTATATTTCTGCATAAAATGATCAGTACTAAAGACAAGATTTGCAGAATTAAAAAGAAACTCATTCCACTTCTTTTTCAGATGATGCATACTGCTAGACTGGATGAAAACAGGACTGTATATGTGGGTAACAGAGGAATTTTATACTGTCCTGATGCACATGAAATCTCTCAAGCTATGACATGTATTTTACCTATTAACATACAGCCAAAGAAGTAGATTTCCAAGAATATATACATGCTGCTGATTTTTAGTATAAATCTTAAAAACCTTGTGCACACACTAACATCCTCAGCTAAGTCTTCATTAATTAAAAGCTTGTATTTCAATTACAAAACAACTAAACCTTACTAAAATACTAATCACAAGCAAATTAAGTAAGGTCAGGGAGAGACAATTACATAAATGAAGTTGCATGTCCTATCGATAGAATAAAGTAGTCATGTCACCTGAGTTTCTAAAGAGACAGAATTCTTGAAAACCAGTCAATTCAACACAAAAAGCACCTTATACAAGCAAATACAAAGTTTGAAATGCCTGCTTATTAACCAAAAGCAATAGCACTTACCCTTTTCAAAACACAACATACTTCTGAGACTTCAGCATAATACTTATAGCAACAGCACTATCTTATGTAAGACAACTTACATCTATTTCCAAGTATCTTTATTCAAGTACTTAAGGTTATTGCCATAGCATAACACTATAACTAGCCATAAACTATCCTGCACTTTGAAGGAGGATAAATTAAGGGTACAACATACCACAGATTTATTTCTTGCCAGTACAGTGCTCAGGGCTCTATTACTGAGCAATATTTAAAAGTACCTTTAATGACAAAAAAAAATATAATTTCTAGATAGTTTTCTTCACCACAGAACTTTAATGTTTTAACACACAAACGAGAATATTGCCAATATTCTGAAGACCTATAGGTATCAAGAACCATAGAAATGAAAATCTCTTCTTATTTTATGCAAGGGCAATATTAGGTCAAGATTATATTTTCATTCTGGATATTTAATTTGACAGAGCTCAGACCTAGCTTCAGTAAGTACCATACATCACACAGAATTTATGTATTCAAAATACTCCAGTGGAAGCTGGAAGTACTTTGCACTGAAGCATGTTAGGTTTCCAGAAAATGACTATTTGCAAGAAATTGACTCCTTTTTTTTCATTCCTGCAATACCTAATTTCATATGCACACTTTTTCTAAACTCTGCACAAAGCAAAGCTAGTGCCTGTACTGAACTGTAGGCTTCTGTACTGAACAACTAACTCCTGCCCCAGTCTTTTTTTCCCCATGCAGTACAGATTTTTCTTCTTTTTCGCTCTGAAGCTGATCGAACATTCCATCAGCCGAAAATCAAGACACTACAACTATTTAACAACCAAACTGAACATGGTGTTTAAATTTTCAGAGTACTCTCCAGCAGACCAAACACTGCATGTAGTGTGATATATTACATAATTAAGACTTCTGAAAAGTAAACTTAAATACTGAAAACAGTTATGACAGCTGATGCATAACTTGTTCCTTTAAAAATTATTCTCTAGGACATCTGTACTTTTTCTTTAAGGATTCATTAGATGCCACTGTCGATTATTTTAACCTGCATCACTGCCAGAAAAACTGCTTTAGAATATTCTGTTTTGCTTGTTGGTTAACCTAAATTTCCAAAAATAGAGAGAAAAAGAAATTATTCCTATAAGACATGATTAACCTACCTACTAAATTACCAGTATTTGCCCTACAGGATTAAAGGAAAACATAATTATCTGGCAAGGGTAAACAAGGAAAGTACAAGCAAGTCAAGACATAACTGAAGAATTTTGATAACTGAAAACAGTTGCAAAGACAAAGAATAATCAAATAGCAACTCTCCTACCTGGTGCAACTGCTTTGAATTTTTTCAGAAGCCGGATGTGAGTTTCAGGTTTTACAGCGTGTTTCACAAATTCTGAACAACCACAGCTTTCGAGGAGCGTAAAATAATAAAGCAATCGCTGGTGATCTCTGCCTTCAATGCTTGGGAAAACATACTTTAGCATGTGCTCATGTAAGGCTTCAGGGTTGCTTTTCAGAACCTCAAAAAGACCCAGACTTTGCGCTCGTTCTTCTATTTCTCCTGTGGATAACCTGTATTTAAGAAAAAATAAAGGCTTGGACATGAAATATGAACGTTTAGCAGCATACTTGGGAGACAGGACAATACTTTTTCTTTGTTTAAGCATTAAAATTGAACTGTGTAAGTCATTTTTGCAGTAAACATTCATATATATTTAGGCAGTTGTTATTTTCTATAGACATAAGTTAAGTAACTCTTGTATTTCATGATCTTCCAATAGAGAATAAAACGCTAAGCATACTTATCTGCACATAATTTTTCTTTGCAGAGAACAATAAGTTGCTTGTGTTTATTGTTTGATTATAGTAATTCACTCAGATAAACTTTACTTAAGTTTCATATTTCAGTTACAGCTATTTTTGTAATACATTGCAGCTTTACGGTTTTGTGCAAAAAACAGCAATCCAACTGAACATCAAAAAGCTATTGGTGGGCAAGGGGCATTTTTCACTGATAGGAACTTGTTCTTGTAGGAACTTAGGATACATATATGACTGTTTTGCTCTAGGGTTGGGAAAGGGGGGAAAGGTTGTTCAGATAGATTCTGGAATAAGGTAAATAATTACCTTTTATCTACGTTTTAAGGCAGATAAAAAGGTAATTCCTGTCCCTGAAGTTATAAAATGCATTTTTGAGAATTCTGTAATCAAATTAGATGAGATTCTCCAAAAGAAACAGCAATACTTCCAAATAATTAAAATAAATTTCCAAATAAATAAATTTATTTAAGTTTTCAACAAAGTCAAATTAAATAGCATAAAAGAAATAATGTGATGGATATCTATCATCAAACTATGTAAGTGGTTTTTCTGAGATTCTGCCTATAAAATGGCTTATAGAAAGACCACATAATTCATTAAAAGAGATTGGGTCTTAGAATAAGCTTCTTTTCATTTCTGAATGAATGCATAATGATACCTGCATTATTAATGCCATAATCCCAGACTAAAACATACTGTAGTGACCATATGTTGTCAATCAACTTTAAAATGAGATTATGATACAACAAAAAACATACTCCACATGCATACACCATGCTCTTGTATCATTTTTCAAGACCTTGTGGATTTTCATTAGGGGGAAAAAGTCCTTATTTTCTATTTTGCTGATTTTAGAATTTTATGAATACTAATTCACAAAGAAAGATAGGAAACTGTGGAAAAATAGCTTAGGTAACATTCTGCTTCCAGAGAAGTCTTTTTTTTTTTTTCTTTTTTTTCTTTTACTTACCCCAGTGGTGCCACTTTAATGTCCTTAATGTCTAATCTGCTTAAAGTGCTACATAATTCAGGGGTATCAGAATTTACATTATATGACTTCTCTGTTTTAGTCAAGGAGAGGGAAAAATCTCAGAATGTTATTTCATCTTGTCAAATCTGGCACAAACATCTGTGAGCCTTCTCTCTCTTTTTTATGCCTCATGTTTTATAAATAACTTTTTAATGCTTTTTAATTAAAAGTTAATGTTGAGAGGTACAAGCACTGCTTCCAGCTAAAGTTGCTTCTGTAATTTCAAAATGGAAAGAAACTAGACTAATTTGGGCAAGTCCTTCAGAGTAACAGAGGAGAGCTGCTATACACACGTTCACAGAGTAGTTGGGGTTGGAAGGGACCCTGCAGATCATCTGGTCCAACCTCTGCGTAACAAGGTCCAGGGCTCAACTACTCCCACAGTGAAGAAGTGTTTTTTTTTTATGGCAGTCACATGGAGTTTACCATGTTTTAGTGTGCGTTCTTTGCCTACCATACCCCACTAATGGAGAACGGAGGGGAGATAAAAAAAAAAAAAAAAAATAGGACTTCTATCCCCTGCTTGTAACAGTGATTTTATGGATGATTACAACAGCATAACATTAAAAAGAAGAAAAACAGTCAACCAATTGCAACACATAAAATATAAAAACAGAAATCAAATTCTGTATCCAATATACTTGGGGCATTTTCTCCTGGACTAGGATATATAACCATGTAACAGAACTATTAAAGGAGAGAGACAGAGCGACCACTTACCCACTGTCAGTGAATAAATACTCCAGATGGGTCATATAAACTTCCCAAAGTGGAACGTTGTATCTCTGAGCCAGAGAAACAGCAATTTTGTAGACATTTTCTTCAAGAGTTCTTTCAAAGAAAAAACATGAATTAAAATGAGAAAAAGTTACAGAAAGCCACTTGGACATAACATGAAAATAAATATTTATACTAGAAATATCATAATTTCTTACGAAACTTTTTCTCCCCATAAGCCAAGAAGTTAGATTTAATGCCTTAGTTTTATTCATAGTTAAATAAAAAATTAAAGAATGTCTTCCTGCATTAGTTTATATTTACTCTCATATTGGAAGAAGAAAAAAACAAACACCACCAACAAACAAACAAAAATCCACAGAAATGTATATACAGCAGGCATTTCCAAAGACAGACATCCGATCCACAGATAACTTCATTTCAATGACAGTCAGGACATGCTTACAGTTACATCCTAATTGATCTGTCAAGAACTCTTTTGTTATTTTCTTTTCAACTTATTTCAGGGCAGAACAATCCTGACCACATTGCATCAACTTTCTTGTTAAGAAAGTTACATGGGACTAAGAAAAAAGCCATATCCATAATAAAGTTATTGCAAAAACAACCATAGCTGTCAACCATAGATGCCATTAGCATTACTATTTTATACATTTATTCTATATACACTTTTATACACTTATTCTATAAAGTCATGCTGAAAAGAGTTTAATCTCCAAACTATAGCAGCTTTATTATATAACATTTAACACATTCTTCACATTCTTTCTACAATATCATGCACTGCATCACTTTGCAGTGCAAGAATAGCTTCATTATCTATCCTGTCATCATAGACCAGGCAAGAAAAAGAGGAAAAAAATTAGAAAACATGTCGTTCCAGTTCCTTTTTGTCCTTTAAAGTTTAGATTTATACCATATTTTTATCTATGCTAAACAATTCTATGTAGAATCTTTAATTTTTATTTATATTCTTCACCTTTGATAAAGAGTTGGTACATCAACATACACTATCTCTCTCTCTCTTTTTCGTATATACAGATACTTAATCCAATATGTCACTGTGATGATCAGGAGGAAAATACAATGGAAGCTGCTGTATTTTCTGTTCTTCACTCAGCTCTGCAGCAGAGAAACACCAGGGAGCGAATTCACCTCTCCATGGCCCATGGTCCCAGGGCTGCAGATAGAAATCAGACCCACTGCTTCGGAGGCCCATGGCACTGCTAAGAGCTGGAGCACACTGGGAGCTGTTTTAGAGAGCAGCTTCTGATATGGTTCAGAATGGGCTCTACTTCATACCCACCAAAGTCATTCACAGAACCTAATATGCACAAGGGCAATTTTGATAATTCAGATTACTTCATAGCTGCATTTTTTTCCTCTAAATCATTTGGCTCATGTTAACACAGGCATAAAAATTGAAAGAAGTATTTATGAAAAAATTTAATATTAGGACAAAGCAAATATTAATTAACTACAATCTACTTTTGATTTTGAGTCAAAATAATTTTTAATCATCAAAGAGGTAGCTTCATAACAACATTTTATCCGGAATAATAAAGGATTGTAGACCCCAAAGTAGGTAAAATAAAAAAAAAAAAAAAATTAACACTGTCTTTCAAGTTATTCATTAAAAAGCTTATATGACATGGTTGACCTTAAGTGACATGGGATTTCCATTTTCATTTATATCCTTCCCAGATATGTTCTGCCTTTATTTTGCTCAAGTAAGTCATAAACTGCTTGAAAACTAACCTTAGTTAAGTCTGCAAAGCACCTAGATCTTTAAATGATAAATAAGTCATAAGCTCTCATGAGACTACACCAAAATACAGAAGATAAAACTGACATTGCTTTGTTAAGTAGTTCAGCAAATTGTTCACTAAATCCTAGTAAAAAGCTTCTTTGTAAATTAAGATATCATCTCTTCCAGGTATTATTGTTCCTGCCAAAGACACTTAGTAAAAGATCCAAAACATAGGCACTTAATGATAAAGCAAAAATATGAAAAAAACAAAGCAAAACAAACAAAAAAAAAACATAGTTATATTAAACTTGCAAGTTGTTTTCACTAGAAAATACAGATTAGGAGTCAACTGAGAAGATTAAAGCAAGAAAGTTGTGAGATGAACAAGTTATTAATTGAATAACTGCTTTACATGGAGCTACTACTCGAATACACATTGTGAAACTTCCTTTTTTTTTTTTGCTAACCCTTCTATATCATGTTTCAGTTTCTGTGGGAAACTTTCCTGATTTATTTTGCTTATAAGAAAAACAAACAAACCAGTATCTACAGCATTCTAAGAATAGAAAGCAAGTAAACAGGCTGCATTCAAAAAAAGTATTTGCAACAGCAGGAAGATTTTTGCATCAAACATACTGCAAAGAGTCACCAACACACGTCAATCAGCTAGAAGCATACAAGTGATATACTATATACTCAGTAAATAAAAAGATATAATAAAGAATTCTACTAGTAAATAAAAGGATATAATAAAGAATTCCACTAGAAAAATTAACACATGCTTTTAAGGTATTTTAGTGAAGTGATATCAAAGCTTATCAAACAAACCATCATAAGACTATTAAGAGTCTAATTACTTTTATAAATGCAAAGTAACAGTGCCTGAAAACATCAGTTTACAATATTGCTTTTTATTCTGCATTTCATGTCATTTCTAAACATTGCCTATTGAAACTGTAACCAAAACAACTACATGGATAAAAACTTGTATATATTGTAAAATATCTACATATTCTCCTGAAACCTTCATGCACAAGACAGGTAAAAATCAGTTATAAAATAAGATATAAGCCTTGTATGTGTTGCACAGGCTCTTCCTAATCAATCCAGGCTGCTAATCAGATGTGATCATCTTCAAATTACATGGAGTTTTCAAGTATGTTCATAACTTATGTCCAGTTGTTAGTATCTGTATGTTGATATTAAAGTATTTGAAAAATGAAAAGGAATTACTAGCATAGAGAATTCTTGTTTTCTATTCTTGATAACCTAAAAATGAGGAGGGAAAAGCATTCTAAAGTTTTTAACAGCATGCAAAAGCTACAGTGAAAGCTTCAGTACTTCTCGATAATTACAGCAAAAAAAGAAAGTAATACAGAGCAGCTTTCACTAAATTACTATGAGTAGAGTTAACTTCTCATTTACATTCAGCATTCAGTACTGAAGAGTCTTTTTTTGGGGGGGCGGTGCTATAGTTATTAGATAAGTTCTGTTGTTTACTTTAATAGACTTCAAGGGGAGAATTAGACAAGACGAGAGGAAAAGATCAGATATCCACATCTGCTCCTATTCCGCTCATTCCTGACGAACTTTTAATATTAGCAAGCAACAAAGAAGCCAGCCTTCCATTAAATTTTACCAATCCATTTGTTCGAGCAACATTTTATTTGCCGGGAGTAGTTGAATAAAAACATCCTTATTCAGAACAGCATTGCACTGTAAATAATCAAAGCCAGCAGTAACTTCCCAACCCTCTAAAGGAGAACTCGACTGAAAATTGACCTCCCTTTTTTAAGCCTTCGAATAGCTTCATTTACAAATTAAAACTATAACCGGAATGGACGTTACTTACTCTGCCAGTCCTAGTATAGTTTCTCTCTTGTACTGGCCATCTGCTGTAAACCTCTGCACATCCACTCCTTTGCCAAGGCCTTGGAGGACCTGGGCTTGGGTGAAATCCAGCAGCCGCTCGTTGTAGTAATGCAGCTGATTTATCAGGGTTGCTACTTCTTCAGGCCAGTCTGCATAGCCATACTGAGTAACATGCTTTGTGACCATCCTAATCAGCTCTTTTGGATCAGTCTGTGAAGTTAATTGAAAACAGATTAAAAAAAAAATCTAATTTCTGTAATAAATTTACCACTCTAACTCCTCTGAGGCTCAGAATTGCAGTATTCCTTTTTGGCATGTTTCAAGTACAGTGGAAGCCAAGTTTTTATATATGAGGCATTCTCTACAACTTTGAAATCTGTCCTTTTGGAATGTTAAAGCATCATAAAGTATCTATATGCTACAAAACTCAGGCAAATTTACTTAACTTCATTGCGCTCATGTAACTGCTATGTAACTGCTGTGATTCGGAAATTTTGTTGAGTGTACTGGACAAATACACTTTTACTAACAGAATGACTATGCTGAATTATAAGATGAACTTAAAATATGAATATTAATTTCAGTGCATGGCTACGGTACAACACAGACCAAAAGTTTCAACCTTGAGGCAGGCCTCATGACTTGCTGCTCATTCTGAATTACTGTTAGTAGGAGCAAGTGATAACACAAGGAACCAGAAGAATCTGTTAGGTATTAGCATTAAAACAAGATTCATTTTACTTAGAGCCACTCTTGGGATGCATGCCCAGCTCTGTGGTTAAACTGCACTAATGCTTATGGGAACAACTGCTCCTTCTCATCATTTTTGACTTAAGTCATTCTTGACCACTTCTAGTTTTCCATAGTTTTTCATAAAGTTTGAGTCTGAATTTAGATTTGACTGATTTATTAAGGATTATTTATGACAAGGTAGAACCTGTGACTTATGAGTTCCCGAATCACATGTTATGGGAACCAAAGTATGACTGTATCCTTCTTTGATGCACTTCCGAGGATGGCGCTTCTCATTTGTCTTTTATGAGATGCTTCAGGAAAATCAACAATACATGGCCTCAATTTTTTGTTCTAAAATGTCATCCCCTATTCACATACACACCTGTACACACTAAAAAGAACAAATCAAAAGAAAAAAATACAAAAAATGCACCCCATATTATTGCTTCTTCAAAATGTTTTAGCTGTAAAAAGCTGCATTTTGACATTCTAAATTGTCAGTTCAAGTAGTTAAAATACAGTCAAGTGATCCTAAACGTAAAAAGCAGGTTACAGTGGAAGAATTGCAACTTGAACCATGTGCATTTTAACTTTCTAAGAAATACACTCACAGTTAATACCTTTTCTTCTCTAAGTGTACATTCTCTGTGAGAAGTGTTTTATTTCAAGACAGTTATACATAAGAAATTCACTTCACTGCCATGTTCGCCACACTACAATGTATATAAAGGGCAATCTTGAAAATAATTTCAAACATGGATCCCTGAATTCTTTCTTGAGAAATCTCTTCTAAAGATAAGATAACTCTTTTTTTTAAAAAAAAACTTTCCTTGATTAGCAAATAATATTTTGCAGAGAGGTAGAACAAGTAACTTATGTATTCACAACAGTAACTTCAAATAGAATACGGACAGCTATTTTTCAACTTTTTGACAAACCTTTTCTTCAATGTATCAATGACAGATTTCTAAATTGAATTTTTGTCTTTTGTAACATTACTTCTAGCCACAACAGTCCACCAAAATGTCATCCTCTCATTTGACACCTATCACCGACACCAACACTCATTCCGTATTGATTACATTTTCCCCCACAAAAAATTGTTGTATTTATGCTTAAAAAACAACAACAAAAAAACCCAACTTAAGACTATCTAATCAACTTCATCATATTCCTCTTAATGCTTTTGCCAAATAATGCTTGCAAAGATACAGTGACTAGTCTGCAGTTCTGGCAAACAACTCCATATCAAACCGGCCAGTACTGTTCCATTGTTTTTCTTATTTGAGCCTATCTGAGCCTCCTGTTTCATAATCAGAATGTAATAAAATAATACAATTGTGATGGATATGCTCCTTCCCCAGCTCAACTTGACTTGTCACACATAGCCCTGTTCAGGTGTTAATTACCATATTATCTGATCCAGGGAGTTGCCTCCCTGTTTTCTTCCTCCACTCAGACATTAACCATNTTGACTTGTCACACATAGCCCTGTTCAGGGTTAATTACCATATTATCTGATCCAGGGAGTTGCCTCCCTGTTTTCTTCCTCCACTCAGACATTAACCATCAGTAACAGTCCTGATGGCCGCATCCTGACGGGGAGATAAGGCTATCTGTGAAGAAACCAGCCAACAGTCATTTCTGAATTGAATGAATGACTATGAGTCAATCATCTTATCCCATAAATGTGGGAACAGCAGAGAGCCCCTTGAGCAATTCTTGCATCTCAGTGGGCTGCACGCTGGGATCTCCCCTTGAGCAGGGACGCCTCTCAAGGATACTCCTTGGGGTTAAGAGATCCTTCCCACTACAGATTTGTGGTGTCTATAGCCTTTCTCCTTTTGAATTTGTAAACTTTACTTTGTAACTGTGCACAAATCCCTTAGACATAAACCGTTGACCAGGTCTGGGACTAGGCTTGGATCCAGCCGCATCTATACACCTCTCAGAAGAAGTCTGGAAAGCAAAGGGGTCCAGTCTGAACCTCGGGATCCAACAGGAGGGTGCCCTTGATAATTCCGTGTGTATCTTGAACCTCCATGCAGTAAATAATAAGTGACCTTGCCATAGAATCTCATGAAATCATTGTCATTGTCAATAAAACCTATTCCTATTTCTTTCCCACGAGTGAAGTGCATTGTGTCACTCACTCCCACCACTGCTCGTTCCAAGACAATAATATAGAATATATATAATTATGTATATATATTAGACTTAAATATACATATACCTACATATAATATAAAAGAAAAAGAAACATCAAAAGACACATAAAATTGAGACCTGTCATCTTTATGATACAATAGTATCACAATAAATAATAATAATGATAAAATGTTATGGGGAAATGCAAAGAGTAGAAGATAATCTGTTGTTCATGTTCTTGCAGAACTACACAGTTTAAAGGATCAGTGTGATAGACATGAGGAATGAGGACCAAAAAAACATGTTTATGTTTGTTATCAAGGTAATTGTTTCTGCTACTCTGGGTGGTTCTATTTTTTTTCCTCTTTTTAAGTCCTGAAACATGTCAAAAAGGGGATGATTCTGAAAAGTACAGTAAACGATTTAAAGGATTTAAGAAGTGTAACTTGTAATAGATAATACCTTCATAATCTGATTCTATTGAGCTTATTAATGATGGAATTAAGCAGTAATTTGATTATACCCTGTTAACATGTATGAGGCTATAAAGTTTTAACACCTACACTCTTCAATGCAGTAGATAAAAGTATGATTGTCTGACAGCTGATAAATTAAGTTATATACAGACTAAAGAATATAACTTTTTAATAAATTTTATTACAGTCATTTTCAAAGGCTTGTGTTGGATTCTTTATCACCAGAAGTCTTTAAATAGGCATTGTCCTCTTTTGTTCCCCACGAGATTCATGATCTGCACTATCACAGTATCTGAAGTCAAATAATAGTTTAGGAAAATCCTACAACTTATTTCAAGCATAAGTTTATATTCCATAATTCCACAGTAAGACTTCCCAGGTTTTTAACCTGTCTCAAGTTACAGTTGCTTGGAAAAAAGCAACTACAGGAATCATGAACTGCTTTTTTTCTTTTACATTCATCAAATGTTTACTATCTTATACAGCTTTCTTAAATAACAACAATCTTACCTAACATACTGCTCATTAGGCACTCAACACAAGCTCAGTGAGAAAACAGAAAAATATTAAAATGTGATCAGCATCCAGCTGTGCTGAATGTAGAACTTGCGTTTCATAATTATAAGTATTCATTCTTCTATATTTCCATTTTCTGAAAATATATCTTCGAATGAAACATGAATAATTCTACATAAATCAGATATCTAGTTCAATTAAGCATGATGTCTAGTTCTAACAACACAAAAATAACAAGAAAATAGCTTTGAATATGCCAGTATCAACAGTATTAAGTATTGCCAGTATTTAAAAGTCTTACTGTTTTAAACTGGAAAGACTATAAAAATTTGCTACTAATACTAGCTAGCTGTAAAGAAAATTAGCACACAGCAGCAAACACTGGGTATGATAACTCTCTAGTGAAGCCATTACAGCTTCTGAACTATTTAACATGTATCTTCATGATGAGAAGTTCAAAATATTCTAGCAGAAGCATAAAAGTGCCTTGAAGATTTTATAAAGCATAAAAAGCAAAAAGGCAGCATCTTACATTCAAATTCTTCAGGAAAAAATAAAATAATTTACAAGTGCCTATCAGTTGCACAAAATTCAGAAATTTTTGTTCTTTCTTACTTGAAAATTGTCCTGGATCTTATCCCATTAAAAGTTCAAATCCAGGTCACTAACTGTAGTACAGCTAAAATCGATATTTAATACACATGCATATTTGATGTATATGGCAATGTGCCAATGAGACAAGTGTTAAGGGCATACTGTTCCATAGCATAGTTCAATAGTTCTAACAGGTAAGACAATATACTATAGTATAGTTCAATGGTTCTAGTATGCAACGCCATCTTTACATAATCAGTACATGAAAAACGGCTTGTTGAAATATGTAGTGGCGAGTAGTGTATATTTCCTAAAAATGTTCTTCTCTGTTACTCTTTGCCTTTTCACGTAGGAAATCTAGGGACCAATAAGTGAAGGGAGATAGTACTAGACTGAAATAGTCATGGTGCAGAATTCTATTTAATTTGAGATCTCTTCAAGAACTTTACAGTTTCTTTGGGACAAAAATCTCAGCCCTAAATTTCTGTTCAAAGCAGAAACCATAATTAAGAAACAAAGCATAAGTCTATAGTAGAGTAAGTCTATACTAGAAGAACTCTCTGAATTCCTCAGGTCAGCCCTCATTGCTGAAGATATGGGAGGGAGAAAAAACAATCACGTTGGATGGAAAGTCCCAGACTAACTGGGTAGTTTGTGTGTTCATATGCCACCACGACCAGATGGTATTCGCCCCAGAGTTGTCAAGGAAGAATACAGTGAAACTACGTGAGTCAGCATGATAAGGAGCATCACTGAACATTTCAAACAACCACTCGGACAGAGTGGTTGGACAAAAGCATCTCCAGACTAAAACAGAGATCTCAAAAGGAACCTGGAACCACAGGTCAGTACAGTTGAAAGACCACTACTGAGCACAAGCATAAACAGTTTGATGAGCAACAGTTTGTAAAAGGAAGTCGGCCTTATTAGCCCACTAGAGTCCTATATGCATATGGACAAAGGGTATAACATAGACTAAATGTAGACAAATCCTCAAAAGAAAAAAATGGAGGCTGCCTGCTAGGCAAAAACTTCCTATAGTTCCTATAAGAATAGAGAAAATGTCCTTTTATCAACCGAAAGCTGGTGAACAGAAAGAAAGGGTAATGGTCACTTCTCAGCGTAGGGAAGGGATAGCAGTGAATCCTCCTGGAACAAGCTCTGACACACCACTTTTATTCAACTTCTCTGTCAATAATCCAGAGAAGGGATAAGTAATCAATATCTAGGTTCACAGACGATAACAAGCTCTTTTTAATTATTCAAGTGTCATGCTATATGTCAAAACCCTAGTGTTTATGTTACTTGGATTAAAAATAAACACACAAAAATACACCTAATCCAGGATCAGATCTTAGCTTGCCACTTAAAATCCATGGTGCTTTCCTTCCTCACCCTCCTTCTCCGAGGTCCTCCCCCCAGTCTGACTGCACACACAGGAATGGCAATTGGGAGGCAGGCGCTCACCTCACTCCACATTTTGCCTTCAGGACCATTAGATATTCACAGAACCAGAAAAAGGAGCATGTACTGAAAAAAAGATGCACATATCTCAAGTTTTAAAGGATAATAACATCTGATCACGTATAAGAGTATTAGGCATAAACTGAAGCATGAAAAGAAAATGAAGCTCAGACTGCCCTAAAACAAGAAAAGGGTTGAATGCAAAGTAGTTTTCAGCAAATAAGAAAAAGTAATTTTAATGTCATATGAAGACAAGGACAACCCAAAGCCCAGAAAATAAACTTGTATTTAATGCAGTACACAAAACAGAAGACCCAAACAGTGAAGCGAAGGGGAGAAATCACACTGCCAAAGGAAATCTGCTAGTTTTCAGTATCACTAACTGAACAGAAAGGGCAAAGAAGAATTAAGTGCTAGAATCAGAATAGTAATTGAACTTAAAGTAGTAATAATAGCAAAGATCATACTTCAAATCTGCCATAAGCCAACAACACAGAGCACTCCCCATTTACCATTTACAGCAGACATTGTGCCTCCATAGCTAGCACTAATTGCTCAATGTTAAGACTATCCATTGTAGTTTCTCAATTTTGTGTATGAATGCATATTAATAGACTCCAGTAAAATGTCACATATACAAATTCAATTACAAATTAAAAATATATATTACTTATACTGAGCTATGCTCACAGGTTAAGAATGAGGAAGGGCATTATTAATAAGTACAAACCAACATTCAGTCATTTACCAGCATTAGATTTGTGATGAGATAAGTCTGTACAACCAAAATGAGGTTATCTGAGATCTAGTCTACAATGTCATATAATAAAAATGTTTTAGACCTCATCCAATATTGGTGATACACGCGGCAACTCATAAGACCTGCCCCCATCCTTACACAATACCTATGCCAGCCCAAAATCTCAGCCCTTTTTTCAATATCCTAAGTCTTCCTAAGTACCCCCTAAATCTACAGGATAAGGACCACAGACACCCTTCTCTGGCTTAATGCCACTGAATTTATAAGGTGAGGGCAAGTATAAAAACCCTCAGTGTACTTCTGCCAAGGAAGATGTGAATTAACAAAACCAAGAGGAGCAAAAAGGGAAAAAAAATACGATACACCACTGTGTATAAAATACACCACACTTTTGATATAAACAGGTAGAAAAAGCAAAACCGGAAGAAAAAACTACTTGGTAAAATAGTGCATTTATTCTGTGATGTGAGGATAGACCAATTCAAAAGTCCTAATTCTCTCTCTTATACAGTTTTAGAACTGTAGCAGCAAAAATATAAAATATAAACTTTTTTTTTTTTATTTTAAGCAAAAGTTCACTGTAAAGGTGCTCCATTTCAGATAAGTTAATTGCTAATTCTGTGGGACAGCATTCTCAGCTTCCTTAGCAACTCCTGGCATTACCAAACGCATCCTAAAAAAGAATCACTGCAAGTCCTATTTCAATGTTCTGGAGTTGCAGCCCAGAGAAGGGCAAGAATCAATCACTGTTTTGTTGTTTTCTTGAAAGAAAATAATAGGTAAGGGAATTAAAAAAAAAAACACAGCTTAAGAATTTCTGTTAATAGCTTCTTCCCTCATGCATTATTAATGGCAAAATTCTCCATCTCTTCTTGTAATTTAGCAGTATTTGTTGGAAGCACTGCTTGAGGCACTAAGAATAAACCTGGTCTCCCAGCTAAGGTCAGTAAAATACTCTTTTCTGAAACTATAGAAACACTTCAGTATTATATTAGCATGAAGACAGGAACATAACATATTAATTAACCTCAGGGTAATTAAACTCTATTCCTTTTCGGAGAAAACAACCCCAACAGATACCAGAGTTCCAGTCACTTATCAGATCAGCAGGATAGGACAACTGAAGAGATAAGCTGCTAACAGAAATAAAATAACCAAGTAAATTCTTTCTCAGCTGTGAAGCAGGTACTTTGCGCTCCCATATTCTCCAATAGTCCTGGATCGCACCCAGGATTCCAGGATGCAATGTGCACCCATTTTGCCAAAAACCTTTCAAGAAAGTGGCCATAATAACAAAATGTATCTGGAATTTTTTTTAAGGATCAACTGGCCTGAAGAGAAAGGTTTCCCAAAACAGAGCTCCCTCCTCACAACACAGAAAATCTTGTAGTACAGAGAAAACAAAACAGGTACATACTCAATCACCATACAGTCCAAACTTGATTTTGTCAAAACAAGTCAGGTCTTTGCCTATTCAGGTATTTGTTAAATATTTGACTAATCCTTGAATTACTCCAGTTCTCCATATGGATGCTCCTCCCTTAGTTTCTTTAAGTGTACTGAGAGTCTCCTCACACCACTGTTCACAGCATAAATTCACCATTTAAGTCTGCTATCTTTTTCTGCCTCTGACTGAAAAAAAGGGGGAGGGGGCAGAATATTTACTCAGAAGCATCAGTTCATATTTCTTCTTTCCTCTTCAGCCACAGTCCCTCACTGAATACCCTTAGCATTGATAAAAGCAAATGGATTCTCCTGTACCCCTGAGTATTGAGGCCTCCCTTTGCTTTGTTTTGTTTCTGTTTGTCCTATTACTCAGGTTCTTCTCATATAGTTGTTTCCAAAAGTTATCTTTTAAAGGCAGTACTCATAATCACAGCACATATTCTTTTCAGGAAACAGATTAGAATCCACTGCTTATCTTAGTCATATGTGGTATTTTACCAAGATGGAACAAAAGATTGAGACAAAAATCATATTGGTAAGAGATGAACCATGTGCTGCTGTTGATAAGACTTTGATTATTAAATGGCAATCTGAGTAGAAATAACTGAAGCTATAACATATCTGTCTATATTCCTATGACTTTTAAAAGGCTACAAAGCTTCTTTCAGAAAATAAGAGTGTCCTTCATCTTCACTCACAAGATGGAAGTCAAAATAATAAAAAACATCTTTTTTCATTAAAGGTGTCTCACAGGAGGCAAACCTAGGCTGAAAAGAATATTTTTTGAATACAAATGAGTTCCTTGCAACCAACATGTTTTACAAGCTCCACGAATTCAGTCATGGTCTAAGTTTTGATTTATCTTTTGAACAGGAGGCAACAGAATGCAAATGCCTACAAGAGCAGGAAAAGATGTCCAATTTCCAAAATGGGCTAGTATCAAAACTCTGCAACTCAGAAGTTACTTGGAAAATGGGAAAAAATGTCCTCCTCTCTTTCATGATTAATGGAAATTGCCTCTTTCCAGACAACTTGTGGTCAGTATGCTCTTTTAGCTGTAACACAGAATGCTAGCCTGAGAACTAAACAGGACAGAGAGGTTCCCTACAGAAGCAAAGAGCTGCTGTAAATTCAGAAAGGCCCTCGGAGTCTTTCCGAGACTCCAAAGAAAGGAAGAGTGTTCAGCAACCTGGTCTTCACTCAGCTTTCTTAGCAGGAATGACAACTAGGGCCTTATTAATCTTTGGGATGTCACCTGTTAAGATACAATGCAGCATTTACTGATGGTATAACCAGCTTGATCACAGGTGACAAATAAGAAGCAAAGCTGTATAATTTTAAAGAAACAAAAAGACACTTGTCAAAGGATATCAACAAGTTAATCATCACAAATGAATTTTAAAAACAGTGTGTCATCTAAAATATAAAACCTACCTAAACAAAGAAAATAAAGGAAAATTTCCAAACAGCACAGCTCTTACTTAAATGGACATTTGACTAATCTAAGAAAATGCTGTAGTGTCTGAATACGGCAAGATGACAGTAAAGGTTATGCTCATTATTTGCTTGATATTTATAAGCATCTTTGAAGACAGATAATGCCACTTACTAGGATGCTTGATATTGTTCATCAAAGAGTGCACGATATCCTCTTCCAGAAATTGTTAAGTACCTGTCTGTTTGCAGCATTGTACTGGAATAATTATGCATAGCCTAACAGACTGTTCACAGTATAAGTCAGATCAGCTCCCTAACAGGCTTAACTCGCACACTGGCTTTTTAGAAAAGCTTTAATGCTGCACATTAATGAATATGGTTTTAAAATGAAAGCGTACTAACCCTGTAGAGGGGGTGGCATTTGTCCTTGAAACATGGTGCCAAACGAGCATAGATGTGCAGGCTGTAGTAATAGCTTGCCAGCTGGAGAGATAAAGCAGAATGCAATTGCTTTTCAAAGCACTTGTTGGCATCTACCACCTAAGAGAAAGAGAGCATTTATTTAGATGAAAAAATTAGCAAGCATATAACATTAAGTGTACTAACTTTCTAAATGCTACTTGCTGTCATTTAGAAATAGCTCTAATTCTACATATTTTCATTTTTTACTTTACAGAAAGAAATCAGGAAGTCAAACTCACTAGCAGCCAAAGATAATTATGGTACTTTCTTCCCCTTGCTCCAGCCACCTTCCCCAAATGATTTTCAAACAGCAGCTCTGTTTTCTCTGTACCACAAAGCTGTTGTATCTCTGCACTACATCAGAATTGTCAGTCAGATGGTGGACTCTTACTGTAAACAACTCAACAGTGCTACGTTTATAACCCAATTCAACAATGTTTGTTAGGAAGTTTTGTTAAATGCTCCAGCCCAAATATATAAATATTAAACTGAATTCAGGGACATAAGTTTTAAAACTCTAAAGAAATTATATTTTCTTGTAGTAATCCCAAGAATAGTCTTTCCTAGAAAAATACAATAATAAAAACACCATCAAAAGAACATACCTGTGGCAGTGCAAGCAGATAGGCAAGAGACAAGGCTGTATCATTTGGTAAAGCATCACTTGCCAGTTGTAGTAGAACTGCAAGACATAAGAAGGGGAAATAAAGTTTTAATTACTGACCCATCCAGCCTTGACAGTTAGCAACTGAAATATTTTCTGTTTAACCATATTTTATTAGGCACTAGCTTGAAGCACTCTATACATACTTAATTAAACACTAATCAGTGCAATCCAAAAGCAGATAATATGTAATTAAACTGCAGCTCAGCTTTACCTTGACTTCGAGGCAAAGGTTTTTATGCATTAACCAAACAAGAATGAGATACTGCAGTAACAGATGCTAAACAAAGCCATCATCTGCACCAATTTATCACCCAAATTGGTTGTTTGTAAAAATCAAGGCAATAGTGTAACACTGACAACACCGCAAGATATCATTGAGAGGAATGGGATAAAGCGTCTTCTCTCTGCCGAAGTTCAGCTCTAATTTGCTTGCCCTCGAATACAACATGCCGTTAAGAAGTGTCACATGAATAAACAAGATCAGTGGAACAAAATGAAACAGGGACATAAGCCAGCTAATTTGCCTCATACACATTGCAAAGCTGCAAACAAAAATCCTTTAACTCTATCCTGGACAGTTATATCTAGACTGGGTTGTCAAACTGATGGAAGTATCAATGGCCTGTAGTTAAGATGATCTAATTCAACGTCAATGGAAAGGTGTCACAGATTAGAATGGCTTCCTTTAGTAACAACATGGAGGTAAAGAGAAATTTCCTTCCATTCCTGTAATATCAGCACTTAAAAATGTTTTAAGAGTCAAAAGAAAGTGTTTGAGGGAAATGAAGAGCAGTTGCTATGAACACTCTTAAAGATGAAAGGATAGATAAACCACACACTTTGAAGACAGCACAAGTGTTAGGTCTGATTTTCCACTTCTGGTTTTCCAAAATAAGGCAAAAAAACCCCTGTGAATTTAATGCTTAAAGCCAGAACAGCTAGCTCAAGTCATTTATATTTCAATTGAAACAGATTCCTACCAGCTATTGCAGTCAAAAATACCCACACAGGAGAAATGAATACGTCAATAAAGAATAACGACTCTTGACAATAAAAAGATTTTACTTCCGGTAAAAATGTCCTCAAAATGATGTTTCACCTCCATAACCATGTAATGTTTCTGTTGTGCACTGTCCATTCCAAGATAGAATGGATAACTGCTGGGCCACCAACAGAAGAACCAACACACAGACAATGTGAGCACCCAAGGTCTCCAAGTAGGTAACAGGTAACATGCTGCTTTAGTGGTTGCTATTAAAGATCCAGCTAACAATTACAGAACAGTGACTGTCAACAAACTCTGAAGACTGGGTGTTGAGGAACATTATTAGTTCTAGGAAATCCTTCATAATTTCTAAAATATGTGGACCAGAATTGGCACAGGGAATTGCAAGCATGCTAGCAAAATAAACACATACTTTCAGTTATTTGGTGTATTTTTATCTTATTATTTCTAATCAGCAAAAGTCCTCTTCCAGAAGCCTTGCTCTTTATTTATTTTGAAGAAATCTCATATACCAATATTCCCCTCGCACACAAATTACTCCTGAGGGCAGGCTGGCAAGAGATCAGCATAATTTAGACACACACAAACCCACAGAGAATTCTTTGTTCTGAAGGATGAATTTAAGAGGCTTGAATGATCACCTACAATTTTCAGATTATCATTAAATTGCCATCAGATTGAAGTGGATTTAAATGCTGGCCCTTAGCCAGATACAAGAAGCAAACTTTTATGTGGAAAGTCATCACAGAGATTGTATAGATGGCAACACAGTTACTGCAAATACAGACCTGTCCATCAGAATCTCTGCTTCAAATAGTTTTTATCAATAGCTTTTTTTTGCTGGTGACAGCTTGTTTCTGCTACATTGAAAATACTGTCCAAGGAAAGATAACAGGCCTGTGGAAATATCTAATATTAAAATCTTTATGAAGAGGTTTGCAAAATTTGTATTTTCTGCTTTGAATACCTACTAAGTTACTTTCATACATTCTAACAATTGTCCCTCAGCATTTTAAGAGAATTGGGAAAAGAAAGCAAAGAATCTGTAAGAATTTCCTTTTCTCCCTTTCTCTGGAAAATTAACAATTAATGTTTTAAAGTCATTAAGTTTGGGTTCTCTGTCATCCCTCAGCATGACAATTGCCCAACTAGCAAACATTTATCTTCATTCTTCAGAACACAATCACTACAGGCATCACACTATCAAAACAAAGCCAAACAACAACACAATTTTGTTTGCATTCTTTTATCAAGCTCAACACAACAGTATCCCAATTTTCTTCCAAGCATGTACTCAACGGGAGGGTAATAACTACTTCCCCTGTCATCCCTTAGGAGGAATAAAAAAAATCCTCTGTCCTACATTAAAATATATGTGTTTGCATGCATGTATGTGTGTACACATATATGTCCTGTACACCCAGAGCACACACAATACAGAGGCTTTTAGTAACCTGCAGAAATACTGCACATCTAAAACTAGTGAACTGCATACTCCTAAACAAGATATGCGTATTTCCATAGAAAAGTTGAAATAAAAGTGCATGGCTTTTGAAGAAAGCCTCACTTTAAGCTTTTTCCAACATTAAAAGAGATTTAATGTACTCATTTTTCATGGCAGAACTCCCAACGGAGTAAAATGTACAGATATCTTCCTTCTAAAGGCGCTAACTGCACGTAAATATTTAAACAGTTCATTTTTTAAACCAGCAGGAGATAGATAAAAGTAAAGACAAACAATTGTAGAGGGTTTTCTTTAAAACAAAGTTTCATTTTTAACAAATAATTAAGTATAATCTATAAAAGCTAAAGTGTTTTATGGATTTTAACAACCATTGTATAAAGTGTCTCAGAATCTGAACACATAAATGCACAGATGTAAGATTAACACTGGGTTGCAAATTTCTATTTAATTATCTCTAAATATGGCAAAATTCAATAAAAACAAAACAAAACAAAACCCTTAAAGATGTTTTTCCCTACACAATGTTCATATCCTCATCATCCCCAAAAGACAGCATTTGCTCATATGAAGTCAACTTGAAGATTTTAGATTTTTATAGATTATATGGAGTGATTCCTTTAAAAAAATATATCATTTTTCATGGAAAATTTATAGCTATTTCTATTAAGAGACTCCCTATCAACATAAAAACTTGAACCATAACGCAACTGGTACAAAGCATCCAGAATATTATGTACAATTCTGTGTATTTAATTTCATACAAACTTTTGCCAATACCTAGTTAATATGTACATATCCCCCTATCCATACCTTCTGTAGTGGGCAGTAGGTCTTTTCCTTCACTCTTGGTTTCTGTGAGTTTCTCTGTTCTCAGTAGGACTTCTGCAAAGCTTTCTAAAGAATTGTTCTGGTATGTGCGATAGCTCACTTCAGACTAGAAGGAAAATAAGACAACTAAATGACACAAACCCACTATACCATGCATTCTACTTGGTTCTTTTGCATCACATAAAATTATCAATTTCTGCACTGACTTTCCTAAGATTTTTTTTTTTTTTATTATTGCACAAGACTCGAAACCCTTACTACATCAAAATCGAGACTGTTACTTAATTGTAAGATCTCAACCTGAAAATTAAATCCAGACCTCTGCAACAGACACTTACTTCTGCAACATATGGCTCAGTAATGAGAGATTCATAAAATGGATGACAGCCTTGCTTTTCCACAGTGGCATTTTCTCCAGACCCCTTTTTCAATACATCTCCAAATTCTTGACCCTATGGGTGGTGATGGGAAAAAAAAAAAAAACAGTAGTGTAGATAAACCTAATTGTGGGAGAAAAGAAGCTTCACAATTATAAAAAATAATAGTATCCCATAATTGCTGTACAGAAGGGAAGCAACTGTAAATTAAAATACTATTGAATTCGGAAGGGATTCTTCCAACATAAAACAACACTGAATCAGTCCAATATTTCTAAGAAAATATTCCAAAGAAAAAGAATTATCCTCAAAAGTAGTATGAAAGAAGTGACATTATAAACATTAGAGAAAAATACATGGAAAAAGAGAAAGCAGGAAAAGGGAACTGAAAAGGAACAGATTTTGAAATAAAAGAACACTATTTAAAGAGAGGACTTCACTGGATTTTTTTCCCCGAAGCTCTGAAGTTCTGCCAAATTTCAAACATGCCTTCAATACCAGTCTAAAAAAGCAAGAGAAAATGGATTAGAACAAGAAAAGGAGCAGTTCATAGATCTACTCTTTGGCCAAGTTTTGCTTACAGACAACCTCTTGATGTCTCTAGCTGTGTTCATCCATTTGAGGTCATTAGACACCACAGAAGGAGCCCTGCTTTTACACCAGCGTGTTAGTGAGTGCACAGACACCTGGAGCCACCTCAGCCCCCCTTACATGCAGCGGCCGCAGGTAGGTGAGGGACCTCCTCCACCAGTGCCCGTCGCTGACGGCGTGCAGCATGGCCCTCGTGGTCATCGTGGTGTCCGACAACACCTTCATGGTCTTGGATGTTGTCCAGTGCAAGAGATCAGCAGAGGGCCTAGAGGAAACGGTGGGTTCGTCCTGTGAGCACATTCAACACACAACAGCCCGTGTTAGACTCGTGCTTTAATTAGGCCAATGACCTAGAGCCAAGCACACCAGAACTCAGGCACAACGTGTTAATAGCTTATTTTAATGATCAATGATTTAAGCAGCAGCTGTTGTGTAAAAACAGACAAAGGGAACTTAAAAGCAGTAAGGGAGTTTTCAACCTGAAGTGAGTAGCATGATCAGTAGAACATTTTGCCCCTTATTAAATTATAATCTCATGATACCAGCTGTTCATACTTCCAAACTTTATAATGATAGTTTGACATAGTTTTTTAACTGTTCTAATAAAACACTGAGTTGTCTACAAATGAGACACCAATTAAACACCTGCAACAATTTGTTTTTTTTGGTCCTTATTGGTAGTCAGTCAAATGCAAGGGTCAAAACACACAGAAACCGTACTAGGACTATATGTTATACATTAATAGCACTGTGAAGGGCAGAAAAGACTAAAATGTGAGTTTTCCAGACAAATCTGCTTATGCTGTCCTCAAGAAGGGAAAGTTAAAGGTTTTGTAATTTCACAGGATTAAGTGAAAGATACTGCTTAAAAGGACATGAAGTCAAGTCTTAAGTTTTCTCTTTCTCTTTTTAATACTCTGACAGGAAAATAAATTTATCTAGTCTCTTTTATACAGGTGTCTGTATATATTCTATGTTTGTATTTTGTTTCTTGGAACTTTATTTTCCTTTTTATATATTACATATATGTATATAACAGCTAATGGATCTTGCTAATGGAAAACTCCAGTCCTGCAAAAATAAAACTGATTCTTAATGAGCAGCTCATGGAAATGATTCAGCACAAGATTAAAACAGTAAAGATTAGGTATCATTAGGTGTATAAGCTCTTATTATGGTTTATATTGTCAGTGGAGCCTAGAAAGTAACCCAGCCTTAAAGCAGACAAGATAACTTGATTCAGCTGCTTAACCACAGACACTGCTGACTAAGATACGCAGGGGCATTCAAGACATATGCACAACACTATCACATATGTCTGAGGCCCTACAATCTCTGGGCCAGCAGCTAAAGGCCGAGTGCATACCTTGGGACATCTCAAATTAGGTGGATATCTGAATCAAGCACCTAATGGCTGATGAGTTGATTATAATAGGAATTTAAGCGTCTCAGCGCCTAAGCACTCAGACCTCTACTTTGAGGTGTTCTGTTTTTCAGCACAAGAGTTCAGTGACACTGAAAATGAACTTGCAGGAACACACTCCCTTCAGGAATGACAGCTCTCTCTTTCTGTGAGAGGAATTCTAACTGAGTTGCTGCAGTTTTAAACAACAGTCTATTTAATAAACCACAAAACACAATTTTGGTTAATTAACAACAGGCAAAAGACAAAAGACAAAAGACTAATTGAAAAAACAACAAAAGCATTATTTTTGTCTTGAGGTTCCAGATGGAATATTTCCTAGTGCATGTTACATAAATACAACATTCCCTATTCATTTCTAAGCAGCAGTGATAAAGATGCTTCATCTATCTATCAGTCTAACTTAAATGCATTTTAAAAAGATCTGGTCTTTTCCCAGATCTAGTACTTGGGGGAAACAATAGCAAAAATAAGACTAATAATTTGTTAGTAGGAACTTTATTTTCTTTTAGCAATATCTGCAGAAAACCATTCATCTAATTTTCTTTTTGGAGAAATGTCTTCAAAGCACATATTTTATCCTATTAAACAGTTTTGATCCCCCTATCCCTCACAAGAAGAGTGGCACTATTCTTGAAACTGCAAATTCCTCTTGTGCTGGTGTGCCACTACATGGTAACTATATTTACATATTCAGGTATGTAAAAGATAATGATTTTACTTACAACAGAAGCAATGCATCTTTTAAGTATTAAGCAGATTCAACATAAAGTCAGAGCTCATTTACAGAGCTAGATTTACTGTGGTTATTGTTTCTACTGTTCATACACAACACAGCATCTTGTGGCTATGCATTATAATCTAATAACGTTAGTAATAATATTCCAAAATGCTTTTCATGAATCAAGACCTTAATTTGTTCACAAAGACGTTTTGTTTGAGCAGCATAAGAATAGTTGCTGAAGCAATTACAGATACTATCAGGAGAACAAAGGGTGAGAAAGAGGAAGTTTAATGAGAAAAACAGTCTTTTATAGTGGAATCACTGTTTCTTCCAGAGGATCATTTTTCTAAGGAATACCTTGATTGAATAACAGGGACAAGCTAGACACTTAGGTAATGAATTTGCACATGCTTGTGCAAATACATTAGTTCCTACAGAGTAATTTTTTATTAAAACCAGCTGGAACTGCCTACAAAATAGGAAACACCAAAAGTTCAAGAATGTTCTACTGAAGTCAGTAGGAACAAGGAACAAGGTTAGCAGGCAAGCGCAACCTGAGGAACATAAGCAGGTAGCTGCTATTAAGACTTTGGGAAGTTTCATGGGAAAAAAAAATGAGGAGGAATTGAAAATAATAATGAAATGACTTCAGAGAGTCATAGAGAGTTCTTCCTCATCAGCAAGAGAGGAATGTCTGAAAAGCACAACCAGTTGTTGATAGTGAGAAATGGAACACTCAATATTACATAAAGCTAGGAACAGCTAGGTCACAAAACTTTGAAATACAGGTATATTTACAAATAGGTATTTTTAATGCAACATAGAAAGAGAAGCATAAAAAGGTACATATACAAGAAAAGACTTAGTTATGTCAAATTTATATTACATTCAGAGCACCATTTGGTAAGAGAAGTATTTATTAAGGCCTTCAGAAAAAAAGATGGTACAAGTTAATCGGGATATAAATGAGAAATCATCAAAAAGAAAGGGGGAAAAAAACACCTTAGTATATTTTTTCCTGGAAAAAAGAAAATCTGTGAAAGAAAGTGAAGCATGAGATATTAAGTGCAACTATTGGAATCGCAGTCGCAAGATTCAATCAAGTCAGAATTGTAGCTATTCAATATATTGCTTTTATAAATAAAGTTTGGATTATATGTGGCTAAATACATTTTGAGACATCTCCTCCTGTTTCATTGCAATACACTGCTAGAAATAAGAGAAGCTGTAAATCCCAATCTAAATTAACTGTGAGAAGACAGAAAGTTAGAATAACAAATATATAGAACTCTTTTCCAAGACTTGCATCGTTAAATACAATGAGGCAAGAAAGTCATATTAGCCAAATTAAAAAAAAAAAAAAAAAAAAAAATCACACTCAATTAAACATATAAATTTGCCAAGTCATCTGCCTGCCTACTTCTAACACCAGAGAACAAGCTAAAACTGAGGAGGAGAAAAAAGAGAGGGTGGGGGGGAAGTGGAGGGAAAGCGCGAGAGTAGTAATTTTCTGGATGCAAATTCCATATCATAATTAAGATTACTTCAGATATCCAAATTGAATTGGAAATGAAGTTATTAGTGAGTTTACTCAATTCTAATGAGTACTAATGCTTGGCTCATGTTTCTGAATTAATTTATGTGCATGCATACTTTTCTCTCACAACATACATATCATCAACAGGACTACAGCATCTGAAAGATGGTATGTGACAAATTGGTTTTATATATATACATATATAAAAGAATACTGCAAACAGTACATATCAGTCATCACATTACCAAAAGCTCCAAAATTTAATTAACTTTCATTTGATAATCTGAGACATTTATTTATCAATTTCTAAACATTCCCCAAAGTACACAGGACCATAAACAACTTCTGCTTCATATAAATTATTCCAGTGAGTTACATGTTTAGCTCACACCTGAATATTATTTTCAGACTTGAATATTATTTTCCGTGTATTTTATTTTCCTCTCTATTTTGCTTATATATGAAAAATTATGTTTCCATTCTTTTTTATTCCCCCAAAGCATATTTCTTTCATAAACAGGTAGTTGTCTCTTCTTCAAAGAAAAAAGTATTTTCCTTTTTTATTAACATTGTAATCATGAAAACAATTAGGAATAATGGGGGCTCTCCCCGCTTTTTTCCAACTTTGTTACAGGGTCAGATAAAACATCAAAATAACATTAACAGATCTTTTATATCAAGTTTCGTTCTGCTCGCCCCCTCGCCTGTCTCTGTTTGTATTTTTTATTAAGGTACTAAGATTGCTGAGAAAAAAAAACATCCAATATCACAACAGAATATATGGGAATATAAATGTAAGTCTACAAGTAAAAATTGCACTTTAAAACTATCTACCAAATTGTGTTCTTAGATTGTTTTCACTTTATCTGGTAAGCGGGCAAAAATTGCTTAGCCTCAAATTCCATCCTTCATCACAATTCAAAATAAAATCATTACTATTTTAAAGACTATCTTTAAAGCTTACCTCAGTATCCTTACTGATCAAGGATGAGGGTCCTGAAATATTTATATTCTCACCTCCTTCGGAAGGAAGGAACTGATAATTCACAGCCTGATAAAGAATCTGTAAAGACAGAGTAAATAAAATTCCTGTCAGTGAAATAATTAAGAAAGAATTGTAACCCTGATGTAACCAGAAAGCTAATAACTTGGAATGCTAAAACCTTCACACAAAAAAAAAAAGAAAAAAAAAGTGGGGGGCATTCTGAGGGATGAAGAGAGAAGAAACACACATATATACTTTTTATATCCTCTTACTATTGTACATACTTGCATACATATCAGACAGTCCCTCTTGCTATTTTAGTTACCTTTTTTGCAATGCAAGGCTTGTTTTCACTTTGTTTGAATGGAGAGTACTCTATTGCACAACACAAGCAAAAGAATACCAATGAAAAACTTAAGTTATAACTGTGTTACTGAGGCGACAGACACCTTTATACAGGCAAGCATAACAGAACAAGATATATAGTTGAATGAGCAGAATTTCTATACCCCAGAAATAATACAGAGAGAATTTCATCAAAAGTTCATGCTGACCAGAGGCTATTAAAAATTTATTTGCATCTATCTACTCCTCTCAGAGAAAAAGGTTTAAACTAAACATGTAGGGCCACTGATGAACAGAGCTGAAAACTTATGCATAGCTTATAGTGAAAGCAACTAATGAATTTAAATAAGGTATGAGAATCAGAAATGCATGATACAATGAAAAAGGAACTGAACAGGGGTGTTTAATGGAAATCTTAACTTCCTGGGGCAGCTGGACAGCACCAAATTAATCACAGTGCCCATTTGCTGAAAACGATATTGCACTAAAAGAGAAGCCTGAATGAAAATTTCGCTCTCAAGCTTTGTGAAGAAAAGAGAATCTTTTCCTTTAAAGAAGTAGGACACGAGACAAACTGCCTAGGCAGCTGCACTGCATACCGGCTAAGCAAAAAGGAAGTCTTTGGAAGGAACAAGTCACCAACAGAGACACGGAATTGACAAAGGCTAACAAACTTGGGTTTATACAATGCCAAAAGTTTGCTTGACCTCAAACTGTAATTCCAAGTACAAGGCCATAATGGGAAAAACAAAATTTCTTTCTTTTTTTTTTTATTTCTATTTGAAACAAGTCTCAATCCTGCAAAGATTCCACTTACACTGAAGCTCATATTGTATCTCTTCCTCTCCAATTTGAGTGTCTTTCCTAAGTGGCTTGCAGGAGCCAGACTTGATTTCAAGTGCTTTGTAGAATTTTATTCTGATACCATTTTATTACTGAAGCCATTCAGTTGCACAGACTGCTTTCATATTAATTAATATGAATTCCTGAAAGTAATAGCACATGGGTCAAACAGAGTTAAGTTGAAAGAAAATGTAACCTTTTGACAACGCAATTTTCTGCAGTGCAGCTTCAAGTAAAGCCTTTCAAAAGGTTTTCTGTCACCATGCCAAGACTTATCTTCAAATGGCACAGCCACACATTCTCACACATATATGTCACCAATTGCGTGCCTATGAACCTGATCTGGTTAAGAAATTAGTCACTGTAATTTTAATAAGAGGATGTATATCCAGATCTTCACTATTTTCATTAAAACCATTACATGGTTGAAGTCAGTGAGGAAGAAAATTCATCATACAGAATGATATAACACAGAGGTGAGATCATAAAAGAATAAACATTTAAAGGACACTTAACGGAAGTTGTATTACAAGGTGTAAAAATCTGACAGAACTTGAAAAGCATATTAGAAAGGAGTGCTTAAATGCATTTGCCAAAAAAAATGTTGATCAGATATACAATGGTAATACTAGAGGTATTATGTACTTAAGAACTAAAATGCAAATTAATTCCACAGGAAAGTAGTTATAAGAGATCTTATTTGTTATAATTGAACTGTGAAAACTGAAAGATACAGTAGAATAGATATAACCTTGCTAGAGGATGGGAAAAAAAAATTAAGAGCACAAATCTAAAAATGGACAATGAAGTCCTCTCTGTTACCTTGGGAAACACTGAACTTGCAAGCAAAGTTTTAGAAACACCTACCTGTGTTTGCAAGGAGCTGCTCACTCCCAGCAAGGTCTCTATGGCACTTGGTGGACAGTGTGTCAGAGCAAAAGCCATGAGTTCCTGACGCATCCCCAAGTCCTGGTAGCCCTCTGACTGACCGAGCTGACTGCACACTTCCCAGCTTTTAGAATAGCCTGCAAGGGAGCACAAAATTTGCTTCTGAGGTTGGTAAACTTTGCAAATGACAGGAGAATGCTGCATAGTTCTCATTGGAGGGCATGGGCTATTCCTGTCATTCCTTTAGAAAGGCACAATCCACAAAACAAACGTAACTCAACTTCACACCAACTTAGCACCCAGAAGATCCATTATCATTACGTAGATATCAGTCCGGCAGACAGACATCTGTATGCACACTATATACACATGATGGGCATCTTATTGCAATATGAAAATCAAAACATGCTTATTCAGAGTTTACTGTTAAACACATTACACTAATAATTGTAATAAATAAATCATTTTGCATTTTCAAAAAAGTTGAACTCATCTCAGATTTTCCTGTCTCAAGATTGAAAAGAAACCCAGAGGAACAACTTTAATCATCATCTGCATTCTGAGATGCCATTTACTTCAACTCATATCCTTACACATACAGGTTTTACACGTACATATGATCGCAAATATTTTAAATGTCTTTGAAGGACAGCTGAAGATGTAAAAGATGAACACATTCCTAACAGCTGCCATGACATAAAAAGTACAAATAGAATATTTGTCCAGATGCTAAAGGGGCTTGAATATTGTTTAATTTGGCACTTACACAGGAGCCACCATATTTCATATCACTTGTGTTCTACAGTTCATATGTTGAGTTTTTACTGTTACTTTAGGTTGGACAATTTCATATTTTACAGGTAGCAAATCTCAGTGGACTCAGACTATGATCATCATCACATCAGCCCCATTTATTCACTTCACCTGTGGCCATGAGTTCTTGGCAATGCATACTAGCTGCCTTGTAGTCCTGGAAACTGAGAGCTTGTTCTACTAAAAGGATTAAAACTTGACCTTTTCTTTCCATTTGGTCATCTCCTGTAAGAAAAATTGAACATTTTTATTAGGTACTTGGAAGTAATATTCAATTTCACTACTGTGTTTCATAAAACTCTATGTCACAGCATAAAAAGACCCACCTTGTGGAAATATAATTAGTTACTTTTTCCTGAAGGAAGCAATAAAAACAGTTAACTCTATTAAAAGCATTGGCTTTACAGCCAGCTAAAAAATCTACACAGCATATTATGTCCACAGTAAAAAAAAAAGAGTTTGAAAGTAAAGCAAACACAGTCATTCATGTGATGGCCAAGACAGAAATAGATCAAAACTGCTATTAAAGTTAAGGGACATATAAATCCAAATACTGACAAAAGCAATCACTCCTTCTGCGAACTGTAATAGCAAAAGACTTCGGAAATTTACGTTTTGTTACAGAACACAAAGCCCTCAATTTAAACATCCACCTTCATGGAACCAAGTGATTCACGAGAAGTAGAAGACAGCTATTAAAATTCCTACTCTGCTGAATTTAGAGAACAGAGACGAGAGTTTTACATCATACGTGTATCCTGATCACTACATTTTCTACACAGTGCCTCTTCTCCCAACTATATGAGTACAAGTGAGTAAAAAACAAAACAAAACAAAAAAACCCAACTACAACAACAAAATACATTTCAGGCATGATAAAACTCTTCTGATTAAAGTTTCATGACAGATGACTTGACACACAAACACTGGCTGTGCAGGAAGTAAGAGATTTTTCACCCACCCTCACAGCTTTTTTCTGTTCAATCAGTTTACTGTGAAAATCTATAAAAGTTTAAAAACAAAAACAAGGACTGTAAAATATATGTATAATGCTTTTTTGTTATAGTTGGACAGAAGGTCTTTGGGGTAAAGCATATGCAAGTACCCAAAAATGTTTCCCCACATTTTATATTCTCCAAAAAGGAAGTGGATTATGAATATTATGGACAATTCCCTTCCTTTACCAGAAACTTATTTTTCACCCTTTGCCAATTTAGAAGGAACACAACAGAATCAAAGTATTATTTAAACAGAAATGGACATCTAGATACCAGCTGGTCCAGTCTAGTGCTCAAAGGAATGCTTATGTTTCAAAAAGTTACTAAGCATATACAGGAAAATAAGCTACTTAATTTAGGAGAGGAGAGAAGCAAGAAACTTTTTTTTTTCTTTTTTTTTAAAGAAATTCAATGCCAACTTCCTGATCATCTCCTTCTCTCTATTTTTAATGAGATATTTTTACGGAGTCATTACTGTTGCATTCATCTGAAAAAGGCAATGGTTCATGAAACTCTATTACTACAACTTCTGAAAAATTCGTATTTTAGAAGGTTAGACAGATACATTTTGAAAAGCTATTTTGAAAGGATATGTTCTTAAATTATATAGCTGTTATTTATAGACTATAGATTTACAGAATTATATATCTGTAGACTGTATAAGTCTGTTCTATACATCCATCAGATCCACTACAGGTAAAGTGAATTTCTTTTTAAAACGATTTCAGAAGGTATGTCATAACAGTTGTGCTAGAATGACACTCTTGAGAAGTTACCTCCCTACTTATAAGTTTGAGCCAAGCTTCTCCAGTCCCAGCACACCAAGATTAGCTCAGGCAAGAGAGCAGCTTGGCCTTCACGCTCCATCTTCGGCCTCTCACCTCACTGCCACCAGTGCCTGCGCCAGCAGCCCTCAGCTCTTGGAAATTAGTCACATCCAAGAACGATGAGTTGCCAAACACAACACGTGCTGGTTTGCCTGCTGGAATTTGAGGATTTCTCATCTAGCAATTAAAGATGACAAAAAAGATGTTTCCATCTGTAGAAGTTACATTTAAACTGAATTTCATAAGACATCTGTAAACTGAATTTCATAAGACATCTGTAGTTGCCACTGACCACTGGATGCCCACTCCACACGGAGAATGTTAGTACTTGGGGAGAGATTTGTCCAGTTAGAAGACAAATGAAAGGCAGTAAGACGAACCAAAATGTTCTTTTTTTTTAGTCCAGTTTTCAACTATGCAAAATCATCTCTGATGTTTGTTCTTATGTAAAAACACTGGGGTTGGATGGAAGAGAGGAGGAACACCTGGAGCGAAGAACTACTTTTTTTTTTTTGGTTTAATTGTGCTGAAGAAGTCATATGGTGACTAGTCAATCCATTTCCCCTCATCTCTCTTGGCTAAACGATTTGGCTGCAGTAGGACATAGCTGTGCACATTTTACACCAGTGCATAAAATATACAGATCCCTCTCTTTGCATTCTATGCTATACTTTTTACCTTATCTCCATTCTTTTCTCATTTAAACTGTCATAATCTTCATGTATGGTTTTATAGCACAGAATGACTGTCAGCTTCAATATGACTAGTGAATCCCCTGCAAAACACAGAGTCTTTCTTCATGGGGCTTTCATTGCCTCAATAGTGCAGGCACTTAAAATAGCACCTATTCTAGGTTAGCAGTATGTTCTTATTCTTACATTCAAATGGGGAAGAAAAAAAAAAAGGAAAAAAAAAATCCTCACTGCCATAGCTTCATGTCTTCTCCTTTGAAGAGATTTTTAATAAAGTTATACAAAAGCAAAAGAGTTTTTTTAATTCTAAATTTTTCCCCTGTCATTTTGACAGACTTTCAAGCTCTAAAACAAACCAAAAAAAGGTTAAGGGGAAAAAATATATATGTATATGTTAATTAATAACCATTTTTTAATCACATAAATCTATATTAACCTTGTTACTGCCTAGCACCCAGATTCATAAAAAATCAAGTTCAGAAACCAGAACGTATTATTTTTGTTTCTCTTGCATTATTTGTGCCATTATGAGTGTGTCCATGTACTGGTGCGTTCAGATTCTTAGGACTATTCCTTTTCACCATGAGAGATGCATTTCTATTCCAAGGGTTATTCTACAGAATAAGATTCAAGAGATCCTCCAGGTTTTCTTTCCCAACCCCCCATATTCTTCTATTCTAAGGCTTAACATCTGAGCACAGAAAAATCTGAGCACAGGTTAAACTTGTTAAAATTACCTTATGGATATTAAAATTAGCTAAATTACAATAAACGTGTTGAAAGAGAAGAGAAAAATCAAACAGAAGATTTCTAGAATGCTTCAGAGACTGTCACAATAAAATGTAACGTTCACTGTACCTTTTTGAAGACAGTAATAATAAAGAATATCCAAGACTTTTTTTTTTCCTTTTTTTTTAACTGCTTTTTACTCTTTCATTTTGTAAGCAAATAATTACTTAAAACAATAATATTTTCTTAACCAAGTGTAGATTAAGCAAGGATCATGAGACTTGGAACACCTCCAGTTCCTTTATCAGTTTCAGATTTTCTGTCTGTCATGCTAATCGCATTGCTTATACGTGAAATTGAGATAACACTTGAATGCCTGTCTTAGAGAGGCAGAGATAATGAGGCTTAAGAAGAGTTTACTGTCATGAATCAAGTATCGTACAGCAGTTAAGAGCACAGATACATATAATTACTTAACGTTCTACCTTCAATAAGTATGAATATAAATTCCATTGCTTGCTTTCAGCGCTACTCTCTAAAATTACAAACTCTATTAAGAGAATACACCAAAAAACCCTGCTATAATTCTGAAAACCTGCTATAATTCTGATATAGAATTATATAGATATAAATACACATAGATATATTTCAAACAGGTTCTTTCTAAATCAGCAAACAAGTTGGAGGGGAGGAAAGGCTGTGACACATCTCTCCAGTTAGTAAATAAAGCATTGGCAGACACACCTGGTGCATTAAGAATGGAAGTGGCTGCAAATTTGGGAACGCACAACCAGTGCAGGTAAGTTCTGTACACAGGACAAGAATTAGAACCTCTTTGACAGAAACAATGACTCAAATCAGAGTAACTGTATTGGAATACAATTAGGGACCAAAGACAACTTCCTTTCAGCAACATATAAGTAACAAGTCAAGCTAGTCCTTAAAAGCATTCAGCCCCTAAGCTGAGAGCCCCTAAGAGCCCCTCAGCTCTTCCCTGACATCCAGACTCATCCAAATATATCTCCATAGCACCATTCCCTTGTATCATAAGCAGTATCAGAAGTTACCCTTTCTCAATAGTTATAAAACAGATAACCAAAATTAGTTACTTAATATTGGCAAGTAAGGTTTTATTTTTAATATCTTAAAATAAAATATACACATTTACAATTCTTAATTCAAATTAAGAGCTGTCCTTGTGGCAACGACGTATAATCTCTGGGATAACATTAACTTTTGTTATCCTCTTTACGGCTAGCAATTTCTAAATAAATTAATTAAATTTAAAAAAATATTCACCATATGAAATTGCAACTCAACAAAACTAAAATTATGAATTGACAGATACATAAGTTACCTAAATGCTCTTTATAAATATCTTGCTTTCAAAACTTTTTTTAATATCTATTAAATTGTAATATCTATTTAATTAATATCTACTAAATTGAAAGACAAACTTCATTTATGGATGAGTATTTTCACTTATAGACCATCATTAAGGCTATGCCAGCATTCCACCTAATACTCTGTTTTTAAAGTGAATATTATTCTATGTAAAGCATACATAACTTCAAATTCAGTGTAAGGTTACTATTTAAGCAGTCAATTAAAATACATACAGCAGTAATTTACATTTATTTAGCGCAAGAGACAAGAGAAATAATGACAAATGTCAAAGCAGCGTCTTGCTCACTAGTATACACTAGTATACACTTTTAATGGAAAAATTTCATAATTACCAGATAAACAACTACAGTCATCACTCCTCAGGTTAACCTTGTAAAGTCAGAGCATCTGAGCACAAGAGCACCAGAGACAGGGCACTGTAGGCCACAGTACCACAGTAACAATATTGGCGGGGGGGGGGGGGGGGGAACAACTTTTATGCTTTCAAGCTTTATAGGAACACTTTGTATTTTGTTTTTCTTGTTTTTCTTCTGTGATTTTCTACCCAAAAAGGAAATCAACCAGATTCATAAAAGAAAAAGCCTGGAAAAAGTGAAAAATTTTAACCTGATTTGGGGGAATGGAAGGGAGAAGCTGTTGTATATCAGTGTATATATACATATATATATACATATATATATATATATATATATATATATATATATATATATATATATATATATATATATATATATATATATATACACATATATACACACACACATATACATACACATACACACCGCCCACTTCGAGACTTTTAAATGGAGAGGTATGACTCTCTTGCGATGGCTCTTCATATAGAACAGGAGATTATCGTTTCAAAATAAACATTACTAAGTGATTGGAGGCAATCTACATAGTTTGGTACTATGCCCTCCCCTCTCACCTTTCAAGGAGCAATGCTAAGCACAGGGCTTTCTAGAGTGACAATGTTATCTACTGGGACGTGCTCTGTGCTGTCTTTAGGACCCACCCATCTCAGGCGGTCAAAGTTATTTCTGCATCTCTGTTCATCATCATAACCAACTTCCTCTAATAGCTCCCTCCCTTTGTACAAGCTACTATGCAATAACTGCCCTTTTATTACTTCCTTTCAGATATCCTTCAAGATGTTCATCTCCTCAAATGAATATTACAGCTACGCAACACATTATTTTTAGCACACAAAGGAGATGCACCAAGCACAGACAAAAATCTGTCTAATAACTGAAATTTATTCATCACATTTGACTTTTTTTCCTCTAAGCTAAACAGAACAGCTATTAAATCAAACTACCTTATTTGACAGGGATAAAAGATTTACTGAAATTTCAGTACTACCGATTGACTGTAAGATATAAAATATTCTCATCCATAACTCAAATCTGAAATGAGCTTTTGTTCAAAATCCGTATTAAACAAGGCTGTTCTTACTTTATGCAGTGAAGAAGGTTAGAAAACTGACTTCAAGATCAGTTTTTTTACAGGCAAAATATTTCATTCCTGTAAAATATTTCATTCCTCCCTGATGACTGCTCTTCCAGAGGACTTTTTAGTGATATCCTTGAACAGACATCCTAATGATCAACTCAAAAGTCCTAAGGCATAACACAAATAAATGTCATATTGCAATCCAATATTTTATAACCATTTACCTGCAATCCTCAGTAAACTTGCAAGTTCCAGGAGCTTAGCGGACTGCTTGTAGTTTGCTGGCGACTGAGTAAGGCAGTCCTTGATGAGGCTAAGTCGATCTGAACATAAACGCACTGTTGAAAGAAGAATAGGTGTTAGACTGTAGACTTCAACCCTCTAGACATATTTCTTTTTAAACATTGCACTCAGAAGCAGTGCCTGTGAATATAAGGCGGCGATCATTCAAAAAATAAAAAGAGCTTAAAATTACTTGCATGCACATCCTCAACTGAATCTAAAAATCTGAATCTGGAATGCTAAATAGCAATATATCTAGTTCAACTCACTGGGCAGTCAGGTTGGGAATGGAGGAAGAAGGATAATATTTTAAAAAAGAAACTGTTTTTGCTTTGGGTTTGGAGACTCAGTTTTAAAAAGTTCTGTTTTTTCGCCTTCAGAAGACATTTAAGAAAAATACCATTTTGCAAGACTCTCAAAGACTGTTAAAACAGATATTACTGAGTCCTTAAGCACTTATTCACTTAAAACACAGAGTAATATCTTGCAAATCTTCCACACAAAAGCAAAGGGAGGGAAAGCACTCCTATTCATACACCGTGTCTAAACCAGAAGTTATTAGACCTACAAATAATAATTGTAAAAAAGAAGGGGCAAAGGGGGAAGCAAAGAAACACTCAATTAACAGAAACTCCATTAACAAACTCTGAAAATCAAATTAGGCCAGACAACAAATGGAGAAGAAAAGAAGGTTACAGACTTAGTCCTATTTTTAATACTCTACCATGAACATATATTTACATACAGCAGCAAAAGTTTTCAATAATTGACTATACAACTGGGATTTGTCAAAGGATCTAAACATAGAACCATAGAATCGTTAGGATTGGAAGGGACCTCTAGAGGTCATCTCGTCCAATCCCCCTGCATACGCAGGGCCACCTAGAGCATGTGGCACAGGATTGCGTCCAAGCGAATTCTGAAGATCTCCAGAGAAGGAGACTCCACAACCTCTCTGGGCAGCCTATTCCAGTGCTCTGTCACTCTCAATGTTAAAAAAAAAAATCTTTCCTTAAGTTATTTCCTTAAGAATTTTTGGTGTTCTAGTTTGTGGCCATCACCTCTAGTTCTGTCGGTGGCCACCACTGAAAAGAGGGTGAAACGTAATTAAAAGTAGTCTGAATACCATGGGTCAAACACAGTTTCATTAATATTAAGATGAACATTTTTTGCTTTGTATTAATGAACGATCTACAGTGAACAACCAGTAGAGGTGTACCAGCTGTAGTTAGGTTATCACCAATATACTTGTATTAAGAGCTTTGAAACTACTTTCTCTGAAACGCATGACACAAAGTTCTGAAAACAGATTTTGGAGGATGAATAGACAGCCACTACCACCTACTGAAGACACTATCGGGTAAGTATCAGCAAGAAGTTACTGGTGTAAGTTACTAACTTCTAATAAAATGCTTAAAGTTTCATGAGTATTACCGATCCGAATGTGGTCTCATACTATTAATTTACGTACGTTGCCAATGTAAGATTAAGAAGCAATAGAGATAGCAATAGCAATAGAGAAGCAATAGAGATAGACAACAGCTCCATTTGCATACATTTAAAAAGCATATTAAATTAAAACATCTTAAATACATAAAGAGTTAAGAATTTTGGAGTTCTCCAAAGGTAGAGTTTTATAAATGTGCTTAGACTTTTTAATCACAGCAGGATGTTACAGTGCATTGAAGGGTAAACGACTAAAAACATTAACCAAAATATGTAGCTTGGAAAGCACTCAAACCCTGCTCAACCAAACTCAAACTTCTGGAAAGTGTATATGTATTAAAAACAATTTACAAATAATAATAATAATAATAAAAAAACACGGTTCTTTCCCTAACTCTTTTGAAAATACAAATCTCAGCAATTTTGCTTACTTTGTCATTAAGCCGTAAAAAACATAAGAGAAAAGAAAGAATGGAAGAGAAGATGTGCAAATTATGAGATGGAGATGACACAGGCAGGAAAAAAAGCAGCAGAATTTGGGAAGTCTTCCAGTCTTAAAAATAAATAAATAAATAAAATCTCAGCACAGAAACAGATATTAAATCCTGTCACCAGCAAATTTCATCAGCACACACTTAACACTTAATCCAATAACATTATTGGGTCATTAATAATCAGCACTGCAAAAGCCAACTCTCAGGCCTATAATGACCACCTTCCAGTCTGACGTTTCTCCCTTCCATCCCATCTCAGTTCTCTTTTCTGGCACTGGTCTTCTTGGAGCACTTTCCATAATATCAAATTTTCATCCTGTTTCTCAATAGCTGCCCACATAAGAATACTGTATATTTAGTTTATTGAAAACTATTGCTTTCATCAACAAAAATAGGTGAATAGGCATAAACTATTATTAATAAATCATATTGCATGTTATTATCTTTTACTTTTTATCCCCATGTCTATAACCATCCTTTCCTTCAAATATTTTCCCAGCAATTTTCCACACCACTGGAATTTGAGTTACAAAATAAATTTAAGTTACAGCATATCTCCATAAGATCTAAATTTCAAATGTGTGCTTGTATTGTCTTTTTGTTATGTAGCAATACATTTAAAAATGAAAAGCCCCAATGGAGATATGAAGAATACCTACATAAAAAATAACTCTTTTCCATACACCATTTTACAGCTCAAAAGCATGCAAATAAGTATGAAGTATTTCTTAAATTAAAGGTGAAATTAAAGGTAATTGTTTCTAACAAAGTCACAAAGAGCTTCAGGATACTCACTTTTAACCTGCTAAAAAGTCCTACTAAAAAAATAAGTTCAACAGCAAATTCTGTCTGCAGACATCTCTCCTATCTTGCATTATCTGAAAAACACCTGAATAATCCTAAGGACTGTGTCTGCCACAGGCTTGGAGGGAGAGGTGAAAGATGGGGATGAAAGATGGGGATGATGGACCCTTAGTTTAACTGTACAAGATGTTATTGCTGGTATGTCAATACATATATGTATTTGTTTGGACTGAATTATATAACTACAGTTTTTAAATAATAAACTTTGCCACATGTATTTATACATGTAATTCAAGTAATCATTTAAAGAGGATTATCAAGTACCTTGTAACGGTAGTATTTTCACACCAAATTCTTCAAGATAACCAAGAGCACGAATGAGATCTAGCTCCTCTTGAATAACACTTGGACAGTCAACAATGAGTTGTAGGCAGCACCTAAAGCAAGAATGAAATAAGTTTTTAGTTAAAAAAATTGTAGAAAAAAAAAATCCAGTCCTTCCTTTATGAATGAAAAACAGTACTGTCAATCTGTACCAACTGTCAAAATACTCACCTGGTACTGTGACATAAATCATAGGTGTTTTACAGAATAATCCTGTTAGTTCTATTCTTGCTTAGTAATATTATTTTTTCACTGAATAGTAGTAAGAATAGTGTCTAATTCGTCTGAAATTAGAGTTGCAGAAAATTTAATGAAAGAAAGACATTTCAGACTTCTCTATTTAAACATGTAATTACTTTGAGAAACTTTTGTCTTTACCAATGCTAGTCTTTGGTGCTGCCATATACTAAAAGCAAAAAGTCTGTATAAAGTTGAGTGAAAATGCAAGATTCTTTGTCAGAAGTTCCAGTAATATTCCAGCATTCAACAAATGTAAATAAAACTGATACAACATAAAATAAAATTGCTTCAAAAAGAAATAGATTACTATATAATTTATTTCAAGGTATGCATTTTTAAAGTAAAACTTTCACCATGGTACAACATGTTGTTTTAGTAATACATATTTAAGAAAAAATACACATGCAAACTCACTCTCAAAGATTTAATACGTGTAAAAAGGCTTACTGCATCATGCACAAAAACTATTTTATTTGTGCAATTCGTCAAATTTACCTCTGCACCTTAGCTAACCAATAGAGGTGTTTACCTCAAGGTCAAAAGGACATGGTTTGCTGTAATTCCATCTCCCTTTTTTCAGGAGCCTTAACAAACACGCTGGGCGTGTGTAAGTAGAGTGGAAAGAATGGGAATGGAATAGGAAAACAAGAACAAAACCAAAACCAAACTGGCTAGAGATAAGGGGAAAACTAGTTATGCCTAAAAGGGAATTCAGGAAGGTTACCTTCCATATACTGATAATCACTTGGAGAAATAAAATAGGTCATTGTGAAAGGGTGATTGAAGAAAAGTTTAAAAAGGATCCAAATATCACACTAAAGAACAGAAACACATGATCACACACTCATAGCAATATTTTGGACTATAAAGCACATTTTGAAATTTCATCATAATATCACACAATACAAGTCGATCATAGGACAATTATGAAATACTGGAACTATGACACTTTATATTCCAGTATAGAAAAGTCTTTCAATGGGTTTGGGGCAAAACTAACATTTGTAGGTATATCCTAATTTTATGATGACACTTGGTCAATTTTTCCAGACGATTATATGACATAGTCGCTTGCAATAGCAAGTGAGTGGGTAAAACATCTGTTCCAAATATAAAAGCATTTTGTTCCTACTGCTCCAATATACAGCTATTCACCGGTGTAGGTCAACCAAGCCTTCCAGCTTCTGCCCTAGGAGGGGGCATATATGCACACACACACACACATATACACATACACAAATACTTATAGTTAGTGACTCCTGAGCCACTTAGACCTGTAAACACAGGCACATCCCTAGAGAATCTATAAGCAGCAATGATATTTACCTTCTATAATAAGGTAAAAAGAGAGTTTACATAATATAGCTAACACTGTAAATATGTCTTCCAAATTGGACAGAAGGCAATACTTTTTACTTATCAAAACACACACCCCTAAAAATATTTGCAATGTGGGGGGAAAACGGGAGAAAAAGAAATGTGCTAAAGGATAGAGAAATTAAAAAGGATAAATAAATGTTTTCAGTCACTTTTTTAATCTCATTTTAATTCAGCTACAGATGACATATACACGTACCCAAGCTTTTTCTTGTACGCAATAGAAAACTTTTAACCACAATAGGGAACACATGATTTGTCAGTCCATAATGCATTGTACTGAGTGTTTTACTAGAAGAAAACTTTTTAATTTCAAAAAGGGTAATTAATTACAAATATTTTGACTATACTCCTTCACTCAGACAAAAGCTGCTTTTCCAAAGATCTCAAAGGAAAAAATTTTGTACACCTCCATGTGTACACTGAATTTATACTACTAAAGGCTAATTCATCTACTTCTTGTAATAAATTGCTAATGTACTCTCTTTTTTCTTTTGGAGCTTGTTTTTAAGTGTCTTGTGAAAAATGGAAAAATAATTTTGGGGAAAGAGAATATATCTATATTTAAACTTACACAAGAATGATCACTCATACTGCAACCTCTACATGTAAACTACAGGTATTGCAGACTCATTTAAAATAAGTGCTCTATGTCTGAATCTCCTTTGGGAGAAGAATTTGGATTATTCCTTAGCATAACAAAGGAGGATGTTTGCGAACGAAATAACACAATCTGAAGAGCAGTAAGGAAAGAAATGAATGAATAATCAATATGCTATTCTCTGTTTGTACTAGCAACTCAGGCTACAATTACAGTTCAAAGCCAGAACATGGAAAAGGTACAAACAACACACACAGAAGAAATTTTTATGCCCTTTTCTTCAATCTGAATCTGTAACAGATCATTCCAGCCATGAGACTCAACAATGGTCAAGGATATTGTTTCCATTTGTCACATTATTCTACAATAAAAAAACCACACGTCCATGTAAGATTCACCACCTTTTTACAACAAAAGTAAAACAAAATTCAATTTAAAAAAGCAGTATGTATTGACATGTATGGTAATTGTCAATATACCTGGCCAAATCCATGCAGCTATCAGTCAAACTGGTGGAAGAATTGAAATATTCTCTGCCAGCAGCCAAAACTAGTTGGATACTCTTGTCATAGCTGACTCTATACTGTGACTTCCCTTTGGAGGTAGTTAGCGGGTCCACTGACCAAATGCTGCAATGCATCATTTGTCCAGCCAAGCAGATATTATCCATACTGCTTGAGCACAAAAGACTTTCTGTGAATATCTAAAAGAAAGAACAGTAATTTAATAATTTGCAGCAAGAACTTCAAGAAAACATGTTTGCATTCTGTAGAACCATTCCCTTTGAATAAAAGGGCCTTTGAAGTTATAAGGATGTATTCAGACTAGAAAATAACTTAGGGAGATTTTTTTTTTTTAATAAAACTAAAATGAACTAGTGACAAGTTATTTTTACTTCATGAAGAGAAAAAAAATATGAATTTCGTTGTTATAATAAAAATTAACAATCAAGCATAATTTATATCTGAATTCTGAATGGTCAAAATGCATGCAAGAATATTAGAAGACATTTCAGAATTAAGATCTTAAAAAAATATAAAAGGAAAAAATATCCATTCTTGAAGAATATTTTGGAATGATGAGATATAATAAGCCTTAAGGTTTTATCAAGACTGTCTTCACAGAATGTTTATTAATATTCTGCTGCTGCATGAAACAAGTAATTGTAGGCCAAAAACTTGGAAGAAACTCAAAATTGCCTGAATTCCTTTCAAAAAATATGTATCATTTATGTTGTAGGATCAGGCATCAGTATAGTCTTAATTTAGCAACATATAGGTTAAAATATTTCAGAAAATATATAGCAGGTGCAAGAATGTGACCTTTGTCAAAGGTTTATAATTTCGGATTTCCTAGCTAACCTCTCCAAACCATCTTATGCTTTGATTCAGAGCACTGAAGGATCACAGATCCATGTTTCTTAAAAAAAAAAAAAAAAAAAAAAAACACCATTTGGACCAATTCCCACTTCAAATTAATACAATTTAATATTAATAAAACTACTTTATATTAAGATCACAGCAATGATCATGTTTCAATTTCAGAATGCTCTAGCACATTAAAATGATGCACTTCAGTTTAAACAAACTTCCAAGTATATTAAGATTGCCACAAAACCAGAAATGTGAAACATATTGTAGATTCCTTTGTGTAATTTCAAATTGTACAGCTACAAAGTGACATTTTTTATTTATTGCTTGAATCCCAATTGCTTTTTCTCTTAAGTTTTTTTTTTCTAATTTGCTTTCAATAATACTCCCAAGAGCTAAAGAAACTGGCAGTCATAGCAAACTAAATCTGTAAACTGTAATAAAGAAGCTTTACATTATTAATCTTTTAAAGGATGCCAAGATCCTACACAGACTATAGAGGGCACAGTAATAATTCTGCGATAAACTACAGTATACTGAAGTAAGAATGTAAGTAAGCTTCTACTTTGACTGTAAACACCATAAATGAGCCAAACAGACAATCAGCCAGTAATATAACACATAAGAGTGTATTTCTATTTGTAAACAAAAATATGAAATAAGAATTTGTAGCTTAATTGGGACATAAATCAATGGAGAGACCAAAAAACTCACCTCATAGCAAGTATCTGCATGTAAGCATGTATATACTTTCTGTTGCATGTCCAACATATCCTGAAGCAACTCTTTCCAGTGTGTCTCACTGACTGATGGTTGCCTATGAATATTTTTTAAATTAAATATTCTCTTCAACAATTTTAAAGAAAGGCTGATAATACTACTGTTTTGTCATCCAAAAAAAAAACCAGAAACTAGTTTTCCTGAAAGCTATTTCAGTCTATAATTGGACTTTTAAGTAAAAGTGGTTTAAAGACAGAATGCTTCTGTTGTAACATCAAAACAGTGCCTGTGGATAAATTTTTGTTTGACATGAGTGAAATACTTGAATTTGTTTGTTTTCTGTGGAATGAGATAGGGATTTAAGCACATTTAATCACAATTTTCGGCTAGTTCAAAGGTTCATGAAAGATTTTGATTACTTCCGAAAGTTGGAAGTGTTGCCTTCATGGTGATCCAATAACTGGGTAAAAAAAAATTGTGACAGTCACTGAGAATCATTAGAGTGCATTTAATATAGGCAATCATAAAAGTCTAACCAATTGCCTACAAACACAGTAGAATAAAACAGCAAATTATTTTGTTCCTGAAACAACAGGATTCAGATCCTTTACCTGGAACCACAGTATCTTAAACCACAAAGTGTGCTATTGAAGTTCAAGTGTCATTATCAAAACTTATACAGATAAAAAGGCTATGGATGTTCACTTAGACATTGTTTTGACTGAACAATACACAGTGGAAAAAAAATTGTTTTACATATGCAAACTAGTCCAACTGACAATGATTTTCTCATGTGAATACTATTTCCCACTATTAGCTTCCATTTTTGATTTTTGCAAAGGAGCTGTACAAACACAGACTCTCAGACATTGACCGTCTTTCCCCCCAAAACAAACAAACAAACAAAAATACAAAAAACCCAACAACTTTAGAAGTCTCAAAAGCTTTCAGCATAGACCAGATAAGCACTACCCTTGCACCACCAATGAAACATTGTCTGCATTTTAACCAAAAAAGCAAACAAACAATACACCACCGCAAGGGCTGCTCTTTCCCATGATTCAAATATTTCTTAATCTCCACATTTAAGAAGATGCATAATGACTCATCTACATTTAGAAGTACAATTAAGAGCTCATTATGATAAAGGAAAATGAAAAATATATATGTCAGTAATAGAAGAGGTAGTTTACATAAACTGAATCATTAAATTACTCCTCTACAACTGCTTCATATAAAAGCATTCTTTTACCAATTCCACATTTCCCATAAAAATAAATATATTTTAAAGGACACATTTTCTATACGTTAATTATTATTCATCATGAAGTAAGCTAAAGTCAATATGCCTTCCAGGCTTGTTGAACTTATGTAAGCACAAAGATACTGTCCTGCTTCAAACTCTTTGCAGGATCTTTGATATCTGGAGAATGCAGCCAGAACGTTAAGGATATTCATATTGTGTTCAGTCCGAACACAACAATTCTCTATTGTAACACGACAGAGAGGAATGCTCTCTGAACGTTAGCACTGTTTCCTGACCCTCCTTTCCTCCTCTTATCCTCAATTCTCTTTTGAATACTAACTTGCGACCTGTGTGCCTTGTCAGCCGAATCATTAGCTTCCGTGCCTCCTCCAGGTTGTCCTTTGTGTTTTTCACAAATGAAACAGGTTTCTGTAGTCCATGTTTCTCCAAAAGCTCTGATACACTGTAAGTGAACAGTCAAAATTTTGGAATTCTGAAGTTGCACAAACACCTCTGCTGTGGTAGCCTTAAAGCTGTAACAGACAATGCACCCTAACACAAAGAATAATCTCTACACAAAGCCTGTAACAGTAAGGATTAGCCAAAGTAACATTATTTAATGAAAAACTTTTAAACATTGTGCAGTTAACGTAACTAAATAACATACATAAATTGATGATATATATTCACAGCTATTCTTTTCAAGCCATTAAAAGCATTACAGTCCATCAAGATTAAAGAAGGCGCACAGATATTTTGAGTGTCCCTCCCCAGCTCACTCTCCACCAGAGATAATATTCCAATACTTGTATATTTGTGCATATACTTTTGTAACATCCAAATAGTCAGAAAGCATTCATAATAATTAAGTTCTGAACACAAAGCCTTGAAGATTACCATGCAAGCACCACAATACAAGACAAACACCCTTGCTGATTTCTTGTCAACATTTCTGGATATGCTCAGTAATTTCTGTAAGAATGTAAAATTTATTTTGGTAGAATGAAATACCTAAGAATTCGTTCCAGTTCATCTACTTCATCATGAAGAGCGTTAGTTTTATCTGTTTCAGGTCTGCAAAGACAATTTAAAATAAATAAATAAAATAATCACACTTTGCTGATATAAAGAAGCACTAGTAAGTTTGAAATATTCCTTTACTATTGTAAAGGATCGATTGATCTTGTGACATCAAACAATTCAAGTTCTTACTGTCAGCTTCTTGCTGGATGTCTAGTTAAAACAGAGACTAAGCCTCTTCAAGAGCAGACTCTTCTGTCCTAAAGACTTTTCTCAGGATCTCTCCTTTCTACACGCATAAGATACTGGGAAACTAGATTATATCTCCTCCTTTTAGATTACATCTTCTGTTTTTGTTTATGCGTTCATTTTTCTAGAATTATTTTTCCTTTGTACAGACTTTCTCGATTAAAACCTCTCCCACACAGCCATATTGCCTTTATTACCTTAAGGCACTATCAACTGTAACAAGATCAGCAAGATTAGTAAGTCAATACCAATATTTGGTTTCAATTCACAAGGATATAAAAAGCAAGGAAACTAATACAGGTTTGGTCTGTACTGCTAATTTAAACAATTTGATACGTATATTGGATGCATTATTTGGTAGAGGAACTGGGGCACACAAATATCACACACAAACAGACTGCAGTTCAGATTGGAACAGAATATTCAACATTACATTTTTTCTAATGACAGTGATTATTTAATAATAACTTTTACCTTCAAAAGCAGAGCAAGAGCTGAAATAATATTATCAAGTATTTTTAAAGCACTACTTTGGAACTATATCAAGCGTATCCAAAGTATTCAAAATAACTATCAGACACTTCTTACCCATATCCTCTTTGTGGAAGGCATTCCAAAATATCATAACAGAGGGCGAGCTGGTCATCTCGTTCACAACTGAAAATACACTCAAGTGCTGTAATCATAAGCTGGTCTTGATCGTGAATAATTTTTTGCTGACACTAACAGGAAAAGAAAGCAACCATATAATATTTCAAAGTTTCCTTTTTCCAAACAAGCAGTTGAGTGTCTCCCAAAACCACTGTGTATGTGCATATATCTTCTGGTTCTAATTAAAAGGTCTCTTCCAATTCCAGTAAAGTCAATGTTAAAGTTATAAAGCCCGAAACATAACTAAGCTACTTCCCTACATTGTGGACACCCGAAAGACCCAGGTAGTCAATTTTACCCTGCTTGAATGTAGCAGGGGGTGCAGAGGAAGACAGACTGCTACTAAGATTGGTCACTTAATTTGTACAACAATATTTTTATACCTATCTGTCTCCATATATCTCTCTCCACATAGATATAGATAAATAACTGAGTACTATTTGATCCATTTACAACCTTCAGTAGCACGTAAACCAGTGATCAATCTCTGAATGATTTTGAATTGTAGAAAAAGTGTGAAATATTCACAAGGCTAAAAATCACACATTTGAAATAAACCTGATACTTTCAAAAGCATTCTTCTTTCTCTATCATTTACATTAACCCAAGTAGACACCTCATAGATCAAGACATTTGATTTCAAGTAAGGTTTGGGGAGGACAAGACTTGCATATGATTTTCTCCACTGTTCTGGAACTATATTACACTAGAATAATGTGGATGATTTGGTTTCTTTTTGCTGTTGGGTGTTTTTTGTTTGTGTTTTTTTTTTTCCTCTCCTATTTTGCCAACAAAAGGAAAAGATGGAAGACAGGAAATTACTTTTCAGTAATTAAGAGACAATAAATAGAAAATTAAATGTCATTTTTAAATAATGAAAATCATTTCAAATGAAATGAAAATAATTTCAAATATTTTTTTTTCAAGAGAAAAATATTAATGAAATCATAAAATCACCACTCATTTGTTTTCTAAAAAGCCCCTTGGCCAGAAATTTATTTTAAACACATCACCAAAAAAGGGAATCAAGAATAGTTTTTAGACTAATTGTATGCTATACTAGGTCAAGATCATAATTACATTAGGTTGAAAATCCCATCAAGGACAGATGAGTTCTTTCATAACTCATGCTTTAATGTTTTTAATTAACAGCCTTATTTATGAATTAACCTCTTCAGCACAGAATTTTTCAAGGAAAATCCACAGAATCAGAGTTCTTTACTTACAGAAGGTTTTGAATTCTGAAATATCTTCAGGGGTAGAGTCAGGTCGTCCTTTGCTAAAGTCACTAAATATTCTTTAAAAAGTGAATTTGCCAGACCTGGGGACTGATTTTCACAGCGATGGAGAAATGGGATCATCCACTGATAAACATTTTTCACATATTTTTCATTGGAGGACTGGAATGAGATAGAGGGAGTCATAGAAAAAGAAGTGAACAAATTCAGGTTCCTTTTTTCAAAATAATAATAAAGAACAAGTTTTGATCAATGTAATTTCAGCATTATTTGTCATACATAACAACTAAGAGGAGAAGCCTGAACTTTCACTACTGCATAGATCACCATGATATGAGCTACAGAAGCAATTGATCGTCTTGCTGATACTGAAAGGCTTGGGGAGACCAAGCAGTACCGGAAAAAAGACCATTACAAGAACACCAGGTTCTCTTCCTCATGCAATTTTTGAATGAGTAAAAGGTGAGTCTGCACCCATATTAGAGTAATATTACTTTCAATATTTCAGTAAACAAGAATACAAGACAGGAAAACAAAAGTGGTTACAAACAGTAGCAAAATTCTGAAGATTCTAAGAGCTTCAAGGATACGTTCACTAGTTTATATGATTTTCAAGCTGAATTTCAAACTGAATTTCATTTTCAAGCTGAATTTCAAACTGAATTTCATTTTCAAGCTGAATTTCAAACTGAATTTCAAAGCCCTACTTTATCTCTAAATATCTTCCAACCTATCAAAAAAGGCACAGCTTTTTCTATTTTGAAATGTACAGACTTAACACAGAAAAGATTAAACACACACATATCCTGCAAAGGCAAGTATTTCTTGCTACTATTTTCATCAAACACCAAAAAATATCCAAGAAAAACATTCAATATTGTAGCTGCAGCAGTAGCAACAAGTACACTGAAGATCCTCCAGAAAGGACGGATGCAAAAGTAATTGACAGCTTTCACATGACAGAAAGTCTCAGCCCCGTGTCTAGAATGAAGAAATAGGTGTCCAAGAAAACAGAAAAATCATCTGAAATGGTTGAATTCAAGAATATTCACCAGAAAAATACAAACTAACGGTGTAGTTACAGATAAAAGGGACCTACAGCAACCGAGGTTATTAGAATTAGGCCCTACTTTGTCATTTGTTCAAAATACTTACATTCTTCATCAGGAGTCTCAGTTTTTCAATGTCTTTCATCTCTACTAGTTCCTTCAAAGTTAAGGTTCGATCACCTTCAGTCTCATAGACTACTGTCTCAAGAGTAATCAGATTATCACAAAGCATCTGCAGACCGGGAATATTTCTCTCCATGCCAAGACGAACAAGGGACAGAGCACAATCCACCTGAAAAAATAAACATCCTTCTGTACAATTGTTTTGCAGACAGGTACAAATTGATGAGAAGGGGAGGACTTATTTTTGCTTTTTAAACATGGGTATTGTGGAAAAATTGGTCCTTTAACAACAAAGTTTGAATGGCATATAAAAGTGGCATGTAAAATAGTGTCAAGTGCCCACTACCAAAGCTGCTAGTAGTCATTAACATAAGGTGCTACTAAATAAAGTTGATTCTCAAGACAGCTGACTCAAGACAGCCATCACTAGTTTTTCCACTGTTCTCACCTGCATAGCATAATTTTCAATTTCTTGTGCCCTGTTCAAGTACCAGTCAGTAACCAGACCTACTGAAAGTTCAGTGGTCCTATACTTCAGTAATTCAGGTTGCATTTCATACAGAAATTCGCCTTCATCTTGAAGAGCTGGTTCAACAGCCTCCCTAAAAAAAAAAAATAAAAAAAATAAAAATAAAACACATAGTACATGTTTACACAGTCTGTTTTCTGAAAGGTCTGATCATTCAAGAGAAATGATCTTTCTGGAGAAAGATACACATCAATCACATCAAGCCCCTATTGCTTCAATACTTTGAACACACTGAAATACCAATCATAGAAAGTGTTTCTTTCTGTCAGCCAAGTAACTAACTAGACTATATGCTCAGACTCTGAATTCTGTTTTTCATTCAATGAGAAGCATTAACATCATCCATAATTATAAGGTTAAGGTTTGTAAGAAACAGGAAAAAATTGGCATTTCCTAAAGTAATCTCCTCTCTACTCACTTGCATATGGATCAGCTTCTCATCATATAATGACACTGAACATAATTTAGTAAAATGAAAGAGTGTTTGCTCACCCAGTGTTATTAAAGCTAAAACTCAAGCTAACGTACATAAAAATTGGAAAAAATCTTACTGAGCCCCTGAACTCCGAGATTTCCCAGATTTTTAGTAGTATGGAAATTATGCAATTGAAACAAAAATACACAAACTATTTTGCTTTTATCCATATACTTACTTGCATTCTTCTTTTTCACACCAGTCTTCTTCACGATGTTTCTGCTCATTCCAGGGAAGAATCTTTAATGTCCCCTGCCTGTAACTGGTATAAAAGAAAACAGAAGATTTACACAATAAATTTGGAAACAAAATAGAAGCACATTCAATTAACAGAACACAGGATCTATGCAATTACTTGAGTAAATTTATAGGCAAGAACATAATTTATTTAGTGGATCAGTTCTTGAAGAGGTATCACTTTTTAAACACAGCTACACGTGTGTTATTTTGTTTCAGTTATAGTATCTGTCACATGTATGTGTACACATGTGCATGTGGTTGTGTATATATAATTACACACATACACAACCACACAATTATGCCTTTTAAGTCTCACTGAAGGTTTAGTAAAAAATTCTTATTGATCATACAAAAAAAATAAAAAGAGTGAGCATGAAAACATGCTGTAAAAATCCTTACTACTTCACCTTAAGAAGCATTCTGATTTCATATACTATCACAGAAGACTGAAATTTGTAACAACAACCTTGGATTTTCACAGATTAGAATCCTTCGGATCTGAGCACAAATCCTTGTAGTGAGAGACATGCCCAGCTGGACTGATCTTCTCAATTAATTCTGGCATGGTTTTCTGACTACAAACACCCACAGCGAAACATATTGTAAACACCAAGGTTGAGGCAAAACTCTGTTTAGGGCACAGGTTAAGAACAACAGGAGTTATTACTAGAACGATTAGTCATGGTTTGCTCTTGTCGGCTGCTCATTTAAGTAGCATGAAACCCCAGAAAATCCTGTCAAGCTCAGCTGAACATGAACTGAGGGAGAAAGGGAGAGGCATATATTTCCACAAATCACAGAACCAAGAAACAGATCACGTACAAAGTCAGGACATTAAAGTTTCAGCACACTGGAGTAATAAACAATTTCAAGTCTTACCTATTTCCTACTAGCCCTGAAAATTATTAGAAAATGTGGTAATAAATGCACGATCCCTGGTACTGCAAACTAACAACTGATGTAATCTGTTATTCCCTTGAAAAGCAGCAGTGCTATAATCAGCAGGGCTGTATCTCAAAAAAGAAAACACACACACATCATGGGCCAATACATGAATAAACTTTGTAACATAAATGGCAGAACAACAAACCAAAAACCAGTAACTACATCTCATTTATCATCAACAGTCCTTAAATGCATTTAAGGAAGCAAAACAAGTCTATACCCACAGGCACATGTGCCTTTTCCCAAGGCCCATCACCCTTCTTTGGCCTCAACAGTATCGTTCAGTCATTCAAATGAAAGACGCAACATTAACCTCCAATTTAACACTTTCGATATTAGCAACCATGACATTCCAAAGGTAACTCTATTTTAAGCTAAGAACATTTCTGTCCCTCAGTATAAGGCCTGAAAAAATTCCAGAACTTCAAGTCTGTACTGCCAAATACCACACTGAATGAAGCCTTGCTAATGAAGCTCCCTTAGCTTGCTACAGACACGGCAAAATTACATCCTGGAAATATGCTAAGAAACTAAGTGTTTATCTACTGCATCATTAGTCCAAGAGGTTTATCATTTAAAGTTCCTCATCATTTGCAAAGTTTCTTAATAGACCAAAACATCAGTCTCTGTATGAATGATGGTCTTCTTCAAATTATTAACACAATTCAGTCCTTTTGTAGGTCCTAATAAATGGCATTAGGCAATAAACAGTCTTATATTTTAATGCAAGCAAGAATTACACATCTTAAAACCTTAAAAAAAAAAAATAGGAAGGTACACCTTTGTTTAAAAGGCTCACAAAACCCCCTATCCTGTCTTTATCCCCTCCTCAATTTGGAAAATATTCTGTATTTCCCTCTTCCCATCCAAAACTAATCCTTCTTCCATATTCCCATAACGTAAAACTCACTTTTTTAATCTTTAAAGTCTAACTGCTGCAAACATTTTTAAATGTTTCACAACAGAATGTTTACTTTAATGAACAGATACTTTTAAATGCTACGTGTGAGCACAGGCAACATTTTAAATTACTTACTCAACATCCCACTACAGGTTATAATTTAAACTAAAGTTGAAGACGTGGAAGCATGCTATATGTTTAGAAAACATCTAGGTCAGTATCTATTTGAGCCACATATTAGAGACACTTGGGAAGTTTCAAGTGAATTTTACAAAATGCTACCAGACATTTGCCTGTTTGTGAAACCTAGCATATCCATGCTCATGTTTCAGCAGGAATGAAAGCTACAGTTGTTCATGCATGCAAATTAAAGTAGTATTATAAGCTTTCCTTTAAAAAAAGTGTTTTTTCATAAAAGCTTATTAACTGACCTCACCATCAGGAAGGAGACTTTTTGATTCACAGGAAAAAAAAAATTCATACCATCACAATCTTGACTAGAGGCTTTCTACTTCATTCTTCCTTTACACAACAGAAAAATGAAGATTTAAATCCTTCAAGTCAAACCTATAGATTAACCATTTATTTTTACTTATTATTATTATTATTAATTTTTTATTTTATTAAGTATTTACTAGTCGGGCTGGAATTGTTATTTAAAAGCATTCAAGTTCACCACAGGGGAATAAGTTGATAAAGACTTTTTGGATTTCTAAAGTTCTTACCAGCAACAAAACAGCTGGACGGCTACCCTCTCTAAATACTTACAGAAAACAAACAAATAAACAAACAAACAAAAAACACAAAATACTTGGGCTTGGTAGAAATAAGCAATTATGGAAAGTCTATCTTCACAATTTTCTTGCTGAGATAAATGAAAAGAACACAACACCACCAAAATGAAAAAAACAGCCACCCACATAGTGCCTCAACAACGCTAAAAGATTCAAATTCCCTCCAATGCTAAGTGAGATCATTCAATTTTCCCTACCTTCTCCCCTTACTCTAAAGAGTTTAGAAAAATAACAAATATTTAAATTTAAATACATGGACTGGAACATTTCGGTCCTCAGAAAAATTCCAGACCTGACAACAGTAAAGAATAAGAGAATTCTGTACCTGAGGACTTTATAACAGCAAAGAGATGATTAATGAGCTATATTTACCAAAAGATATCAAAGTTTTTCTTGACTCATACTTATGCTTTTAATATAGATGCTTTTTCCTCCAATTCCCATGTCAGTAGCAGTAACAACATATACAGAAAAAACATAAAGAGCAATAAAATGTTTGAGAAATAGATGTTGAAAAGGAAACAGCCGAGAAAGATTTCATGTATCAAAACACTACTACATTCTGCAAACTTAAAAGCATTAAATGCAGATTACAGGATAAAAGGGAGAGAGAGAAAAGTGAAAATGTATATGCAATGAGTTAGGGCTTCTGTTTTGCTTCCATACATCTCTTCACAGCATTCAGTAAATTCAGCTCAACTGGGACACATCATAACTATCCAATGCATATCCCGTGCACAATCCATAAATTTAAGTGGTCTGGAAGTAGTGAATTTAGCATGCATGTACAGTTTGCGGTATGTGCAACAGAATATATTGGTCTCTCAGCATGTGCCCTGCAACTGTGCTATGTATTTCTAGAAACTAAAACCCTAAAGACATCAGAAACATGGAGTTAACTGCACATATACAAGTGTGCACATAGTCAGAATTCCTGATACTAAAACAGGAAGGAACCATCAGGTGTGCCGTTTTATGACTTTACATAAATATTTTTATTTATATTGAAAATAAAAAATCACATTTTCTTCAAGTCATTGCTTCCCTATCCTCTCCTATTCTCTTGCCCCTTTGACAGCAGAATAAGTGATTGAACCCAGTAAATATCTCAGGAAGTATGCAACTATTTCTTAAAAAAAGAAAAAAAAGAAAAATATATTTTTCCTATATTTCTCTTTTCACTCCTCTATTGTTTACTTTGCCTTAGCAATACTTCTCATTCTTTGCTTTGACAAAAGGGGCCCATTCTATCACGATTTCTGCATCCTACCAACTACAATATTCAAACACGCAAAATACCTTTCCTTCCCAGGACAGGTTTTAGAATGAGAAGGTCTAATTCAGTTTTAAGGTCAGAGACCAATTCTTTAACCAATGGTTATTCTGTCCCCCTCTCTTCTGGCATTTCATATTGTTTGATATTCATCTAGTTGACGGGGGAAAAAAAAAAAATCTATTCTCTTTCTCCTCGCAAAACTGAGCACCTTATATCTAGACAAGTCAGAAAGCAATTGACATCATAACCCTTATGAAAAGTGTTAACTTTAGCTAAAGGTCACCTCCAGTTTTAAGAGGAGTTTTGTTTATTTTGAAGATTCAGGGAGTGGATGAATATGAGCTATATTAATCCCTCTAAGCAGCTTTTCCAGCCTTTCCCTTAAGTGAAAGGGACATTGAACGCACATAAAACTTTTGCTTTTATATATTTAATTACAATATTATACAAATTATTTCATACGAAAGAGAGGAAAAATGATCATGGGACTAAATATTTTTATATGAACAATTCTGCATGACATTAAAAATAAAAGCAATTCTATAGAAAATAAAAATTAATACCAGAAAGCTAGGACTATATACTAGACAATTCTGAAGATATTCAGTCAAACCTATTACATATATATTTCAAAAAGAATAGAAATTAAGCTTTCAAGAGCTTCATTGAACTGCAATGCCACAGGCAGTTACTAGAAACCTAGTTCAGAAGATTTCATTATGGAAAGATATAACTGCTTATGAACGTCTTTAAAAACAGTATTTATCTGTTCACAGATTATAGTCTACTACATGGAAACTTTTTTATTTTAAAACCTCACTTGGACTTAAGGAAAAATTTTTTGACAGTGACAGAGCACTGGAACAGGCTGCCCAGAGAGGTTGCGGAGTCTCCTTCTCTGGAGATCTTCAAGACCCGCTTGGATGCCACCCTGTGCCACATGCTCTAGGTGGCCCTGCATGTGCAGGGGGGTTGGACTAGATGACCTCTAGAGGTACCTTCCAACCTTAGGCATTCTATGATTCTATGACTCCCACCCCAATTCATCAGACAAAGAGACTTCGGTCAAAACTCTCCAGTAAAAATTCACTTTGAGCCACGACTGAAAGAAATGAAAAAGCAGAAGCATATATAAAAGCTGCTATCTTAAAGTGAAGACTTTTACTACAAGTATAATGTGCAATGGAACAGAGTTATGGCTGTTCAGGGAACTATGCATTTGAATTTCCCAACTTCTTTGAGTTTCAAGTGCAAGTTATAGTGTTGCAAAACAACAGTTAAGAGCAGAAAAAGAGAAAAGAAAATTAAAAGAAAAAAAAAGAGACTCTGGTTATATTTTGTAACAGAACTAAAGCATTATTTTCCTCTGAGATTACCTTTTAAAACCTAAGGGCAACAATCTTAACTACAAACTCAGAATGGTAACTGTAACTGCTCAGATGAGATGATGGTTCTCTCTTATCTTTATTTTAATACCGAAACTTCTCTGCACTTGTCTTACCAGAAAGAGCCTATGCCTCTGGTGTTCATTGGGATTCATAGCCCTTTACAACAAACACCTCAAGAACCAGAACAGATTAAAGTGTCATTATCCTAATATTCTAAGATGAAAATAAGGAAAGTAGAATTAAGGAAACACCAGGATCACAGTTCTACAAAAATACTTTATGGAATATCTAAGGCCTTTCATGATATCAGTTTGAAGTTGACAAGCATATAGAGCCACTGGCACATCCTAGTATTTTCAGATTCCACTTCAGTTTAGGAGCTGTTGAAGTTATATAGCTGGAAATCCTTTTCAGAGCTCTCATGAACCCATGGATCCTCTGATCAGTCACTGCAGACCTCCCTGAACAGTTCTGAAAGTGATGCTTTAAGATGCTAAGCTACAAAATACGTGCCCATGAACAAACAAGGAAGCACCTGCCATAGGATCTCAATTTTTCCCTCAACCACAGCCTTCTCCTATATTTACGGAGGATGGAGCAAAGTGGAATCTGTTGCTACAGACAACTCCTAGCTTATTGTTCATGCTCCTCTGCCACAAAACACAATTTTCCTCCATCAAAAGCTTTTCAGCCTCTGGAGCAGCATCCTGCTCAGAGAATTGGTCATTGACAACATGGAGCAAGGCCCTCTTCAAGCAGGGCCACCAGGGAAGGCCGCATTCTGTCATGCTCCGAGTGATCAACATGAGTGGTCTCGTCATGAGCACTAAGTCAGACAGTTATCCCACTGGAATCACTTGGAACTGACAATCAGGGCATAATTTTCAGAAAATATTATCTGTGACATATAGGAAACCACAAGAGATCTCATTTTTTTGGTGTTCAATGAGGAAAAAAAAAATAATGAAATAAAAAAAAAAAAATCACCACACACACAGAAGACTAGTTCTCATACTGGAATCATACACGCTTTGTCCACACTCAAAGGTCATGAGGAGAGACTCGATCATTCCCAACTGCAAACACAAGACCCTTATATTTACAACCTCTATAAGCTGAATAGACACTTGCAAGTTGAAATGCTGATTTTTTTCATGATCTTGTTCAGTCATTTCATTTGAGGCAAATTATATCTACATATTCTTCTCTACAGAAAATGTAGCCATATTCATCTAATCTGTATATCATAATAACTGTATATACAGAATACGTATAATTCTATTCATATGTTTGCCATAAAAATATATATACACCAGAAATAAGTTACAATAATTTAAACTGATTTCCAGCAATCAAAAGTAATCCAAAATTTCAGAAACTGTAGGTATTTGGATAAGAAATACATTTTTAAAGAAATTCTTTGAAAATAATTTTTTTGTTTGTTTGTTTTTTGGGGTTTTTCTTAACTTACTTTTGGAATATTATACAAGCAATCAGTTTCAGAGCAGGGGCAAGTCATCTTTATAAAAATTTTGAAATATATACAAAAAACAAATATCCTTTTTAAAAAGATGTCTAGAACGTCTAGATTTAAGGCTTTAATTAATTCTCCCTTAGTAAGATGAAAGAAAAAAAAAGCAGTAACAAAGAGAAAAATAATTATGAAATTACTGGTTGTGTTAGATTTCTTATTGATTTGACAGGCAATGAAATCTTTATATGTCTCTAAGCAGCTGAAGAAACATACATTCTTTAATGCTGGCTGCCAGTACAAGCCATTAAAGATTTGCATTTATATCTGAAAACCTGGACAGTTTCGGGCCAGTAAGAAGCCATTCTTTCTTTTATGTAATTATACTTAAATTCTTCATGTTCCTAAGCATAACCAAGATGGACCAAAAGACTATAATGGAGAAAATAAGTAACAAACTCAATTTGCTTGAATTATTATTAATTATATTAAACCATTATAAATCATTATAAGTTATTGTAATAATTTATAAAATTCATAATTATTATAATAATGGCACAAAATAAAACATAAAATACTTAGTGTACACGTATGGCAATGTTTAGTTTGTTTAGCTTTTCTTTTTCTAACACCCATTAATACATTCTCACCAAGCTTCAGGCAACAAGAAAGCATATTCATGAGGTGAAGTGGTCTCTGGAAAATTGGACAGAATTGCCTGTCTGTGTGGAAGCAAAGCAGATCCATGGAAAGTGAACAAGATTTCCAGTGCTCTGACGTTGCTTTCCTAAAGAACAGAACAATAAAACACTGTGAAACTAGCCTAATACTAATCTAACTTGCAATTAATTGACCAACAATTTTAATGTAAGTTTGAGTCATACAATAAACCTTTAAATAAAATTTTATAATTAAATAAGAACCACTGCTGGGTCACACTGCATGTATAATCCAACAAATACATCCTTCCCTTAAACTCCCAACAAGATTTAACCCCAAAATTTTACAGTTTATCATAATAATATTAATACCCGAGCATAAGTCCTTGCTGAAAGTACAATATTCTGATTTCTGAACTTCTTGAAGAATTCACTGTCATAGTTCTGCTCAGCTGCATGAGGTCCTCCAAGGATTTCCTGAAAAAGAATTAAGACTTTTTTCCAATTAAAAAAGATTTACAAAAGTATCCAAAAGAAAAAACTCTATATTTCTTGATTCAAGGATGACTAAGCATGAGGTCTAACCAGAAAAGTATGTCATAATTTTTCCTACTTACTTCAGTTTGAAAACTAAACCATTTTTTGGTCAATAAGATTTTCTTTCTTATTTTAATTAATATTTAGACAGTATCAGATACACAGGCGTGTTCCAAAATCATAGCTTGAAAAGTGCAGACGGCAAATTTAAGACTAAAAAAATAAGCAAAATTCATTTTTTACACTGAAAGATGTTTCACTTCTATAAACTTATGGAATGAACAGAAGGTTCACTAGAGAAATCTGAACATAACTTGATAATTAGACTAAGAAAGATTCAAAGGAAGCGATTCACATCTGATCTTAAACAACTTATTTCTAAAACTCAAAATTATTCCACTGTATTAGTCTTCCTCTCGTGCTATACTGTGATTTAACATCACAGACACCTGGAAAAGGCCAATGGCCAAAGACCCAATTGTGCCTTTCAACACTAGAAGCCAGGTATTTTTAACAGTGACGTGTGGTAGCCACAAGAGAAAACAGTTTCTATCCCTCAAGTGAAATATGGGTATGTTTCAAAAGATTATAAACATTAATACTACAGTGTGTAATAAAAAAACTGATGACTCAACAGAACACCACAGGAATGTCTGTAGAACTGAAAACCCAATAAAGCTTTGGTCAGTCATCAAGTGTCCTCACCTCGTAGGTTTCAAGGCGATCAAGATACATTAGTAGTTTCAGCCTGCTACGGCAGAGTTCTTTTTGTTCCAGTGTTAGCCTGTTCCAAAACAGGAGTTTTCACATTTATGATTGATACATATATGATATATATAATATACACATGAAGACAACAGTTACACATTTTAACAACTACATGAACTGGAACATATCAAAAACTAACCAAACTGAGAACTTTCACACAACACAATGCCAACTAATAATTAAACCACTTTCCAATCAGAATTAACATACACGAGAGTAATTAAGTTCTTTCAATTGTACAGTTATGATCCTACAAATCTGAATAAAATACAGTCTGACATATCATTTACTTTGAAAAATTTACTGATAAAAGCAGTTCTTGACGCTTCCTGGACTCTTTCTCCTTTCTAGTCTCTGTTTCTTCATCTGGTGACAAGAATTCTTCATAGGGGATTTCAATGTCCACCTCTCCTGGTAAGATAAATCTTGAGGAAAAAATAAAGAAATTAATGTTGATACAACAACCTCAAAAAAAATGTAAATAACTAATTATTCAGTAAAACATATTAACACTATTTTCTGTCTTTACTGAAAATCTACAGTCTTTTAACTACAAATGATAATTGTGCAAGGATTTGGCAGTTAAAAAACAAATACAAAACCTAAGTCAATAAAAAGCAACATTTCTTTTGTCTGCAGTTATTTTTCCCCACTGTCCAAAACAGAAAGATGTAGGAGCTGTTTTTTGTTTTATTCCTCTTACTATCCTAAAACATAGAAACTCATTAAACAATTACAACTTGTTTTTGCAAGAGTAGCTGCAACTTCCAGAAGAGTCAGCAGATAAATACATTCTCAAAGAATTAACACTTCAGAAGTTCTGTGATGCAGATAAAGGACATCGAGTGAAGACGGAAGATGTACAGTAGAATGTAAACAGTGATTTTAATTTTAGAAAAGGTAAAATGGGAACAAGTCAATTGTGGACATGTTTAAATTAGTCTGATTCAAAGTGTTTCATTTCTTTTGTCTTGCAAAAGCCTTTTAAGATTTTCATTAATAGTTGATACAAAATTTCAAAAAAGAAAAAAAACTTGACACAACATTCTTTAAAAAAAAAAAAAGAAAAGAAAACAAACACTCTTCTCAAACCTGCCACCATCTTCTCCTTTTCCTATGGCCACAAGAGCCTCCAAGTCTGTGCCTTTCAAGCCATACTGAAGCAACTCCTTAGCAGCTTCCACGTTGTCTGGAACCCTCTCCAAGCATTCATGAAGAACCCATGCTCGCTTCCTAATTTTACTCTGTCCAAGAACAAGAAGATATGCACAAAATCATGTGCTTCAATGTTAAGCTATGGAGCTGGTGATGTTAACATTTTCTTGTGTTTCTCTTCCACTTAAAAACAGTCAAATTAGTTGCAAATAGATTTGCAACATGAGCCAACAAAACAGTTAAGGAAAATACCCCACAAATGCTGAAGTCTGCAACTCAGTTTATTAGTAGATGGTCTTCATTTATTTGGCTAATACTGAGCTAAGTCTATTTAGAGAGCTCTGCTCATGAGTATGTTGACTTACGAGAAGAAACTCAATTCCAGCAGAAGAAAGATAACTACATATAGAAGATGGCACACCAATATAAAGAAAAATAAACTGTGAAGAGCAGACTTCCCAGAGTCTATAAGGCAAAAAGGACACAGAAATGCCAAATGATTTAGCAGACTTTCACAATCAGAACAGAATGCATACTTCCTTATAAGTCTGTAGGAGAGATTACACTAGAAAAAGAATACTGCTATTATTCAAAATTAGAAAATATAACAAAGGATTTTTTTTTTTTATTATCTTCTATGCAGGTCTTCAGTTAATTTAACAGGATCACTCTCTTCCACAGAGAACAGCTCTCCAAATTTCCACCCATTTGTTTCATGAATTAGAACACCATTCAGAATTCAATTTCTGTAAAGAAAAACCAGTTGTTTTGATAAGAAAACCTAGAAGTCAAAAATGGCACATACCAAATAATCCTGAATTGAAGCAATGTTAACAGCTGATTTCCTCCACTGTCTTTGATACACAAGATCAGAATCAAGGCCATATGTTTGGGCCAAAGCTAGAGCTTCCTCATATTCTTCATTGTCAATCTAGAAAATAAACATATGAAAATTAAAGTCACTTGATTTCTGCAGGAAGTAACAGTTACAATCTTAGAACTAATTTCATTCAATATATTTGTCAGACTTGACACAACACACTTGTGAAACCCTAGAAGTAGTGACCAAAGGCCTTCTGTTAAAACAGTAAGAATAATTAGGAAATAGCAGTTCTTTGTAAATAAAGCTCATTATCAGGGACATGACTTCAATTCCATACTCACCTTTCTTTGGTAAAGTTCTTCTGGGGTCGTAGATCTCAAACTCACAAGGCGAAAATTCTTTGTAATAGTACGTGGACGTTTTCGTGGAGGAGCAAATCGTTCCATTTCTGTCACAAAGTACAGGCCTTGTTTTAGGTAGCTAAAGTACCTGGCCTTAGCTGAACTTTCATCGTCAGAGTCAGAGTCATCATCTCCCTCATCTTCATCACCAGGCCTGCTCTCCAACCGTAATCTCTTCGAAATAAGTTTTATCTCACACTACATGAAAAACATAACAGAATATGAGGGTGTCATGTAGTACCTCTCGCCTTGCTCGAGACACTAACCCTTCTAGCACATCAATCTTCATAACTAACAACCTGCCTTCCCTTCTCCTTTAAAACTTTCACTTTTTTTCTTGCTTAAACCTGACTGGATCTACCTTTTCCTAGACTGAAGGCATCATTCTATACCTACCGAAGCAAAAGAAAAAGGTTTCCTATAGTAACCTGCTGTTGGAACACATGTCCTATACCACCCCAACAGGAGATATTAGTGCACTGTTATACAGGTTATTGCAGTGTACTACAGTGATTTCAACTCTTGGCCAATAAAAGCAAAATAATCTGTCCAATATATATGCAACTTCAGACTATTCTTTCTTAGGTTGTTATAAGCTAGCCATTGACTAAATGAAATTTTCAGAATAAAGCTTCCAATAAAATATACCTGTAAGCTTATGTATATATTTAAATTGAGATATTCTTATAAATATTTTAAACTTCTAAGACCTATTTCAGGAAAGAATTCTTTTTTCAAACAAAATTTCTGCTTAAAGTCACTGTTGAAGAGTCTAGGAAGGCACAGAACTAAACTGAGGTTGCATTCCTCACCTCTAGGCTTAGAAATCCTCCATCATGAGTCGAAGTGACCTGAGGAGAAGGCTCAAACCACTCGCATGACTTTCCCAGCAAGTTTCTTAATGTTTTGACTGAAGATACAGTCAATGCACCGGAGCAGCGAGCCAGGATCACAGAATTTTCTGCCCACCAGTTTACATCTATCAATGGGTAATATGATTCTTTGTCTAAAAAAAACAAAAACAAAAACAAAACCCACAAAAAGAAACAAACAAACACTACTATTTACTATTATGTTGGAAAAAAAGACAATACTGTAAATTGATTTAGTTCCATAAAACAATGAATAAATTTTATATTCTTGGTAAAGATCTGTTTCAATACTTTTTGAGGACAAGTGACAATTACACATAACGCTCTTGAAAAAGTCTACAAAAAGAGGTTATTAAGAAAATTAAAGCACTCTCTAAAAATAACCACCACAATTGCAGATGGTAACTGTCTCACTTCTAAGATTATTTTTATCTTAGACATTTGCAGCAACATATTTGCCACAAAAAAAAATTAACTGCACATGTTCAATACACTGATTTTGTGCGGTGATCACCCACCTTTTCCTACATTTCCCCCAAAAAAGTATCTTTTCCCAAATAGCTCTGAAAAGCAGATTAGTTTATCACTTTTCTGCCACTTCAGTGCTAAGTCAGCAGGCTACCCGTGAAGTTCAGCTATGCTAACCCAAAGACGGAATCAAGAAAAACAGCAAAGTTACACAGATCTTTTAATAATATAGGCACATACAAGCACTAGGAAATGGATCGTGGAATAGTTATTGATTTCTGTAGTCTTCAAAGAGCAGTAGAGTAACAAGGAGATAAATGGTTAAATAAATTTTCAGGGAAGACTAGAAAGCTTGACAATAAAAATAGGGGTGGAAGGAACAAACCCTTTTGTTTCAGAATTTGTAAATAATTCAGATAATGTCTACTTTCAATATTTATTACATATTCATGGACAGAAAAGATTAATTTAAGTTTAGGTTTAAGATGGGACTCCAAAAATGTTATCCATTACATTATGATGTAATTGCTTCTGATACAAGATTCTTGCTGAATGTTCAGCACACTATGGAGTTATAATTTTATGATTAATAATAAATGAATGAAGTCTTGTATTAGCTGAAATATCCCCTCTAATTATGGTTATGGTTTCAGAAGTATTCCTACGAGAGGATCTTAAACATCCTGTTCTGACACACTTTCTTAGCTGTGTGATGCTATAAATCCAAACCATACATACAATTTTGGCAAATTAAGATTTAGGTTACCATTTCAGATCTTTCAGTATTTGTAGAAATACTTTTAACTATTGTTAACTTTTAACTACCAATCCAGCTGCATCATATACCTTTTATTTTCTTCCTTTTCTCAGCAGAGAGGTTCCAATCTGGATTGATCTCATCATAACCTGGCTAAAATAAATAAGCAAATAATTTGATAAATTTTATACATTTTTTTTCCATTGCTAGACTACTATTTTTTCAGACAGAATACTCCCACATGATTTCACATTTTTCTTGAACATAAAGTATAAACTTACGGTAGTGAAATTGTATTCTTCCCTGAGCAGTTACATTTAAAACAGTGGGAGAGAGGGCAGAGAAGGTGAAAAACAGACTACTGGTTTCCTAAAAATACAACATTAGAAGTCATAAATATTGTAAGACCCAGTCTAGTCAGTATTAAACAGTAATTAGACCTTAAATATTTTGAAATCTAACATACCCAGCATTCAGAATGCTGTGACATGTTATTTTTCTCATGTCTCCATCTAAGTCTTTAAGCATGCAAAAGAAGAACAGTCACAATGTTCCTCCTGCTTGTTCCATGTAATGCTTCTAGGTACTGGCTGAACATTGAGTTGTATATATAATAATCCAATTATCATCATAGTTATACAGTCCCTTTCAATTTTAGGGCAGCAAGAAAACCAACACTACTTAACAGTCTCCACATCCATCACTTCTCCTTTGGGCAGTGGAACACACTTTTCTTTTTTCTTGGTCATACATATGTAGGTGTACTATAAAATAGGAACACTTTACAGTGCACTGTAACAAAACTAATGAAAAGTTGTTGCCATGTCTTTTCTTACCATTACGTGGTAATGTTACAATACAGAAATACAAATGGCATTGATCCTGCCTAGAACTAAACTGCAACGCAATAGACGTCCAGGCAGACTATACAGCTCAGTCTGTAAAGTAGTTTGGCTAATGCTAAAAGTGGTCTTCTGGTTTATATTTTTCATAGAGTGACTTACTAATGAGATCACTTTGAAAAAAATAAGAAAATTAGGTAGGCATCATACACATGAGAATATCTATTACATTCAGACATCAGTTTTACAGACAAAATAATTCTGAAAACAGCCAAGTACCGCAATACATTTTTATGTCACTTTCTCTAGGTGATAAAATGCTGAAAAAAAAAAGCTCAGATTGAATATTTTCTTATTTTTAAAAAACAATTCACTGTCAATGTCCATGATAGACACCTGCATTATCAAAGAAGTCTTAAAAGAGGGGGGAAAAAGATTAAAAAAGACAAAAAAAACATTATTTTATATATATATTATGTGTGTGTATATATATATATATGTATGTATGTATGTATGACTTTTCTCAACATTTGTATGCCTGATTTTCACGTTTTACAGTCGATATGACCCAAGTAGATCTCACTGCTTAACCTAAAATTGTATTTTCTCACCAGAAATCTTGCTTTTACACTTAGATTACCATGCTTCGGGATGTGCTTCTCTTACCTGATCAATCTGGTCCCATTCTCCTTGTTGTCTGAGAGATGGAATGGACCATATTGTCAGTTTTCCTGAGAAATGAATAGCTGCCAGAAGAGCTCCATCAGGAGAAAGATTCATCTTAAAAACTCCATCCTGTCAGCAAAGGAGAAAAGAAAAAAGCTCACAAAAAGGAAGTCTGTTCCATGCTGTTTTCACTCTTCCATAGCCCAAATGACATTCTATTCTGTCACTGCAACTGTTTTTTATCCTAAAATAGAGGGAAAAAAACTGGAAGTACTCAGTACCAGCAAAATTTTAGGAATGCTAATCTCTGTACCACATTAGCAGACAAGAAATAAAGCTTGAAAGTATGACAGTCAGAGGAATACGCTGCAAACAAAAATGCAGAGCTAGCTGGAGAAAAACTGCCCTTTAACGAGCTGTTTAGGAAAACATTTAGCAAGCTCCATTTTCTACTCTCCTGTATCTCATGTGCACCCAAGGGGAATGCTGTTCACTCACAGCACAGAACATGGCTCTTCCTCCCTGGAAACACACTTCTGGACATGCATTATTACAGAGCAAACAGAGAAAAGAGTGCACAGATGAAGAATTCCCATGAGGAACACATTAGAGGGCACTGAATTTAAGAATTTATTTGGTAACAGAAGAGACTAAGCAGCAATACAGAAAATATCAGATTTAGGCCACATAGAAGAATAGCTCAACATCAATAAATAAGCTTTAATCAAAGTCCTGCACTGCTTCTCATGGATCAGTCTTTCCTTCAACTCTGGATATTTTGGAGGAAAAACATACTTTCTTCCCACCTTCTAACAGGTTAACACACAAACAAAATTACAACCGTGTGTATATATTGTTGACGTGAGAGAAGAGCCTCCAAATATATACACTCACATTTTAAAGCCAAAGTTAGTGTCACTAACAATTAGCAAAGCAGAACAATTTTTGAAGACACAGAAGCTGCATAAGGGTCTAAATTGGATTTTCAGAAAGATCTGCAGGCTCTCAAGGAGCCTAATTTTCACTTAAATGCATACAACTAATATTAAGTGCAGGAGAGTCTAAAAGTCTCATTCTAAAGTAACATTAGACACAAAAATTAGGATTCAAATGTATCAAAGCCTTCAACTAATCAATTTTAAGGCAGTCCCTTTACTCTTGGAAAACACTTCAGCATAACTACAGAAAAATTACCCGAACTACATATGATAATAAGTTTTAATAAAGCTCAAGAAGTCTGTTACTATGAAATATCATTGAAAATGAAAACATTCTTTCTTCTTTTTAATAACTTGTTTTAAGTTATACCCTATAGAACCTATGATGATCAAGTAACCTGCTCAACTGTTCTCTTGCAGTAGTGGTTTGCAACTAAGAGCACTGCTTAAACCTAAGTTGAAAACTTTTTTGTTGTTGTTAAATTAAAAGGGAAATAAATGTAAGCAATAATTTTAAAACAAGTTATAACTTGTTTTACTAATGTAAATGTTGTACTAATGTAAATAATTCTTTATGCTGTCCAAGCATATTCTTGGACACCTAGAACACACTATTACGTTCTTCAGTTTGTATTGTTTGCCAAAGAATTGTGCATGACAATGGCAATTCTCTCTTTACAAGTCAAGTTACATGTACAGTGAACTAAAGAAAACAGTTTTAAAGTTTTGGAAATTTATAGCTAAATTACATATCCCACTCAGATAAGGCACCAACGGGGTACATCACAGATCATAACCAGGGTTAAACATTAACCCAATAGCCAATAATAAGTCCCACTGCAATTAAATTTGCATGTTCACTGGACACCAACACACTCAAATTCACGTCCTAACCATTGTTACCTGTAGAAATTAGACAGTCCTTTAGCAAAACAGGCACTGCTGCCTCAGGAGAGAGCTTGTTACCTTAGAGAAACTGCAGAACGAGATATTTAAAGCCCCAGCAGGTTGGTATTTTTCATTTTAAAACTGTCACTGAAGTTAGCAAGAATAAGAATCAAATCTCAAGTACATTTACTTCTAATAAAAAGAGCCCTCCAGTGGTTGAGCCAACCATACATCAATACAGTTGCCAGTTTCTCACAATGAATTTAAATATTCCTTATGCATTTAAATCTCTTACTTTAAATGGGATTAGGAAGATAAAGGATGAGTAATATATTTTTTCTTTGTTAGTTTAGTGCAAAGGTAATGAAACTGAAGTTCAGCACTAACCTTCCACTTAATATTCAGTACTAACCTTCCACTAAAAAGTTTCCTTCAGCTTTTTCTCTTCCGCATTTTCAAAGAAAAAAAGGAAATATTTCCCTATTTCACTTCTGAGAAAGATTCAGTAACACTTCTTTTCTCCTTCCAATCAAGCATCCAATTTCTTCTACTAAGCAGTCACCTCAACTCCCCTAAAATCTATTAATGTCATTTCCAAAATCTGTATAACTGTAAAACTTCCAAAGGCTAGACACAATTAGTAGACAGGGGAGAAGATAATATGCAGGTACTATCTGGCTAGATGTAGTGCATACGGAAGGAGCCAAGAGCACTCTGGGCAAAGCAGCCTCCTGGCATCATGTACCTCGCTGTGTAGGTACTGAACGCTCACTCACAGAAGAACAAATACAGTGAAATGCACACCAAGGGTTCAGTAAGAACTGGCTGCTCTTGATCAGCAGCTTCATCAGGTTCACACATATCCTGGTGGTAGAAGTTTGACTCAAAGACTTAGTTTGAGCTACTCAGGAAATTTTTTCCACTACCTCATAATAGACTGTACAAATTAGAAGTCTCTGTTTTCCCTACTCGTGTCACAAGTGATGAGTTTAAAACCACTCATTTTTATTCCCCACAAAATATAAAAACCTCAGGCTATGTAGAGGGTTGTTTTATGGGCTTTTCTGGTATGTTTTCTAGTGGAGCTGAAGGACTACAGAGGGTTGGCTTTGGGAGTTTTAACCCACCAAGTGATAATATTGGGTATAAACTTGAGAAATACTGCCATAATTCAACATTTCATCTTTGAAACACATGAAATATTTAACAGGGTAGTGTTACCGTCATTACTAATGCAGCAATAGACAGATTTTTACAGCTACCTTTTGGAATATTAATTGGAATATTAATTTGCATGTAAGATTGAACTCAGTATCTGTAGACCTTTTCCTGTCAGCCTGTTGACACCAACTTTCCTGCTTCAGCAGATTGACTAATTGGATTTAGAAATAAGTCACTATAAAGAACAAAACAAACCAAAAAAAAAGAGCGATATAAATGGCAAGCTACCCCATCTAAAGCTAGAGAAAGCCTATTATACATTATATAGAGCTACTAATTCTTAAGATGCATAAATTAACTCCTTTCAAATCAGACTCCCAGGCAAACATTAATGGACAATTATGTTACTGGAGGATATTTCTCAGGACGACCTAGACCTTATTACCTGTTCTGTTCCTCTCCTGCTGTAAAATTTTAAATTCATAATCCTTAATAATCCTTTTCTCTGTGCCTGTAAGAGAAGAAAAACATTAGGGACAATCTTATACACTAATTTATGCACTGAAAGCTAAGACAAATCCAAAGTATTAAAGCAACGGAGAAGTAATATATTACATTGAAAGATTCTTTAGGATGCAACTTGGCAGAATTTTAAAGAAATACAAGGAAAGTACTAAGAGGCATCAGTTTGTTTACATTTTTCCACTTTGATAAGTAATTATTGCTCCACAGAAAAGCACTACCCTTTTACAATAAAGTGAACACCTCACCTTTATACTTTTTATACCTTTATCTCTGCAATAGTAAATACCGGAAGTTGTTACAGTATACTACAAAACAATTTCAGTATAGCTCCATGGTAGCTCCTAGCAAATCAAACATTTATTTCCACTAGAAGCTGAGGAAGTCAGAAGTCAAACTTAAAAGGGAGCACATATGAAATAAACCTTTCAGTTTACGCAGGAACAAAAAAATAAAAAAGAACCTAACTGGACTGTCTCAAGTCAACTCAGGTGACCCATATCCCAGTTCACAGTTAAGGAGTTTGTGTATTTTTACACTACAGGACTTTTCAAAAAGCAAACAAACAAACATACAGAAAAACAAACCATAGATGGCTATCAAGAACTTAAAAGTTCAAAATCATCACAGAAAAAAAGAAATAGATACTAAGAGGAAACAGGTATCTTACTGTCTCCAATTAAACAATTCTGACAAAATTCATCCAACAAAATGAGGACCTGTACTTACTGTTCTAATGTCATCTTCGTAACTAGTGACCAGTTTATAATGGGGAGATCCTGACAAAACTCTCCAAGCAGATAAACCACAACCAGTTGCTTTAGATACTCCATCTTCATCTGTTTCACAACCTCCTACAAGCAGGAGTCTACAAGACAAGCAAAAGGTAAATTGTTTCATATACTAAAGAATGAAAGTTTATTTTTAATTTTCTTAAATCAGAGCCACAGCGCCATGTTTTTACTAACCAAAAAGTTCAGTTATTTTAAGACACCTAACAGCCCCAGTAACCTTCGAACTTCATTGCATTCATTCACAGTCAAAGACTTAAGTGTTGATCAAGTAATGTTTGTAGCATTTACCCTCATCAGTTCTATCTACGACTTTCCAAATGAAATACAGTTTCCAAAGATTCCCAATATTTAAAACAAGATACAGACATGAATTTGAGATTCTTCCCAGCCCTCAATGACAAATCATTTAAGCTTATGAATAGCTCTGGTCATTCTGCTGAAGCATTAGAATTTTATTTATTAGCAAGTGAATATAAAGTTTACCCCAAAAATAACAATAAAAAAAGTAAATGCCTATTCTTTCTCTTTTTCAGAGTCACACTAACATGATTGCATGCACACTCTAACTGGTATTTTTCATTACACATACTAGACACTACTCTAAAACCTCTGAGAGAACCTTGCTATTAGTGCAAATTCCCACATACAGTTACCAGATCATTCTTCCTTTAAATCCCTTGATATTATTCACAGGGAAGCAGCATTTAACTGATATTACTTTCACAAAGACCTTGAAAAGAGGGGTCTAAATTTGTTTGGAAGTATCACTTAACTGAACAAGTCATCAAAAAGGAAAGTGCAGAAAAGGCACAAACAGAAAAAGGCAAAGGTTCAGCCAGGAGATGACCATTCCGCCCGGCTTCAAAATTTGCAGTACTCTTGAAATACTCTACCACCTAGTGGTTGACATTCACACAGCTCTTCCCTGTAGTTTGAATATATTTCAAAACAACCATTTCCGATGAGAGTTAACTGTAGAAAAATCAATAGAATTTTTCTTTAATGAATCTGAAGGAAAAGACCTCCTACCTACATAATGAACACTGACTTTAATACCAACAATTATGACGGTTCACTGTAAAATACCAGTATAACCACCTGACACAGCAGTGAAGGAGCCTTCTGCATTTTTTGAATTGACTCCCAAACTAACGTCTCCTAATCTGAAGAAATCTCCTCAAGCTGTAACTCGTACAAGTGTAATTGATTTTGTGGCCATGTAAAATGTGAAATTAATATTCCAAATGAACTAAGACTAGTGCTTTTTGTGTGTTTATGTAAGTGCTAACAAAAATCAAAATGCAACAGCAATATTTTTAGTAAAACATTAAAGCCTCTTTTTACTGCAAGAAACCAGACTGCATTATAAAGTTCAGAAAGTTTTTTGATAGCAGTAAATATTCAGTTTAAAACATGCAACTTGAGGGGGATTTTTGTTGTTGTTATAGGCTTTGTTGTTATTTTGCTTTTAAATGGCAGTTTTTGTTTACCTTTTCAGGATAAACAAAGAACAAAAACTACCCTTTTAAAAATCAGCCCTTAGAGAGGTCTTTAGCACAGGTCTGGAGTTATGTATATTCAAGTTCCTAAGAAAAAGCCTTAACAAGAAGTTCTCAATCTTGTGAGATTTCTTTATTCTCTGAGGACATTCTCTTTCTCTAAAGCAGCACTATTGAAGGTAAGACTGAACTTTCTTATTCACAGTTCTATTTTCTTCTTTAGTCCATCATTCTCTGGTGGAAATGGAAAATGACAATTACCATTGTTGCTGCTATATAATCTACGAGAATGAAATCCTCTAATTTTAGTTCTATTTATTTTGATATCATATTGGTAAAAACAGACATTACAAAGCAGACTCAGGCCTTTCAAAGAAAGGAATTAACTTAAAGTTTATTTGTGCATACAACTTAGGGTTTTAAAATATTTATTTTCAACTCTTACAGCATCAGATCTTGTCACTGACTGCAACAAACACGAGATGATGGAGTTCTGCATCCTGCAAAGGAGGAGCAGGGCAAAAAGCACGATCACAACCCTGGACTTCAAGAAGGAGATTTTGGGCTGTTTAAGGATCAGTTTGGAAGATTTTGGCCTGTACAGGGACCTGGCAACATAAAAGTAGCAACAGGAGAGTGTCTCCATCATAACTAACAGGAAAATGCATAATTTTGTACCTTTTAGCTGGATTAGTAGCGTGTAAAGTTTCTCTTACTAAGCATTCACAACATGCTGTGTATTTATCTTGCTGTACAACAAAAAGAAATCTCACAAACAATTAGGAACAATCTGATTTCTATCAGTCTCAAGGGCACCTATCATAAACATGTGGATGTGGACGAAGACTCCTTTAAATTCCAATAAAAACTGAACATGTGAAAGCAAACTTACAGAAACTTACTAAGTAATTAACATCATATGCTCTTTACAGCAAGAGCAGAGAGGAAAAAAAAAATCACCCATGTAATGCATCAATAGCTTTCCAGTAGATATTTAGCAAAAGCAACTGGGTTGTGAAGATCAGCTGGGGAAGATGACTGCTGTTAGCACAGCATAATGTTAGACAATTGTATTATATTAGAAAATCAGTGACAAAACTTCAGAGCAGATACCAAAGAAACGGAAAATTGTACTTCAGCACTGTGTGAAACAGAAATTCCATCTATGGTCAACAAATAAATAAGGGTAACAGAGGACTCCTAAATGAACACTGCAACCCCCATGCTAAAATACAAAAGAATTGCTAGATTATATATTCCATTTCTGAATAACAAACACAGAATTGCATTAATTCTTTTATGTGAAAAAGTTTAAAGTGACCCTAAATTCACTCTGTATTATTTGAATTCCTTCCAATCAACACCTATTCTTTCATTTTCACACAGGCTGTTTATTCTTGCCAATTAGGTGGATAATTCTTAGGTAAAGACAGGAATAAGCAACATTTACTGAGACACCACTTTAAACCAAAATGCTAATAAAAGTGTTTTGTTGCACAAGTCGTACTAAGCAAGAATCCCATCTCCATTCCTAGAGAACGCCTATAATTTCAGGACCCATAAGAAGTAAATGTGTTGATGAAAATAAGCAAATAAATAATAAGTGATTGAATAAATAAATAATCCTAGACAGGCATCCAATTAAGAGTGGAAAGTTTAAGTAATCTTCTATCCAAGTAATTAGCAAAGTTAGAAGCAACAAGTCTTTCTACTATTAAGCATTCAAATGAAAAGAAGACAATATAGCAAGTTTGATTTATTTCAACTCTAGTATCTGCTGATATTGCAAACTATTTGAATAGTTCATTTCTGTTTCAAGATGTGACTTAAAACGAGGAAGGTTTGGAGGGATGAAATCAACGAGTCACAGCTATAAACTAAGCAGATATTTTAATAACAGTTTTTCTGCAAGCTCTTGGGAAAAGAGGAATTCGCAGATTTAATGTCATACAGTTAACAATCCAATTTGCTTGTGTACATATTCTTGCATTTCCCGTTTGCCTCCTTCCTGTGCCTTTGATCATTCTAGCACTGGGGCTTAATATACCGTCACTGATCAAAGAAACAGAAAACTGCCCCCAACTCCTATGGATCAGAGCCTTCAGACATGCTGCAGAATTGAAATTACTTTAAAAATATGTTAAAAAAAAGAAAAAAATCAAAACCTGGAGCACATATTTCTACAAAGAAAAACTTCTAGCAGGAACCTAGCACAAGAAACCCCTGTAGCAGCTTTGAGAAATATTTTGTCTAAAACCTCTCCACCCTGTTGCGTATGATGTGGTTTATTCTCTATTAGCTAAAATGAATATAAACTCATCTGTGTGCTCATATCTAGCACACAGTTTAATATCACAGCTTAATACTCTGAAAGATGCTAGTTAGATCAATGCTACACAGATCATTACACACAAAGTGATGAATTTTGTACCTTTCTCAACATAGTAAACAAGTTTCACATGAATCTCTTTCACAGTCTGACCAACTAGATTAGTGGTGCCACAATAAAATGCATTTAGAAAACGTAAAAATCAGCATAATAACTGCAAATAGTAACCCATGACAGCACTGCTATCAAGTCCTAGCAATAAAAAGGCAGTAGGCATAACTCTCTGGAAGATTCATTTATCTGTAGCCTTGACCATCCACAGCCATCCAAGTCCTTCCACTAGCTGCAGCTTCCAGTGCAACCCATCCCTGAATTAAAAATTTCAACAGCATCAACAAAAATTCAATTGCAGTTGACCGTACTGTGTCAGAGGTGACTAGGAGACAAACAGCAAGGTGAAGAGCTAGAAAAGAATCATCAATAGTAGCGACAGCAGCAGCTCTAAAATTGCCTGAACTCACACACAAATTCCATCAAGATAAAACTTCCAAAAGAAATTCAGGAAAAATTGTCACATATAGTGCAACATATTCATAATTTAGAAGTGTCTTTTAGGATAAATGGAAGTCAATAATAGCTGGAATTAAGATGTCATATTAGTTTAGATATACACAGAGCTCAATCTCAAGACAAAAAATGCCTTATCGCAGGGTAGCAAAAGAATTCACGATGCCAGCATGTACTTAAATTTTAAATAGCTTTTCTCAAAGCAGAATGCAACAGCAAAGCAAGGAACTGTTACGAGAACAGCAAAACTGGTATCAAAAGAAAATGAAAGCTACTCCTGAGAGCCTCAGCAAAGCTGTGGTCTTGTTTGCAAATTATTTTTTCAGGACTAGACAGAAAATGACTCCAGAATAACTACAGTTGACAGGTAGCCTGGGAATAGGAATAAAAGATTTTTCTGTTTACTTTTGTTCATTTTTTACTTTTTAAAAAAAAAAAACCCTCACAACCCAAACCCTTAGTCACCTTCTGCAGAAGAACATAATATACCAGCTATAGAGGAGACATGGGCATGCTGTCAAGGAAAGGGTCATTATGTTGCCCAAGAGACTGGCACATCTGTCACACAAGAAGATGACGAGGGTGCCCAGATTATTTAGCCTGGAGAAGTAAAGGCCCCGAAGAGATCTTAATGTGCATCAATGACCAATTGAGGGGGAAGGATAGGAAGGCAGAGCCCAACTCCTCTCACTGGTAGCCAGCAACAAGACCCAAGGCAAAGGGCACTGCCTAAACACAGACGTGGTTGTTTTTTGTTTTCTGCAGATAGCTGAACACTGGAACAGGTTGTCCGGACCCACGGTGCAGACTCCATCCTTTAAGACATTCAAAATTTGACAGGCTGAGGTCCTGAACAGCCAGCCTTGAGCTCCGTGCATGTAAAAGGGGGAGCAGGGAGGAGTAATAAAAGATCTCGAAAGGTCCTTTCCAGGCTTTGTGATTTTATGATTCTCTAACTTGGGATGGTCAATCAGAAAGTTCGGCTTTTGGGGGACATATTGCCCCTTCTTCAGAAATTTTCATAAACTTGTGCTGAGGATGGTAAGTATATGCAGGTCTCAAGGGGAGCAAGTTCAGTGTAGGTTTTCCAAGCAAACTTGAGACATTCTATTTTCCCTCAATGACAACAAATTCAAACCAAAACCCAAACCCTTACCGTAGCTATTACAGTTTAGACTTTAATACTGGACATCTGTAAAAAACTGCAGAGAAACCTGAAGACATCCAGCTCCAGTCCAAGATAACAAAAAATAGAAGAAATCAAACTTTGCACTAGAGTCTTCAGAGAACTACCTTGCCATCAACTCACCCTAAAGCAGAAATTTATATTTGTCAACTAAAGTGCACTCTGAATTCCATTAAATATGAAGGATAGATACATCATAACACTAATATACAGACACTTTTTCAGCAGCAGTGGAACTCAAGATTATACTTTTCCCAAAATTATTTTAAAAGTACAGGTTCTGGAGTGCTATTTTACTGCAAGTCGATAAAAACAGGCAATTACATAGCTACATAGAGAGCAGTAAGTCAGTGCTTACAAGCAACAGAGATAGACCAGTATTACTTCTCTGTCTAAAAGTAAAATATAAGAAAGCACAAAGCGACCACGTTGCATATAAGTGATAAAGAATTCATTTTCAACAGTGTGATCTGTTCACATACATCTACAATTTTCTTTATTGCACAATTTAAGAAAATTGCCTGCCTTCAAGACCTTCTTTTTTTTTTTTAAGACAGAGAAACTTCAACTTCTGTATCTGACATCAGAGAACTCTAAATTGATGAGAAGATTCTCCAGTTGAAGATTTCTACCGCAGAGTAAATTCAAAATTGGTCAGAGAAAAGATTTGCCTATGTGAACGGCAATGTATCATTTCTTTCTGTTTTTCATTTCAATCTCCTGCTATCATTTTTTCAGTTCTGCTAAGCAATTCACATAATAGAATATGCTCTGATCATCCCATGCAGTCTCGTTTGAATATCTGTATTTCCAGGGAATCAGCCATAATATTTGTTTTTAACCAGAAAAGAGTTTCTGAACACATTTTGCAAACATTTTTTTCAGCAGCAGATACCATTACATTTTTTCATGAAAGCAAAAGGTACTTCTCTCCATATAAAATGAGAAATATAGACAAAGTAAAAAGTTTTATAACTTTTCATAACTAATAAAAAGACAAAAAGTCTGTCAGCTAAAAACTTCCATAAAATTACTAATATTTTGATCAAAATATTCTAAATACAAAACCGGAAGGGTATCCTGCTCTTTTACTTTACCCTAGTTTCACACTGAAACACACAAAACTAAGATTATGTAAGAATAGCAGGAGAACCAAAATTATTCTCAGGAGGGAAGAAAAGAACACAAAAACACAAAGTTGCTGGGTTTTTTTTCCATCTTATAAACAGCTATGACAAGATTCTGTCATTTGTATTCACAAAATGTCCTGACTACTCATCTGACACTTCTGTCAGTTGATTTGCCATTTTTTTTCCCTCTGCTCAGAATTGTCAAACTCTTACAGCAAATGATGTCATTCACCTAGAAACTCCAGAAACTCCTCCTCCAAAAAAGTAAGCACATCCACATGTTATCAGATTAATTTAATAATTTGGCTGTACTTTGAACATTAACCAGTGTTCTCTGCAACTGTTTTGAGTAAGCCTATTTATTTCTTAGTATTAGCAGCAGAAGACAGCTTCAGAAACAAGCGTCAAGAGACATTAACCCTGTTCTCATCAAAGGAAAGACTGGCTCTGAACAGGCTCTATTGCCTGTTGATATAGCTCTGCCACAACTGCACAATCCTAACCTATCGCCCTGAAACTCTTACAATTAGATAGTAAGTATGAGTTATGTAAAATAGCTAAATGTGAACTCGAGAAAAAAAATCCATATTCAAAATTGATCTCTCAAATAACAAGCTATCTGCTTGCTAGAAATACTTGGCAAACCAGCAATTATTCCATCTAAATCCAGTTCAAGAGTAGGTAACCAATTAGATATCAACTCTCATGTCTGATATCTGTGCTGCACATATGCACACACCAAAATATCGATGTCCCCATCTTTCCCTCCATCAAATCAACAAATGTCTTTTTGAAACCACTTTTGACATTCTAAAAATCCTGGTTTTGCACAGTGCTCACACAGAAAAGGATACATCCTGACTTTTTTTAAGAGTATTTCATAATGATTACTAATAGTTTGAGGCGCAAAAAAACTTTTATTAAAAAAAATCTCTAAAAGTCCAATCAAAAAAAAAAAATCTTTTTAACTGTCTTTGCAAATGTAATATACAAGGTTTAATTGCAGTATAAAGGCTCTTGCAGACTTTTTAATATTAATTTAATAAAGGCATTATGCACTGATCATGAAAGACATACATACATAGTTCTTCTAGAGTTCATAAACACACTAAGTGCCATTTCTGATGTCTCTGACCACCCCAACTTTGCTATTCAAACAGCTGTACTTTATTCAATAGTACCTTTTTACCTTAGTCCATTAATAGAGTGACACCATCAGTTAGGACCTCTTTGGTAAAAGTGATAAACAACTTCTTATTGCGGAGTCACTAAATATCAATAATAGATGTTTTCTTTCGCTTCTTAATACATGCATATTAAGAACAAGTGTTCTTCAATGTCTATTTTGCCACTATTATTCATTATTTCCAGGTTGTTGCCAGGTTACAAACAGAACACTCACCTGTGACCAGGATGATAAACAACAGTAGTTACTCCATGGACATAATGGCTGCTAAAGCTGAAACTATGACTTTCTTGGAAGCTTTGATTTGTTCCAACACTGGGCATAGGAAAAAAAAAAAAAAAAAAAAAAAGGTAGGTTATTTCAGATATATATTTTTGAATAATGTTAAATTATTTTATAATTTGTGATACCTTCTCAGAATAAATCAGAATTTATGCTTACCTTACAAGATAACTTCTCAGCTCTCCACGATAATTAATGACAAGCAGTTCAGCTGACCATTGTGCACTTGCTTTGTATTCTAAGAAGATTAATCCAGCAATAGCGTAACTAAGATCTCCTGGAAAACCTGTTGTCTTTATGCAAAAGACAGACAACGATAGCAGATTGTGGGAGGGGAGGAGAAGAGTGTTTTGGCTACTGAAAGAACTACAAGTCAAATTTCCTATATTCTATAAAAAGTAAAATAAATCAAGATAAGAAGTCACTTATAGATGTTATTATAATAAAAAACATAGTCTGATCTTGATTTTAAAGCAGTCATATTAATACAAAGTATGTTAAGAATACATTATGGAAATACACTTTGAAAATCCTCCAATATAATCTTCAAATATGAAAAATATGAAGTACATTCTGTTGTGCAAGCCACAAGCAACTATATTTTCCTCATACAAAGGAATGCTCCTTAAATTGCTCAAGCAGCAACATTTTCTGATTTACAAAAGAATCCATATACAAACTGCATAATGATCAGTCAATATTTTCCTGGAGAAATACTGGGAAAGTTGAGGTGTCACTGCAATCATCTGCACACATTCTAAGTAGATAACATTATAATGGCAGAATTTGATGTATCTGCAGATCTACCACAACTCTGAGGAAAAACAGAGATGAAGATTCTGACTAGAAAACACCAAGATGACATGCTTTGTGCATGCCATGCATGATCCGAGTTTAATCAACTATAATATACTCATCACATGATAAACACTTCATAATATATTTCTGCTTCCTATTCGTATCTTAAGGATCTATCCTAAGTATGAGTGATTACCATTTTTAATTACAGGGAGTTTTAATATACTTAAATTTGATCAGAGAGAGTACTTACTGGTGAAATGACCAAAAGCTCACTACCCATTAGGTCAAACACTCTCACTGTTCCAGAGCTTTCAGCATAAGCAAGTAATGTACAGTCATGACTCCAGGCCACCCGCCTCCACTGTGGGTTAGGATCTTTTGGTACTAGGAAAAAAGAAAAAAAAAAAAAAAAGAATTCTTAAAAAGAAATAGCAAGAAATAGCTTCCCTGTTAACAATTTAGCAGGTGCTAACCGGTCTTCACATATCAAATCATAACAAAATGAATGGAATTGGACCATATCACGATCTCCAACCATCCACTGACCCTCCAACTACTAAATATCTTTATACTGGTGGTGTATTCCTTTGAACACACTATTTATAAACTTATAAGTCATTCCCCCATCCCCATCCTCTCAAAGCAAGGCACAAGAGAACATATACAAAGGTTTTTTGGAACTATAAATTTGATTTCTAGTAAAAGATTTGTTTAACAAAACTATTATAATTCTTTATTATCTGCATTAGTTGAATACCCTGGAAATAAGTGTTCAATATAGCTATCAGCAAAGAGCTAGCAATGTATCAGGATCCAAAGAAGAAATCAGAAGGTTACCTTAAAGCATAGAGAAGAAACCACATTTAGCAAATCATGAATAATAAACACTGAGGAAACTTAAGTTGCAAAGGTTACATATTGCATACCTTGACATTTGCCAATAATGGATCCAAAATCATCTTTTGCAGACCTGCAAAATAAAAATTCAGCTATATATTTAGAGAAAAAACACTATTTAATTCTGAAGAATAATACTATAAAAATATTCTGAGTGCATATGCAAGTCTTGGAGCTTTATTTAGCTACTTATTCAAAAAGGTTGCCTTCATCTTTAGGGGGCTAGAATAACCAGCAGTACCATAAAAATCCTCCTTCCAACATATAAATTAAACCATCCCACATTTAGCAGTAATGCTGTTCAAAACACTACAGCTGCTGCAGTAGAGTATTATGCAGGAGGTAACTCTTCAAAAAAACCCACATCCCACATTTCTCTAGCTTACTATTTTAGCAACAAATCAGAAATAAAGTTATTTTTACAGAGTTAGAAAATAAAATTTATTTCATAGTCTATAAGCTGACATTTATAGTGTTTACACCACTTCTGGTTGAATAATTTTCATACACTTGCTTCTTTTACATATAAATAGAAGGTCTGACCTTCTAGCAAATGGATTTTTGTGAAGCAAGTAAACACTTTCAATCAAGATCTGCTGTAAAGCTAAATGTGTTCTTAAACTAGCAAAGGAGGACTTGTTATTAGACCGTAGGGAAGAAAAGGAAAGCATAAGTCTTTATGGCAATTCATATTATTTGTAAAATCAGGGGAAGTGTTACACATGCCAGCGGTTCTAGCACAGCAGAAAAACAGCTTCTCCCCCATTCCATTTGTGCTCTCACATAATGATTTTAAAGAGAAATGGAAGAGCAAAGGTTAGAAAGACCATGAATTTAGTTTAGCACTTCAAAGCAATTTGAGTCTTTTCTCTTCCATATCTTAGAAAATGAAATATCATTTTTTTAAGGGGGAAGAGGGGAGGAAGGGGAACGGTGAGAGTAGGGGACAGAAAATTAAGAAGAAATCAAAGGTATCTGAGTTATAATAAATGATATTCCATCCATCGTTTGCAGCATGCACCTAACAATCTGAAAGAACAGAAATATCTTTATAGTATGATTAGTAAAACATCCCAAATACTTTCTCAAATATCTAAAACTGTGGTTGTTAAGTGATGAACATTACTACATTACCTGATTTCTACACACTGGTCCTGAACAATGGCCAACAATTTACCATTGCTGAAAAAGGAAAATCAAAGATGTTAAAGTTTAGCCAAAGATCACTCTCACACACTGTGGATCACAGCTCTAGGCAGTTAGGATAAATTCATGTTTTCTCTCACAAATCAAAATAAGTTGAGAATTACCAATTTTCATGCAAAAAATGTGCTATTAATAAAATTCCCTTCATGTCACAAACATGTTTCACCATGTCTCTTTTGTAGAATTACTAAGAAAACAGAAACAATGTTTAAAATTTTGTTAAACAAAAGGTCAGAGCCAAATGTTGTATATGGATAATTTTAGGTAGCAGTATTTGAACTTATGTACTGTTTTTTTGTGCAATAAACAACTATCATACGTTGTGAAGTCAGGTTATCGCCTTAGGTCTGCTCTGCTTTGTAACTTACATACAACACTGCACAACAGGCCAGTTTTATCAGTGAGGATCATCACCTTCTTCAGGGACCCTTCATCTCTTTCAACAATACAGAACCTGTGATTCTATCTAGTTAAACATAAGTAAACACACTCCAAACTGCTTTCATGTCTTGCTCCATTTCTATGTATATGTATATGTTTATGCTTACTAAAAAAAGTTAAAAAAGCGGCAATTCAACCTATGCTGTTAGATTTATTACAAAATAGTTGTTTCTAGTCTAGAAATTCTCATTTCTCCCCTCAGTAGAGAGAGATAGGGACAGATTTGGAAGGTCCCTTCAAGAACTCACTTTCCACAATTTTTAAAATAACCAGTTTTTATTACACATCTTGCAAGCTTTGAGATCAAGTTCAACAGTCACAAGTATGATGCCAGCAGAAGGGTTATTACATTGCTAATTACCTTTCCTTAAAAATTGGAAGGACAATCAGATATAAGTGAGAGGATGCATTAAGAGAAGGAAAACACTGTGAAAGTCCCTGGATAGCCCAAGGAAAGGTCAATCTGCAGCCTTGGAAAGTCTCCAGTGTTTCCTTTGACCAAGAACAGCAATGCCTTTTGCATGCTATTAGCTCAGCATTCTTGCCACTAAGGACAGTCAAAGAAGAAAAAAAAAAAAAAAAAAGAAACCACACTGGTAGTAACTAGCATAACAGACAAAAATTAATGACTCTAGTTCCTTTCCTATCTTAGTGAACATAATAGTGAATCTCTCCTTTTTAGATTTTTCCTAAGGTATCTACTATATCTTTGAACACAGCAGCTACACCCCAGAACCTCCTTTCAACTCAACTCTGGCAGATCACACACTACATAAGAATGAGTATTATCTTGTAGAGAAAACAAACAAATGCCCCACTATTACCAACAAAAACAAAACGCCCATACACATTAACATATTCATTATATAGTAATCTTTTATGCCAAAAATAGTGAAGCACAAGAGCATACGAGCGGGTTACCTTGCAAGTACTAGATGCCAGTTGATCTGCTTATTAACCAAACGAACCAGTCCGGGTGGCAGGGTAAACTTTGCAGGGCTGAAATAAAAATGTTACAATTAATTAAAATGCACATCTAAAAAAAAGGAGTAAATGAGACATACATCCCACATTTAGGCTTTAGCAAACTAAACATGAGTCAGCAGTACACTGACAACAACAACGGCTAACTGCATTCTGGTCTGCCATAATGGAATTCAGGCACAAACAGTCCTGGAGGTTCCTGCAGAGTGTTGATGATAACTTTTTGATGCAGGTTGTGGAGGAGCCAACGAGGAAAGGTGGGCTACTGGACCTCGTCCTAACAAATAGAGAGGAGGAGATGTGGGGCGGAGGAGAGGGGGGGAGGATAGCCTCAGCTGCAGTGACCATGAGTTAGTGGAGTTCAGGATCCAACAAGGAGGCAGGGCTGTAAGTAGCCTTGCAAGCATGAACTTCAGGAGGGCCAACTTCAGCCTCTTCAGAGGCCTCCTCGGAAGAATCCCATGGGCTAGGGCTCTAGAAGGAAGGGGGGCCCAAGAGAGCTGGCTAGTGTTCAAGCATCACTTCCTCTGCGCCCAGCAACAGTGCATCCCTGTGTGCAGGAAGTCAGGCAGAGGGGGCAGGAGACCCGCGTGGATGAGCAAGGAGCTGGTGGCAACGCTCAAGCAGAAGGCAGTGGTATACAGAATGTGGAAAAAAGGACAGGAAAAATACAGGAGCGTAGTCAGGGAATGCAGAGATGCAACTAGGAAAGCTAAGGTACATTTGGAACGCAGCCTGGCAAGGGATGTTAAAAATAACAAGAAAAACTTCAACAAATATATTAACAGCAAAAGGAAGATCAGGGGAAACGTGGGTCCACTGGTGAAGAGGATGGGCACCCTGGTTACAAATAGCACAGAAAAAGCAGAGCTGCTGAATGCCTTCTTTGCTTCAGTGTTTACCAAGGGCAGCCCTTTAAAGTCCCAGGCCCTAGAGACAAGAGAAGAAGCCTGGAAAGAGGAACCCTTGCCCTGGGTAGAGGAGGATTGGGTCAAAGAGCAACTAAGGAACCTCGATACCCACAAATCCATGGGCCCTGCTGGGATGCACCCCAGAGTGCTACGTGACCTGGCGGATGTCGTAGCTAAGCCGCTCTCCATCATCTTTGAAAGATCCTGGAGAATGGAGGAGGTCCCGGAGGATTGGAAGACCAATGTCACACCAGTCTTCAAAAAAGGCAAGAAGGAGGATCTGGGCAACTACAGGCCAGTGAGTATCACCTCTGTCCTCAGAAAAGTGATGGAACGGCTCATACTGGTCATTGCCTCCAGGTACGTGGAGGACAAGAAGGTGCTCAAGACTAGTCAGCATGGATTCATGAAGGGGAAATCATGCTTGACTAACCTGATAGCCTTCTATGAAGGGATGACCAGCTGGATAGATGAGGGGAGAGCGGTGGATGTCATCTACCTTGACTTCACCAAGGCTTTTGACACCGTCCCTCACAACATCCTCCTGCACAAGCTCCGGAGGTGTGGGATGAATGAGTGGACAGTGAGGTGGATTGGCAACTGGCTAGATGGCAGAACTCAGAGGGTGGTGATCAGTGGCACGGAGTCTAGTTGGAGGCCTGCGGTTAGTTTTAGCAGTGTCCCCCAGGGTCAGTCCTTGGTCCAGTCCTGTTCAATTTATTCATCAATGACCTGGATGAAAGCACGGAGTGCTCCCTCGGCAAGTTTGCAGATGATACGAAGCTGGGAGGAGTAGCGGATACTCCAGAGGGCTGCGCTGCCATCCAGAGGGACCTGGACAGACTAGACAACTGGGCGGTCAAAAACCTCATGAAATTCAACAAGGCCAAGTGCACGGTCCTGCACCTGGGGAGAAATAACCCCAGACACCAGTACAGGCTGGGGACCGACCTGCTGGAGAGCAGCTCTGCTGAGAAGGACCTGGGCGTCACGGCGGAGGACAGGTTGACCATGAGGCAGCAGTGTGCCCTCGTGGCCAAGAAGGCCAATGGCATCCTGGGATGCATTAAGAGGAGTGTCTCCAGCAGGTCGAGGGAGGTGATCCTGCCCCTCTACTCAGCCCTGGCGAGGCCACATCTGGAGTACTGTGTCCACTTCTAGGTCCCACAAGAGGGATGTGGAGCTGCTGGAGAGAGTCCAGCGCAGGGCCATGAAGATGAGCAGGGGCCCTGAACATCTGCCCTATGAGGAGAGGCTGAGGGAGCTGGGCCAGGCTGAGAGAGCCTGGAGAAGAGAAGGCTGAGAGGGGATCTAATCAGTGTGTATAAGTACCTCAAGGGAGGCAGTGAGGAGGATGGGGCTGGCCTTTTTTCAGTCGTGGTCACTGACAGAACTAGAGGAAATGGCCATAAATTGAAGCATAAAAAGTTCCACAGGAACTTAAGGAAAAAATTCCTGACAATGAGGGTGACAGAGCACTGGAACAGGCTGCCCAGAGAGGTTGTGGAGTCTCCTTCTCTGGAGATCTTCAAGACCCGCTTGGATGCAGTCCTGTGCCACATGCTCTAGGTGGCCCTGTGTGTGCAGGGGGATTGGTCTAGATGACCTCTAGAGGTCCCTTCCAACCTTAAGCATTCTATGATTCTATGATATATTAAGGGAGATGATTATTCTTTACAGTCTAGTCTGTATCTATTTTCAAGCACCCATACTACAAGACAGACACTGATAAACTGGAAGACCACCAAGTTTTTTAGGGGACTAAAGCATTTACCCACAGATTGCTTTAGTCTGGAGAAAAAGATAGCTTCAGAAGGAACTGAGAGTGGCCTTGGATACCTAAGAAAAGGTTACCAAGAAGATGGAAGCCACGGAGGTGCATGAGAATAGATTCCTGCTCAGACTAAAGCACAGAAGTTTCCAAGCTGGCAAGGAAAAATAAGTCTTCACCAGGAAGAGAGTCAAGCCCTAGCAGGCTGCCCAAAGAGGCTGTGGAACCTCCACCCAGGGGGCTTTCAACACCCAGATGGAAAAATCACTGAGCAGTCTGGCCTTAATTTCAGAGAATGTTGGATTTGACACCTCCTGGAGTCCCTTCCAAACTGGTCTCCAATCTTCTCAATCAAGTCTTCAGTGCAACTACAGGGAATTCTTGGTTGTTTTTAAGTAAAATGACATAAACTCATTCCAACTGCAAGTGGATCCTTGTGGGCAGACTTGGATGTCTGCATGAAGTCTGTTAATCAAAATGCAACTTCAAATCAAAAATATAAAATGAAGCAGAATAACAACTGGGTGGGGGAAGGAGAGGAAGGGCAGCACTGCCTAGCAGAGAAAGAAGCTACTAACTTAAACTGTAGGATTGTTTCCCAGGAAGTCAGAAACAATATACCTCTAAAAAGGAAAACAGGTATTTTCAGCCAAGAAAATGTTGGCTACTGACAACAGTTAAGGCTGAAACCAGTATAACCATCTTCATTCTTTTCAAGACACCCTTCAACGGTGAGCCTCCAAATGTGTACACAGATCCGCGAGCACAACTCAAATTCAAGAGTAGACACACCTATTCTATGTTTTGTTCACACAACATTACAGGTAGCATTCAGTTTTAGTGTCACTAAAAATAACTTCCAATAAAACCAGAAAGCTATAAAAATATTACCAAATAATAATATTAAGCATTGTTTTCCTCAGACCTACCTGTACCAAATATATCGAAGTAAAAATAATGCAGGACCTACAAAAAAGAAAAAAAAAAAAAATTTTTGGCTGTTTAAACATAGTCCCCAGCGTACTGCACATCTGCACACAGATTTCTAACAATTCTCTGGAACAAAACAAACACTTAAAAGGAAAGGGGAAAAACAAAACTAAAACCACAAGAAAAAACACAACCTTATTTTTCTTTGGCCAATGAATCTTTATTTTACTAAAGTAAAGGGAAATGACAAATCAAAAGCTGCAATACATCTCAGGAAAATCTAGGAGAAATGCCTAACAAATGAAAATCCCACTCAGCTACTGCATAAATCAAGTGCAGAATGTAAACATAAAGAGATCATGATGTAAAGCTTCTGTACAGAAGTGAGTTTGCTATTTGGGCTCTTTCAGACAAGGGCTGGTAAGGAAAAATAAAACAAACAATTAAACAAAATAACAATACTTTATAAAATATAATGGGGCTTCCAAACTTCTTAGATGTATATTTTGTTAGTCTTCCCTATTGTTTAAGGGAAGGGGGGAAAAAAAGAAAAAAGCACAAAAAAAATAAAGTAACTTAAACATATTGATAATCAGAATCATCTTTCTGAAAACCCCTCCCGTGTGCTACTTCCGATATACTGGCCACTTCACAGATCAGAGTGTTTTTTACTTTTTTAAGTAACCTACACATAATTCGTGTAGGTCATAAACATAGAAATAGACGTATTTACCTGTAATTGCTCTCGTGATGATAAATGATGCACCATGTTTTTTGCTGCCTCTTGGCTGCAATTATAACAGTAGGGGTCAAACACTGCCTTATACATTTTAGCTTAAATATACTCATGCATATACTCAGTGAATTCCTGAATATACTCAGTGAATTAATTTAAGCTCAGTGCTAGTCTACAAATTTTATGTTCATTTGCAATTACTTTCAACTTTGTATTAAAAGCATAGACAAAACAGTTTACATAATGAAATATTTTCAATAAATATGAACATTCAATAAATATGAACGTTCAAAAATGAACGTATTATCACTAAGGCATCTGTTGGTTCAATTTTCCCCCAGTTTTTGATAATAATAAAAGTCACTGACTCGTGACTACATCCTCTTGTAAAGTATTATTTCTGTGGAATATAATCTAGGAATTATTCTTTCTCAGAATATAGACTGCATTTGTCCACAGTAGAAAACAGTAAGTCAATCTGCTTGATTTATCCAGAGTTCTAAACAATTCTATGAGTCTTCCCCTGCAACCTTAGCCAGAGAACCACTGCCTCATTCACTCTTTGCAATGATTAACTACTCAGTAAATCTTTCTGTTCTCATTGTATACTTTGGCATTCCTCAAGTCTTGTTATACACAATCATATCCCTGAGGTGAATACAGAATGCTTGATTTTTACATCAGCCTTTTCTCCAGCATTGTCCTCTTTCTGTATGTGCTCTTTACAAAAGTCTGCTAATTTCCCCAAACAAAATATTTCTCAGGAAACATAATACATGTAAATGAGAACACTAGCAAGAACTAAGAATAAAGCTAATATGGGGTCCAACTTAAGAAATGCCATTTTTAACTATTTTGAATTTAACAGAGTGTTAAATACTCAGCAGTGGGAGCTTCCAGTAGTTGTAATTACAGTTGGAAGTGCTCAGCAATTCTGCAATCAAAACTGAATCATCCCAAATGAGATACAGAAAAAAAATTAACAGCATAGACACCTGTGGGGAGTATAGTTTAAGGCCTTGCTTTGTATTCTGCAAAACTGCATAGGTAGAGATTTAATTTGATTTCCTAGTGTAGCAATCAATTTAACTTCTCCCTTTCTGTAATTCCCCACCTCTGTCACTCCAAACCATTCAGTTCTATAAGAAATTAGAATTGTTGTTTTTGTGACTGACTTTTTCCTGTTCATTGCACAGTGTAAATAAACCAGAGTTAGAGCAACTGATGTTCCAAGAGGAAAGGCACAAGCACTTAAATAACATTATTGTTAAGACACCTTAAGGTAAACACTCAATCACACTGACAATATTTCTCTTTGCCTGAGTGTATCAGTGTAAAATCAATTTTCCAGTAAAACCTTAGAGCATGTTGGAAGTAATGTTGCCCTCTGAGAGTCTTCAAAAAAAGTATAATTCCAACAAACTATAAAATAAAATATATCCCAATCTTTCTAATTCTGATTTAAAAAAATAAATTTGTAATTATCTTGAAGCAATAAGTTTAAAATAGTCTCTAACATCTGATCAAGTTGACAAGCAGAATTCCATGTTGCTTAGAAATTCCAGTAGTCGGGGTGGGACAGGCTCCTCTGGCTGTGATTCCAAGGTCACTTTAAACTGACTGCTGAAGAGAGGTCTCATACCTCTCTCTGCCTCTTCTGGCACCTTCCTGACACCCCTATACCTACATGGGTGCTTGTCCCCAAGAGAAGCAGACTGAGCAAGAAATTCATTCTCAAACAAGACAGTTCCCTTCAGCTATACAACTTCACGAATACCAGTGACTTGTCAGCAAGCCTTCCTTTTCATAGCCACAGTCTCATGCGCTATAACTCCTAAGGCCTCCTGAGGTCTTCAGCTATCCAAATCTTACATCGATTATTGGAAGGGGGGAAAAAACATATAGACCATATCTCAAAACAAAGTAAAATAAAATTAGATGCAGCTATCTTCTCATATACATGACTAACCCAATATGTTATTGATTGATAAAACTGCAGCTATTTTTCTCAAACTCGCTTGTTACTATGGCAGCAATTGAGGATTTTAAACTCATATCATGATGTCTTTCTGACGAACAGAACGCTACTTCCATGGGAATGCTTTTGGTAAACATGACTAGGTACCTTCTTTTGCCTCTGAAGCTTTGCAATATCAGAGGGTTTCCATTACACATACAACCTGTTACAGGTATTTCCATAACGCATTTTCCAACTAAAAACATTTTAATAACTGCACTGGGCTTGAAAGCTTACTACAAACAATAAGCAAGATAATATTCCTTACATCTGCTGTGTCTAAAGCAGAAAGGAATAGAAACAGAGACAACTAACTCAGCACACTGCTGGGAAAAGAAGGCTGCACAACCCCCTAGCACCTGAACTTTATCACTGACTCACGGAAGGGCAGGATACAAGCAGGATCTTCCAGTGTAGCGGTAACATGTTCTTGTCTTTAAAGCTGTGTCAGCTCCCTGTGTGCCACACATATACACACCTACCTACACAGAGAGTGATATTAACTCTCTCAACCTTATCCAGCCCTCACAAGACACAGCTGTGACCAAGTGACGTTCTCATGAGAAACTCTGGAGCGTGAAAACTTCCTTGCATCCCCTCTCCCTCCCTCTTTCTCTCTCCCTCCCGTCCGCTCCTGCCGACGTGGCAGGTTCCCCCTCCGCAGCGCGGCGCGGCCGGGCCGGCGCTCACCTGCGCCTCGGTCTCCGGCGGCCACTCGGCGTTGACGAGCAGGTCGTAGAGGATATTCTCCTCCTCGCCGCCCTCCTCCTCCTCGCCCGCCGCCGCCGCCACCTCCGCGTCCCGGCGCTGCCCGGCGGTCGCCATGTCCGCGCGGGCCCAACCCCCCGCAGCGCCTACGGCACCCGGCATAGGCCAAAGCGCGGAGGCCGCGGCGCTGCACGCGCGCATGCGCTGGAGGCGCCTTGAGGAGCCGGCGGGGACGGGCGCAGGGAGGTCCCGAAGGTGACGGGAGGTTCCTGCGGCGCCGCCCGGCTGCAGCCCCGCGGTTCAGCCCCAAGGCTCTGATCCAACAGCCTTGGTTCTCTAAGCGACTGACCCGGCCGGAATCAGATTCTGATAAAAAAACAAACAACCAAGCAAAAAACCCCCTAAAACTAAGAAAATGTGAAACTGTTACACACTCGGGAAATGCCTGAGGAAGAAATGACTGCTAGGAAGAGGAGAAGAAAAAAAAAAAGCACAATTCTATCGCCCAGTTGATCACATTGCCCGGTAGAACTGTGCTTGACAGTGTAACTTGGAAGGTAGCAACGTGTATCATTAAATTGTGTTTACAAATTTTATGAAAAAGGTGAGACCTACAGTAAAAAGCCCTTGGGGTTCCCGGCTAGCAAACTGTGCTGTATGTTGGTACCTGGGGTCTGCCCACATACGGGTGTTCTTGGTTGGGACTGCAGGCTGTCGGTGTGTGAGCCTTAAAGTTATTTAATTCATCATTTATACAAAGCAAGCAAAATGAGGATTGATGGAAGTAGTTCGTTTCGTTGTTTTGATAGTAGCAAAAAACATTGACTTGTGACATTTATGTTGCTTTGTTCCTGAATTAAAGATAATAGGCAACAGCTGTGGATATCGTAAGTGGATTTCCCTTCTACATAGTTGCTACAAAGCAGACATTCAGCATGGATATACAGCGTAAGCGCAGAAGCTGCATTTCTCTGTCCACAACATAACTTTATTTCTACAACGACAGCGCAGAGGTTGCCTTTGACTTTGCTAGAAGTCATCCTGAGGGAAAAAAAAAAATGCAGAATTGAGGCATAGAAACATAGGAAGTGCAAAGGGAGGCATCGCTACGCATATACTCCCAGGGCTGCCCGGTGGCTGTGACATCCGTGTGCGGGCATTCCCATCCACGTTTAATTGGGAAGAGCTTCCATCAAACACGCCTCCCCCTCCCGGCAGGAGGGAAGGCGGAACCGTCGACGCGGCCCACGCGCAGCCGCCGCGCTGAGGCGGGAGCACCGCGGCGGCGCCTGCGCACTGCGGCTGGAGCGAGCTCGGCGCCGCTGCCGCGCTGCGAAGATGGCGGCGTTTTCGGGTACGCAGGGCTGGGGCTGGGGCTGGCGCGGCCGTGGCCGAGCGGCGCCGGGAGCCCCTCTCGTCTCCCAGTGCGGCCGTCGCCGCGGGGGCGGGCACCGGGGTCCTCCTTACTGCGCGGGGGTGGGCGCTGTCAGGGCGGAACGGGGGTGCGGGCGCTGCCACGCAGCAGGCGGAGGCAGCGGGGCCTGCGGGAGGCAACGGGGCCTGCGGGAGGCAGCGGCTTCTCCCGGCGCCGGGGCCTCGGGAGGCCGCAGAAGTGGTTCCCAGCAGAGGTCTGCTGGTTACAGGGCCCGTGTGCGCTTCGGGAGGCCGCAGAAGTGGTAGTTCGGATATGTGTCTCAGACTGGTTTGTAACAGGACTCAGTGATAACGGCTGTGATTGCGGTGTGTAACAGCTGTGATGGGCAAACCTAAGAAATGTCTGACCCTAAAAGTCACACTCGATTCTTACTGTGTTTGTTTTTCTATTATGTCAGCCTCTAGTGTGATTTGTTTCCCTTGTACCACCTGCTGCCATGTATACCTTATTCTTTCTATGGCCATTAAAAGTAGGGGCAGCTGTCAAAAACATGTATGTGTGTGAGGGGAGTTAAGCATATTTCTTACATGTTTTTGAGTTCTGCAGAGAAGGTAAGGCACCCTGTTGCTGAAAATCATGCCTTTCTATTTTTGTCAGTAGGTGTAAAAACCCATATTTGTGGGTTTTCTAGTCTGTTTTTGAGATAACTAACACTGTTTGATGGATGTCTTTTTTTCTTCCCCACTCCTCCTTTCTTCTTGTCTTACAGAAATGGGTGTTATGCCGGAAATAGCTCAAGCAGTGGAGGAGATGGACTGGCTGTAAGTAGACGCGTTTAGACTTCTGGGCCTGGCAAAATTTCAATTTTGTCTCTCAGGGAGCTATCATTTGCTTTCTGAAATATCTGTGCTCTCTCAGTGTCATAAGCACAGACACGTTTTCCTTTAACTACATCTGTGTCTCTTCTGCTTCTTTAGTGTGAATGATGGAAGGACAGAACTTGGAAGGGTAGTAGTGGCGCTTAAGCTTTAATACATGAAGTATGAGAGATTGCATTTTAATGTCATTTGTTTAATAAAAGCCCTTGTGCTTCTGGCTTGGTTATTGTCGAAGAAATCCTGTCAAATAATAGATGCAAGTCTAGTAATTGTTTTCCAAACTTTAATCTACATACTTTTGTTCTGCAAGGTTGATACTTAAGAGTGTGTTTTTCTGCTTCAAAATTTATTTACTAATGTGCAATTACTTGTTTCTATTACTAGCTGTTTGTTTGTTGAAATATTTTATTTAAGGCTTATCTAGTACTAGAGTTCAGATTGTTATCTGTATTGGCAGCTGTACTGTGTGTGACTTTTTCACATGAGCAGCATTATTTAGCTGAGATTGTTTCCAAGTGCAATTTACATTCAGTTAGCTTGACTTTCAATTTTGAATTATAATCTTGTAAATTATAAGTAACTTTAAAAGTTAACCACACTGAAAGAAAGGAAAACTGGAAATAAGCAATCTGTCTCTTTTTTTTGCCAAGTTGGTGATATGGGAGAAGTAGCTGTCTTGTCATGATGCGAGTGAATCTGCTGTATCCAGTAGTCAATTCCTGACAAGATACACTTCCTATTCCAAACTTTCCATTCAAATTTAGACATTTTTTTTGCTTCTTTACCTGCCAGCCAGAAAGAATAACTTTCACCATTTAGTTTGCTCTTGCAGATTCCTAATACATTTAAATAGCTTTTGCACATTTATATATAAGGAAAAATATCTTCATCTTCTGATAACTTGTATTTGTGTTGATGTTTTTCCTGTAGTCTCCCCACAGATATTCAAGCAGAGTCTATCCCACTGATTCTAGGAGGCGGTGATGTACTTATGGTACGTGTGCTGCATAGCCATATTCCAAGAAAACCTTTGTATTTAATTGTTTATTAAGTCAGTTCCTCCTTTCCGGAATGTTCTGCACTTAGACTAGCTGATCTATTCTTCTATAGTTAAAAGGTATATTCTTTGCTTACAACCACCAGTTCCTGGTGTGTTTCAGGATTTGTCACTTTATAGCTTATGTAGTTTTTTAACAAATTATTTTTACCGACAGTGAGTAAAAGCACGCTGTCTTGCAGATTGGATTGGATCGGCTCATTTTAGGCTTTGACTACTTCACAGACAGTGCCACGTGAAGGAGAGCTATCTGAGTTAATACAGTTTGTTATTGTTTGTCTCAACAAATGCTTCACTAAAATTAGCTATATTGCATACCTTCTGCAGTTTTGTCCATTCTTCATCTGTAATCAAAACAGCTCCTGCTACAATCAGCAATAAGTAGGTTTGTTTTCTGCTAGTGGTATCTGAGAGCTTTTGTATTCCAAATATTTTCTGGTTTCCTATCCAGTTTACATGACAAGAAGTGGCATTGCTCTATATCAAGAATTTCAGTGTTATGCTAAGGCCAAAATGAATTCGGCTTGTACTTTACTAAGCAAAACTGTGGAACAGTCATTATAGAATAAGCTCTAACTTATAAACTCTTATTTTTTTTCCTGTAGGCTGCAGAAACTGGTAGTGGAAAAACTGGTGTAAGTAATCAGATTTAAATCTAATGAAGTAGAAAGTAAAAACCTATCTGTAAGAAGTACTAGAAGTGGAGTGTTTTGGTATTGTTTTTCTTTGTGTGTTTGTAGGTATAGGGAGAATGTGTATGAGATGAGTGTTTAAGTAGTACTGTTAGTCTTTACAAACATATCCAGGCTATTTTGAAAGTATTCTTAACCACTGTGTACCTATATATTGCATCTAAAAACTGGGCTATATAAATATATTTATTGCTACTCATTGCTTCTCTACTTGTTGCTCCTCAAAATATATGTGAAGGAAAATAAAATCTGTATTTCAGGCTTTTAGCATTCCAGTTATCCAGATTGTTTATGAAACATTGAAGGATCAGATGGAAGGCAAGAAAGGGAAAGCAACCATTAAAACTGGTGGGGCGGGTAAGTTTTCATCTATGACTTTCCTGAAGTTTGTAAGTCTATGTTGACTCCCTCATTGCCAAAGTAAAGTTTAACACAACCGCATTTAATGGCAAAGTAGATTATTTTTTTCTTTCCGTGTTTGTGTGAGTGTGCTGAGGATAATGTAAATTAAAGACATCAGATGATAATGGCATTTTGAGTATAAATGTATCAGTAGAATCATGGGAAGTAACTGGAGTGCATTTGACCACCAGTGCTTTTACCAGTGTTGTTGTCTTTAGCTTAGCACTGATTGATTCACAGTGTGCTCTTCAGCATTCTTTTGCAAGCCTTGCTGGTTTAGTGCCTTGCAAGATGTGAGGTGGTAACATTGTCCAGTTTAAAAAGTAAATAATAAATAAATAAAACCTTCCAGTTGCTGGATTGGGTAAGTCATAAGTCATGATGCAGCTAAATTGGCTCAGGCCTGTTATATAAGCTTGAGTTGTTCTAGGTGCAGAATGATTTTCTGTGGCTGAATAATTCTGTGCAATGTCTTTCAATTCTGCTGTGCTGAATAGAACTGTTACATTCCTTTGACACCCGGCTAGGCATTGGAAGCTGAATAATCTTGCTTGACACTGTGATAGTAGAAGTTGGATTGAACTGACAAGTGGTTGAACGGAACTATAACTCATTGATACAGAATGGATTGTAACCACTCCCCTCCTCAAAAAAAAAAAATCCTTGTCTTGTGGAAGCTCTTGGCTTTACCAAAGTATGTTGTTGGCCTGTGAAAAATAAAGTGTGTGTACCAGAGCATTGCAGCAGTGACATTTTAACTGATATCCTGAAAAATACCGTGTGCAAATTCAGAGGAAAGATAGCAGATAAATTTCTAAATTATTGCTGTTAACATATTTATGGACCTTTTTCCAGCTGAGCTGGTTTGTGATCATGTGCAACTTCAGCCCACCTTTTAAGTGTCTTAATTGTTTTAAGGTGCATTTTTTAATAATCTAGGATAATATCTTTGTGCTCATATATCTTTGTCTCTTCAATGAATTGGCCTTCACTTTACTCTGTGGTATAAATTGTATTGGAATAAGGCTGTCGTATCGTAATGTTAATCTTGTTAGTCCACAGCCACTGTGAATTTTTAACGTGAGTTCTCCAGGCGAATCATGTCGGTTTAATGCTTTTTTAATTTTTTTTTCTTCCCCTCTCCAAAATAGTGCTCAATAAATGGCAAATGAACCCGTATGATAGAGGATCAGCTTTTGGTGAGTTATACTAACGCTGCTTTAACTGTTTATCATACACCTGGAATTGTGTAAATGTAATAAATAGAACTTTTTTTCCCCCCTCCCCTGTTCCTTCCCACTTCTCTGGGGAAAATTTAAGGGCTGCAAGTTCCCATTTTGGAGAATTTAGGTGGGAAGTTGTTTGGTTTTAGCCAGTTTGGTAGGGCTCAACACACACTTTTCGTGATGTTTGTTCTTTTGTTTGTTTTTAACTGCACCTAAATTTGGTGATTCTGTACTACTCCATAGTATTTAATTTCACTTAGAGATCAAATGTTTCAAGCCACCTCATATTCCTTTGTTATAAGTTGTTCCTAAAGAAAAAGTACTCTATTTCCTAAAGGAGTGTGAATTGAACTTTGATTTTAAAGATGCAATAGCCTGTTCAGATGCACATATACAACAAAAGTCTATCCAAAGCATCAGCATCCTACTCTCCAGCCTTCCTGCTGCTCCCTTCTTCCAGCCCGTCTTTCACTGGAAAAGTGTCTTCCCCCTCCATTTACTCTTTATGAATTGAATTAAGACACAGATTATTAAGGTTCACCTTTCAAGTGATGGGTATTGATTGATTATAGTTCTGGAACACGTTATTTTTATGTGATACATATAATCTTGTTACTTTAAAATCTCTTCAGGGTTAGATAAAAGTTAAATGATTTTCCCTGCCCCCAGTAAAAAAATGTATGGTATTTGAGGTCTAACCATTATTAAATCTTGTTTCCTCTCCAACTAAAAGAAAAAGTAACTCAGTGAATGAAAGTCATAAGCACAGAAGTAAGAATGGGCCCACCTATAAATATTGTAGCACCGGTAGTACCAAACTGCATGAAACAGCTGTGACCTTCTCAGGCTTAGAGTTTAGAAGTGTCGGAAATGTAAAACTTCCTGCTTTTATGCCTAATCATTAACAACTCATCTGAAGTCTGGACTGCTTGATAGTCCTATTAAAGTTACTGTCTTTTCTTTCTCCCTGTTATGCTTGCAGTATACAAAAACGGTTGAAAAAGCTGTAGAATTCTCTAAGAATACCTTAAATATTTTTAATGGTAAAGAAGATGATTGACATTTACACAGGATATTTCCAGTGCTTTGTTATGATGTTGCCAAAAATAGCTGACTTCCCAGTCTAATAGGAAAAATGAGAATAGGATTGTACAGTGCAAATATACCTAAGTTTGGTAACTTCTATATGTTCCCACAGCATTTGTTCCTAATAAAGGCTCTTCAGAAATACAATGTGAGGGAACAGGAGGCCAGTATATAATTTCCCTTCTTCCTCCCTTCAAATAGTTTGGAAGTCAGGAAAAGAGAAGCTGAGAATATCTCCAAAGCAGAGTGCTGAGGGAGTTTTGTTTGATTAGTACAGGACAGACACTTGTGCCTTCGCCATTGAGAGGAAACTTTCATTTAAGTTCTGTATTATTCTAATTCCATGGTTTGATTTCTAAAGCAACAGTGTAACTAAATCTTTCTTTGTGGAAAGATGATATGAAATACTGATACCTCTGTCTTCTTGAGACTATGAATATGCATTTGTTGTTTCTGTTGTCTCTGTGCACTTATAAAACCTGATAATGCTTTTTTTTTTTTTTTTTTTTTTTTTTTNCTCCTGTGTGCTAGTCAGGGCTTCCTCTAAAACATTCTGGAAATGTGCAAATGCATCTCTGCCAGCAGCTGGGGGGTAAAATACCGTTTGCCTAAATAGGGCCAAAGATACAGTTACTACCTCAAATATCAGATGGCTAGCTGTTAAATAAAACTGCCCACCTGTGTTAACAATGTGAAATAAAGGCAAATACACTAGACTAAAATACATGCACAAATGCTGCTTAGAGAAACTTTTTCTTTCACTAAACCTGTTTTCTCATCTTCAGCAATTGGATCCGATGGTCTGTGTTGCCAAAGCAGAGAGGTAAAAGAATGGCACGGGTGCAGAGCAACAAGAGGCGTGACTAAAGGTAGATATTAAATTATGTATTTTGGAAGCTTCAACCAAAACATCCATTTGTCACCTATTATTAATGTAGATAGTTTCACTTAACACTTATTTTTCATCTGAGCTAGTGTGCTATTACTGAATTCACTGCCAGCGGCAAATTTTGGATGGAGAATCTTCTGCATATTTAAGTCTCCCATCTGCTGTGAATCTACTCTTCCCCAATAAAGGATAGAGTCAGAGGAGCCCCAGATGACAACCAATACTTGTTAGAACACATTTTATTGACTAAGGAGATGTTTCTAATAGCAGGTAGCTATTCACAGAGTGCATTCAGTTATTTTGTCACGTTTCACACACACAAGTGTACAGATTAGCTGGTATGAGCGACAGTTGACAGAGTAACCCCAACTGTTTATTCAGAAGCTGATGCTGACTTGACAGTGGTTCTAGATGGTTGAGAAAGCTCTTCAGAGAATCCCTTGTTTCACTGTCTGTTTAAGTAATCCCATACGGTAGATACCTTGCTTGGATGTGATTCAAGGTACAAAACCAATCTTTGATGCTAGTCCATGCTGATGGTGCAAACTGATTCAGCAGACTCTTGTTCAAAGTTTATCGGTTCTTGTGGATTCAAGAGAAGCAGTAGTCACTGACTAACTTAGCAGTTCATGGAAAGCTTTCAAACACCTCTCCACGTGTACTTTTTCCATTTGATCTCCTATTTTCTGTTAACTTTGTCCACATGCGTGGGTTCCTATAAAATGTTTTAACACTAACACAGTAGGGGTTTGGCACTTAACGGTGAGGAGGCAATAACGAGTGGGAATACTAGACTTGCAATGACCTTGGAGGCTGCCAAACTGAACCAGTTTGGAATTGAAATTTAGGTGTTGTTTAAGACCCTTTCTTTCCCCCTTAAAGGAAAATACTACTATGAAGTTTCCTGTCACGACCAAGGCTTGTGCAGAGTTGGTTGGTCAACTATGCAGGCTTCACTAGACTTGGGTGAGTTTTCTTGTGGAAAGATTGACTTACGAGATTCCCATGGACAGTTCTTAACATTCATGTTATAAAAAGTGGCTGAAAATCTGGTGTAGCCTTTCCCAAAAATGGACTTTTTGGGGAAAAATTGCAATCTTGAAGTGTTTAAGATTTTTTTTTTTTTTCTTTTTTTTTTTAAATATGAGTTCTGTCCTTCTTGAAATGAATAAAATCTGCTAAAAATTGTGGGTTTGTTTGATTGTTTTAAAACTGCTGTAGCTTCCTCTACCTTTCTTTTGATTACTCTTGTAATGAAGATTATTGGAGACCAGTAGAATCAACTAACATATTAACACAAAAAATATTTTAGAATATGTCAAAATTATAGGTGTTTGGTTGGTACATCATATTATTTCTAGAGATTTGAATTGACAGTATAAATGAGAATGGACAAGGCGGGAGATAGGGAATGTAACACATTAGCCCAACAATAAAAGGTTGTCTTGTCTTCAGGCACTGATAAATTTGGCTTTGGCTTTGGTGGGACAGGCAAGAAATCTCACAACAAGCAATTTGACAGCTATGGTGAGGTGAGTTGCTAGTTGACATCATTCTTCCTTGCTAAACTCTTCATTATTTGCATCAAAAGCTTTGCATTATATTAGGGCAATCAAATGTCTTTTCTAATAACACTCATCACTTTCAGAGAACTTCTTTAACCAAAAATACCACAAAATGCAGATTTATTTTTTTTTTTTTTGACAAAAGCATATTTACAGATTTAACAAAAACATCATCTTTAAGTCTGGGGTTGTGGCTAGACAAGCAGCCCTTCTTTAAACGATAAAGCTTTTCTGTGTATTATGAATTAGATGTTCCGTTATATTAGCTCTTGGATTTACTACTCATTCTATGTTAAAACACCAACTCATCATCTATGTTAGGACACCAACTCATCATCATTTTGATTTTAAACTAAATTTAAAGTAGCAATAAGTGTTTAAATATCTAAGGTGAATTTAGTGTTTTTCTGAAAAGGTGCAACTGAATAAAAACATGCTCTTAAAGCTATAGTGTTGCAATTAAAACCAAAACCAAACCAAAACAAAACAAAAAAACCTTAAGGATAGGTTATTAATGATAAGTGAGAAAACTGAAAGTTGAAAGTACTGCTCTTTAGAATATGGTATTCTAAAACCTGTTACCTTCACAATGTGCTTTTTATTATAGGAATTCACCATGCATGATACTATTGGATGTTATCTAGACATAGATAAAGGACAAGTAAAATTTTCCAAAAATGGTAAGTTGTCTTTGCTTTCTTTTCAAAATTTTAATTGGATGCTTGTATGGTATCTGAATTCTAACCGAGTGAACCCTGTTTCCAGGGAAAGACCTTGGCCTTGCATTTGAAATCCCACCACACATACGGAACCAAGCACTCTTTGCTGCCTGTGTACTGAAGGTAACTTAGGAATGTCACAGATGCATGAGATCATGGGAAATGTTCCAGGTTTTCAGGAACTTCTAGTTCTGCATGAAACTTGCATAACTACCACAATTACGTCTTGTAACTGTCTCTGCTTCTTTCTGTCTACCAGTGATTTGCAGCTGTCACTATTTGAAGAGTTCTACTCCAGATAAATGTGAAATATTTAAATTCAATTTGAATTATTTCACCTTGAACACAAGGGTAGAATAGTGCTTGTAGGAACTAGCTGTCCAAGCTAATATCTTGTCCATATTAAATTTTCTTACAGGCTCAAAAGAAACAAGTAAATAATGAAATATGTTGAAGTTTTAACTGATCTGATGCTTCCTTTATTCTCAGTCCTGGAAGATGAGGTGTTCTAGTCTTTCCAGACTTACAGTCTCTCTGTATTGATGCTATATTGAATAATAAAGGGTTTAATAGAAATACCAGTGGTCACTGTTAAATGCACTTTTTTGTTGGTGTTTCTTTTAAGGTTGTTTCTAGTCACTGAATATGAATAAAACATGGAAATCTCTTTCTCTATGTATCTGTAAATATTTGAATATTTTGATATAGAAAATTTCAGAGCTAGAAACAAGTAAAACTATCTGGCAAGTTTTAGACATCTTTGGTATAGGGGGAATGTGTTTTCCTGGGCATACTTAATCTAGTGGTTTCTCATGATAAAGTTAATTTTGGAGCTCTTTCTCATTTTGTGGTCTTTTGCACCTGTCTATATGACTTTCCTATATTGCAATCTAGAATGCTGAATTGAAATTCAATTTTGGTGAAGAAGACTTCAAGTTTCCCCCAAAAGATGGCTATCTTGCACTCTGCAAAGCTCCTGATGGTAGTGTTGTAAAATCTCAGCATGCAGGTCAGTTAGATCTTTACGTTTCTGATGCCTTTATATTCTCATTTAGAACTGTTTTTTTTTTTTTTTAATTAATTGCTTCATTTTTGTTATTTTGGATAATGATCTTAGTAGTAGTAAAATAAGTGCAACTTTCAAAAATGTTTGGAATTTCTTCATATTAACCTGATATACTCCAAAATTGAAATTCCTTCTAAATTTTTATCAAATTTACTCAGGAGTGTCCACTTTAATTTTTTTCTTTAAGCTCAGCCATAGAGGTTGTACAGTATACTCATTATGAGGTCCAAGTTCACAGAACACTTTCAAACTTGGAATCCTAACTTGAGGCTATTTAACCAAGTGAGCCCTAAAATTACCCTTTTAAGAAGTCTTTTTCAGAATTGTGAGGCTTTAAGTTGTTAGAAAATCAAAGTTTTTCCTAGCCACAAATCACAGGATAGTGACATAGGTTTTTTTTTTTTTTTTTTTTTCTTATTTTTTTTTTTTTTTTTTTATTATTTTTTTTTTTTTTTTTTTTAGACTAATCTTTTTACTTTAGGAAATGCACAAGTGGCTCAAACACAGAATCTTCCAAATGCTCCAAAAGCATTGATTGTAGAACCATCAAGGGAACTGGCAGAACAAACTCTAAACAATGTAAAGCAATTCAAAAAATATGTTGATAATCCCAAGTTAAGGTAACAGTGCTTTAATATCATGTGTTACATGGTGCTGTATTTATGAGGACATGTCTTTTCAGTCACACTTGTTAGATGAGTGAATCTTAATCTGCAGTGTCATTTATATATCCTCAGTAGTATCTGTTGCAAAATAAGTCTCTAACTTTTCTGCTACTATAACACCTTCAGCAGTTGGGAGGAGAGCCTTTTGTTTGTTTGTTTGTTTGTTTGTTTTTTTCTTTCTTCTCCAGACTACTACTTTCTGGCATGATGAATCTGTTTTGTTTATCTTCAGATTATTGAAGGGGTTTATTTGGAGAATATTTATTCACAAAGAAAAGCACATGAAGGTGCCCTTTTAAAATCAGTTTTCTACAGAATGCTTTGGTCTAAAGCTGTCTCCTTTTTGACTGTTTCTAAAGCTTGAAATATGGAGCTGTTATTTAAATTGTATTTGGTTTACAAGATGCTTTTATTAGGGTTGTATGAGAGTAGCAATGAAGAGAAGAGAACTGATGTCAAAAGTATTTTTTTTTTTTTTTTTTTTTAGTGTTTGCTGACTTTCAAGAACAGAATCTCAATATAATAACAGATTAGTTTCAAGCAACTGATTCTTTAAGATGACACTGGTTATGTGTGTAATAATAAATTAGCAATGAAGTAAAGAAATACCACTCAGTAGAAAGATATTCATTTCTGGCATTCAAGTACTGTTCATTTTAAAGTAAAACTCTTCCATGTTCTTTGTTAGAAAATTTACTCTTCTAAACTGTTTATCTCCAGGTATTATTAGTAAGAGAATTAGTCCTTAGTCAAAAGTTTAGTGTCTCCGCTGAATATTTTGTAGTTTGTTGACTTTCAGTATATATTGATTGTAACTTCAATTTTAGAGAGCTGCTGATTATAGGTGGTGTTGCCGCAAGAGATCAACTCTCTGTGCTGGAACAAGGAGTAAGTTGCATTCCTGTTCATATCATGTATTAGTTCTGTGTTCCGAATAACTTGGTACCTTTTTTGGGGGGGGAGAGGGGAGGAGGGAGGCGGGAAAGGTGTTTAATTTCATTTAACTTTACTTTCTGAAGCAACTAAACAGCTTTTTGTGGGCCTGGGGACACAGGGAATTTACCAGAATATTCTAGCGTGAGGCAGTCTCGAGTAATAAAATGGAATGGAAACTGAGGCAGGTAACTTGGAAAGGTAAGGTTGTGGAATCTCCATCCTTGAAGACAGTCAAAACTTGACTATGCATTATCCTTAGGCACAACTTCCGTGCTGCTTTAGAGTACTTCTTGGAGTGGGAGTGGGGACTAGTCTTCAAAAGTTCCTTTCCACTTGAATTACTCCAGATACCTACGAAATTATAATTAACAGAAAGTAGAGCACTATTAAGTATCTGACACTTTTGAGTTTAGATAAAGCTGGTAGTGTCTTCTACTTAATTATGTGCCCAATTAATATTCTGTTGTATTTCATAGGTAGACATAGTTGTGGGAACCCCTGGAAGACTGGATGACCTGGTCTCGACAGGAAAGCTCAACTTATCTCAAGTCAGATTCCTGGTTCTGGATGAAGCTGTACGTAGAGAACTAAGTGATGTGTAGTGTTCTGTAGTTTTGTTTGTGTTTTGCTTTGTTTTTGAAATGCAATATAATACTTCCTGAAAACATTCAGTGAAACGTCACTGCTCTATAGCACTCTTTTTCTCTGATCTCACTACCATTGAGTATTTGCAAAGGCAGAATGCTTGGGTGGGCAGAGGGTAAGGGGAACAGCTTCTTAGCTAGAAGCTGCTGAAGTGCATGTTCAATTTTCAATACCCGAAAATACTTCAGACTTCTTGTCCTAGTAATAATAAGCCTGGCATTAACTTGTACAGCTGATTAGATGAGAGAACTTCTAAGACTACAAATGTGTTATGTTACTCAAATGCATAGATTGACAAGTGAGAAATAAGCATTGCAGTTTTGTTTTATTTCAATAAATACTTCTCTCCAGGATGGCCTCCTTCTCCAAGGTTATTCAGACTTCATAAACAGGATCCACAGTCAAATTCCTCAGATAACCTCAGATGGCAAGAGACTCCAGGTATGCAGTGTGTTGTTATTTGATCTCCACTGCTTTCAGTTGTACCGAGTTGTTGACTCTTAACAGCGTCTCTTTTGACAGATAACACTTCTAGCCAAAAACTTGTTCATTGGATTCAGTAATTGCCTGTGAACATAGATATTTTTACCATGCTCCATATAAAGCCTTCTATTTAGCCTTTTGGGATTATCTAAATACACAGATATTTAGGAAAAAAAAAGTAGTTACAGACTGTAATTGTTCTGGTTCTAATGTTGTGGTTAATCTTGTTTCATCAACATGTTGTTTCCTTCCCATGTTTATTTAAACCAGAAGAATCTGACCTCCTGCAATATTTGTCTTTGATAATACTCTTATTCTGAAGCATCTGTATTTTATTTTGTCTTTTTTTTCCCCAGGTGATTGTGTGCTCTGCAACACTGCATTCTTTTGATGTCAAGAAACTGTCTGAAAAGATCATGCATTTTCCCACCTGGGTTGATTTGAAAGGAGAAGATTCAGTCCCTGAAACTGTGCACCATGTAGTTGTGCCTGTGAATCCAAAAGCTGACAAACTCTGGGAAAGGCTTGGCAAGAATCACATAAGAGTAAGTAGATTATAAGTGAAACACTTATATTTAGTATTTAAATTCTGTTTTTCTTTACCTATGTTTACTTTCTGTGTGTGATAATAACACACTGAATTGGCAGAGATCTAACAACATGAGTCCCCGTCTATTGAAATAACTCGATGTGTATGAAATGGTTTGTCCCACCAAAATCAGTTAACAGTGTGTTAGTTATGTCATAACACAATCTCACAAACATGATTTGGGAAAAACTTGAGGGAATAATGTTACGGCTGTACTGGAGAACTGTGTGTGGAGAACAGCTACACTTCTAAGTCATTTCACAGATAATTATATGTGACCTATGAAGGAATGCAGACCTTTCTGCAAGAAAGTTTGTCTCTAACAGCACATCGGAAATAGGCGGTCTTTATGCAAATGGATTTCATCTCAGGCTGTGCTTGCAGTGATTTAGAGCTGTCTCTTCTCTTACCAACCCTTGGACAATTAGGATCAGTGGCTTTTCTTAACACGCCTTTAGCTCTATAACTTCATTTTCTTACACTTTTACCTCCTACATTAACATGCTAAAAACTTTTTTTTCTTTCATTCCCTAGACTGATGAAGTACATGCAAAAGATAATACACGACCTGGGGCTAACACTCCAGGTAACAGAAATACTCTTTAATAACTTTTGCATTATGATTAAAGCTGAAATATAGCAGGTGTAATTCTTGACATGTGTCTCCAGATCCTTATTTTTAGAGTCCTGCAATTGTGATCTAGTAACAAAAGGGAAATGTGTTTCTATATTTAGGGGAGAGAAAGAACACAAGATGAACACAAATTCAGTTGTATAAACAAAAAAAGTTTGAGCTGTGTAAATGAACTGAAACTACTGAGTAGTTTGGTTTTTTTTTTAGAGAGCTTGGAGCATGGATTTGCTTGGAGGAGAGCAAGAGTAAATAAATGACATCTAGCTTGTCTGCTCTGCTAGAGAATCTTTAAATGAATACTATGCAAAGACTGTTCGTATTTTTAAACAATTTGAGTGAAATTTCCTTTGTTTCATTTAGAAATGTGGTCTGAAGCTATTAAAATCCTGAAAGGAGAGTACACTGTTCGGGCAATCAAAGAACACAAGATGGACCAAGCCATTATTTTCTGTAGAACTAAAATAGATTGTGATAATATGGAGCAATACTTCATCCAACAGGGCGGAGGTATGTTTGTAATGAGGCCTGATTCTTCTTGCCTTCTCTGTTTATTTTTAAGCCTTCTGTGATGGAAATCACTTTTTTATAATGTCAGAATATCATTGTGCTTAAGTTAATGACGCAGTGTATTGGGCATAATGGGCAGAGGGCTGCAGAACTGCTCTGTGTTGTAGGAGGCTGAACTTCCCTGGGCAGTTCAGAGCCCATTCCAGTCAGCTCTGGAGTGAAAGCAAGCCACTCATCTTATTCCAAAACCTCACAATTGGAGGAACGTGTACCCCCACATTTGCTCAAATGTAAGACAGGGTGTGGCTGCTGGGGACTAAGTGCAGGAGGAGATATGCAAGGACACCTAAAAGGACATATGTCGGGACAAACCCAGTATCTAAAGTATTCCAGTACCCGAATCTGTAATTAAGTTGAATTCATAATAAGCTGAGATTCCCTAATCAAGACTGTCTTGCCCGGGACAGGTATTTTTTAATAGCTCTGTATGGTGCTGTGTCATACCCCACATATGATACTAATGCATGGCAACTTTTTTCAGGCCCTGATAGGAAGGGACATCAGTTCTCCTGTGTCTGTCTGCATGGTGACAGAAAACCTCAAGAAAGAAAGCAAAACTTGGAAAGGTTTAAGGTGAGACAGTAAGCTTTTTACAGCTTTTTTTTTTTTTTCTCCCCCTCATTTCTCAATATCTGATATCATACATTAATCTGTGTTGCCAATCCTTCACTGTATGATCACACATATTAAATTGCATTAGTATGTTCACAATGACTTCTCATTTTCTAAAATTGTGTCAGATTCTGTGTCTGTAAGTGAAATACTGTCAGTTAAGGTAACCTTTGAGGATTTTTATAAATCAGATAGACGAGATTTTTGTTTTGTTTTAATATAAACTTAAGCTGTGTAATACTTCACCATGATTTTCAAACTTCGTGGGTCTTGAGTAGCCAAAAACAAATCAAACATTTGTTTAAACTTTAAAAGTTTTGTCTGTGTGTTTTTTGATTTATACTCACTCATCAGTCACTTCAGGAAAAAAGTAAATATTTCATTGCTTGAGTTTGGTTTAGTTTATATATCACAGTTTTTTTGGGGTTTTTTTTGTTTTTTTTTTTTTTTTTATGACTCTGCTTTCATAGAGAGGAGATGTCCGTTTCTTAATCTGCACAGATGTTGCTGCTAGAGGAATTGATATTCATGGTGTTCCATATGGTAAGACATAAATTTTAAACTAATTAAAGAGTTGAGCAAAATCAGTAGATATGCTTTTAGACCTATCAGCTACTTAAAGCAAATATGTATGGCTTATATCTGCAATCCTATTTTTCTTAAAATAAAACTATTAAGCACTTGCCTAAGCGTGTTCTGCTTTACTTGCACTAGAACAATTCCTATAATGACACTTGTAATTGCTGCATAAAATAAGTGCATGTATATGGGTCTAAGAAGAGGGTTTGCAGCAGTCAAAATCATATGTGTGCTCTGTGACCTTACCTCACACAAAAACAGAATAAACTGTTTTTCTCTCTGGGTTTTGTGTATTTTATGCAGTTATCAATGTCACACTCCCTGATGAAAAGCAGAACTATGTTCATCGAATTGGGAGAGTAGGCAGAGCTGAAAGGTATGTCTGTGTTTAGAGCAGTCACCATTTTTTACCCTATTTTATAATGCTCAGGAGTAATTATTGAAGTACACTTTTTTTTCTTTTTTTCCCTCTCTCTCTCTCCACTCTCTCCCAATTCCCTAAATACTTCAGGATGGGTCTGGCAATCTCCCTTGTGGCAAAAGAAAAAGAAAAGGTAATTACTTTCCAAAGGAGAAACTTTGGATAAAATTGCACAGAGAGGTTATTTATTGAAGTTCCAAACAAACACAACTGACAATTATGTTTTACTATCCTGCATTGGAAATTGGAAAGCTACTTTTGTTTTCCTAATTGATAGATGCTTTAAATAGAAATGTAGCTTCTTACTCATGATACAATTAATAAAAATAAATGTACCAATGTACTATTTCATAAAGTTTAAAAAATTATCCTTTCTTTCTAGGTGTGGTATCATGTATGCAGTAGCCGTGGAAAAGGATGTTATAATACTAGACTGAAGGAAGAAGGAGGCTGTACTATTTGGTACAATGAGATGCAGGTAAGCTTTTTACTTGATCAGAATTTTGTAATTAAGAGACTGAATACGCATAGTTATTGTCTAGGTTTGTAGTAGTATTGTATTTCTGACTAGAAACTAATTATTAGCTGATGTTGTCAAATTTCCCCTTAGAGTTTTATTTGCAGCTTCTTTATGGCCTTTCAAATGAAATGCTATGCTGAGTTACATGTAGGATGTTATTTAGGTATTTTTGTTTAGATGGTTTCTTCAAAGCTGTAACTAACTTTACAGGTTAGAAGTTCAACAGTTAGTATCAGCTAAGTTCACTTTCTTAAATTCACAGCACTTTCTTACCATGTTTAATAAAAGTGAGTAATGCCTACAGTAAAAATAAGCTCATACTGTGTGATTTTTTTTTTTTCTATAAGTACTGTATTTCACAGAGTGAAAGATTTTGACTGGGTAGAGTAGAAACATACTGCAATTGGAAGTGAACTTGCCTAGTTGGCTTGAGCAAAAAAACACATTAGTCTTAAATTTCTTAAGACCAAATTGATTTGTGTATGCATTCCTGTTTCAACTATTGAATGTATTTAACTGATTAAGAAACTGTATGATAAGCACTGTCCTGGGACCACAAAGTACTTATCTTTATTTATTTATTTTTAGTTGCTGGGGGAGATTGAAGAGCACTTAAACTGCACTATTGCCCAAGTTGAACCAGACATAAAAGTACCAGTGGATGATTTTGATGGGAAAGTTACTTATGGGCAAAAAAGAGCTCTGGGTGGTAAGCAATAAAGTACTCTTGAGTTCCTTGTTATGTTCTCTTAGCTTTCCCAAGTGTTTGCTACATAGCTACAGTTTCATAGATAAACTCTTTCTCTTTTACATTTCTTACATACAGCATATGGGTTGCAACTGGCCAAAGTGTGCGTGTATTTCTATTTATCAAGTTAGCAAAGTTATCCTCATTTTCTGAATGGCTGTGGTTGAGCATTAGTTGTGCTGACAAATGATGTTGAACATGGTATTTATCTGTGGTCTGTTTTGGCAGGTGGACTCTACAAAGGCCACGTGGATATCTTGGCACCTACAGTACAAGAGTTGGCTGCCCTTGAAAAGGAAGCTCAGACTTCTTTCTTGCATCTTGGCTACCTTCCTAACCAGCTGTTCAGAACATTCTGATTGTGCCATGCTTAAGACAAGGCTCGGGATAACAAATGCCCTGCTCTGAGAATATGAGAATCCTTTATGTCTCTAAGCAGCAGTAGTTACAGAAATACTAAAACTGAATATGTTTCTTTCATGATGAACAGTGTGTTCAGCTTTGTTAATGCTGTGTTAGCTCTTGACTTAATAAAGCAAATCAAAGATGTACTTGGCTGCTTTTGCTTTTTCTTTCTTTTTTTTTCCTAAGTGCCACTTAGATCACAGACTCACTCTTTACATGGCTTTTGACTTAGCAAAACTAAAAAATAAGTAATTACATCTAGAAGGAGGAGAATATAATCTCTGTCAACACCGCGTACGTAAAGCAGTTCCATTAACTGCATATTGTAATTCTTAATGCCCCTCTTTTTAAACGGGCTTGCATATAAGACAAGTATTATCAAGGATTATCTGCCTGTACTTAAGATATTGAAGAAAGAACCCGTATCTTGAAATACCAGTTTGAAGCTCTGATTTATCCCAAAATCTAGACTCTTTGAGTTTTTATTTCTTCAAATCGATGTGCCTTGCAGTTTGGCTACAACATCAGCTGTACTTGACGGTACCATGGAAGTAAGCACTAGTCTCAAAGCAGTTAATGATTCAGAAAAAACTTTGTCCTTAATCCTCCCTGTTTCTTTTTTCTACTTCTGTTTGTGTGTGTGTCTTTCCTGCTGATAATTCAGAGACTGTAGTGCCTTTACCTGCAACTTACCTGATGTTACATAAGCTGTCAAAGGCTACTGGGGGGATGCTTGACAACACAGACTGGAAGTGACCCCTTAGGACTCCTCATCACAAGGTATGAGTCTGCTGCAGAGAACTGGAAAAACAACTTAAATTCAAGTTGAGTAAAGAATTATCTTTTGCTAGAGGTTGTGAGCTAGAGAAGACAGATTGAGAGGCCTCTGTAGAAGCGTAATAAAATACATCCTTACCTTTTTAACTCTTTTCAGCTGCCTTGACACGGGAAGTAAAGTCATTGGAATCAGACCATCCCTTGATTTTTTTTTTTTTTTTCCCCCAAAAAAAACCTGTGTTCTTGCACAGCTTGCGGTCAGGAATATATTAGCAGCGATGAATGCAAAATTTAAAACACGTGCCAGTTGTTTCTTAAAATGCAGTACCTAACCGTGTTTGTATATGGATATACGGAAATAGCTCCAGCCTCCCTAGATGCCCCTTCATTTTCGCAGCGAGCTCTTTCCTGCTCTTGCGTTAGCAGCTCTCGCCTGCCTCGCGGTGGTGCTGGTGCTTCACATACAGCCAGTGCCGCAGCGCTCGTACCAGCTCACTGCTTCCGCGCCGCTCCATATGCGTATTCAGATATGTATGTGTATATGTATGTTTTTCCCCTCTTAAAAAGAAGCAGACTCCTAAACAAACGAACACCTTAAGGCTATTAAAACTGTTTGGATGGAGCACAAACTCAGTGAGCTACCCTTGTTTCATTCGCTGACTTGCTTCAGCCTGACCAAATGTGCAGTTTAAGATGTTAGGATGGCTAATCCACTCACTCATTTTAAATAGCCTATTCCTTGTCTACATAGAACACTAATTCTGGCTACTCTTAATGACAAAACTGTGTTTAATTTTCATATTAGTGTTACTTTCTAGAGCTGGCTAAGTAAAAGCACCATGAAACGGTAGGTTTTCATTAGAGCCCTGTGAAAATGTTTATGAGAATTTACTAGCTTTAGAAGAGTGCAAGCAAATCCAATGTAGGCAGGCTTGTCCTGCGCCTGCTTTTTCCAGTCAGAGGCGAAACAAAAATAGGAAATTGAAAATTAGCCCAAGTAATGTGCGCAAAAAATACTAGTCTTAAAGTCTTAAAGCTTTTTCCTAGGTTTTTTTTAATAACAACTGTAAAGTGGGAAATGAATGATACTTGTTTGGCTTTTTTTTTTTTTTTTTTTTTTTGAGTACCCTTGTTCAAAAGATTTGAATTTTGGACTAATTTGCTTTATACAAAGCCTTGAGAGAATTCACATTCTTACTGGATGATGGATTCTTCATTGGAGTATTTATAACTACTGGTAGTAATCTTTCTTTGTTTTCCTTTACGCTCCTATAAAGGTTCCTTTTATGGAAGGGAAAAGGATACAGATGGTGTTTGCCACTCGGTGTCTAAACTGCTGAGCTTGGGGCCCCTTTTGAGTATACTCTGAAGGCAGGAGTTCACTGGTCTTTTGCACTTTAAGTACGGTTCTATTTTGCTACTGTGAAAGCAGATGAAATTGCTTCTGGCAATGCAAACTTCTGCTCCAGTGTTCTCATGTTTATGGAATCACACATACAAATAAATGTGCCTCATCTATTTGAAGACGTAATTGGCTTGTGGTCACTTCCATATGCGAATATCCATATAATGTAATAAGCTAAACTCTTATTTAAACCACTTAGCAAAATAACTACATCTCAAGAAGACTAGATAAATACAAAGAAAGGGGGAAAATGAGGTGGTGAATTCAAAGGGTGATCTCCTTACTGAAGTGTGCGTATCTTGCTCCATCACCCTTCCTTTAGCAGACAGGGAAAAGTGTAAAATCTGTGAGTGTTTAAAACGAAACTTTTACAAGTGTAGGTTACTGCAATTTCACTAGTGCTAGTAGACAAAATGATTATTTGCAAGTGGTGTGGGAAAAGGAAGTCTGTGTCTTCTATACAGAATCCCCAGAATCCCAGAATGGTTGAGGTTGGAAGGGACCTCTAGAGATCATCTAGTCCAACCCCCTGCTCCAGCAGGGACACCCAGAGCACGTGGCACAGGATGACATCCAGGTGGGTTTGGAAGATCTCCAGAGAAGGAGACTCTGCAGCCTCTCTGGGCAGTCTGTGCCAGGGCTCTGTCACCCTCACAGGAAAGAGATTCTCCTCTTAACAGTAAAGTGTCTTTAACTGCTTGAAGGAAAGTTGCCACAATACAGATGCCAGCTTATTCTGTGAATGATGAGTGAGCTCATCATTGATATTTCCAAAAATTGTATTGCAACTTAGAGTGCTTTATCTGAAGTTCATAGTCTCTTATACAGGGAGATCCAAATCCAGAAATGGAGAAACCGAGGTAAACAGTGAGATTTATCTGATAGATGTCAGCAAAAGTTGTCAAGCGTTTGCATAATGTCTTTGCAGCAGTAATATATTGGACTGTTCTGTGGTGTTCAGTACAGGAGCTAAATAGTGTTTCAGTCAGGCTGTTATCGTTGGAGAACATAAAAGGTGTGTTCCTGAAGCGTATTTTGTGCCTGCTGAGCACTGAGCACTCTTGCTGACTGAAGTACCTCAGGTGCATAGTAGAATATTTACCTTCTCCTGAAGAGACTTGCTCTATCCAGTATTCTGTAAAAAAAAAAAAAAAAAAAGATAAAGAACAAATAGGTAACTGATATGTTGAAAACATACTGTTTGGAATACAGTTGATTCCACCTGGCATTAACTATCCAGTACCTTTTTAGGTGCCTTAGGATATGTTGCTGCTACAGAAGGGCACCAGTCACCTTTCTGTAGCAACTACGCTGTATCTGCAAGTGCTCTGACAGCATCTTGGGTAGCCTGAGGCATGTGAATGGTACCAAGACCTTATATTTCAGCAACTTGCACTAACCTGTATATTTAACACGGAGTTTAATTAAAAGAAAATCCAGTATGTATGGATTTGCTTGTAATTCATACAGTGCCTTGTCTGTTTGCAGACTTTTGACCTGGTAGAAGCACAGAAGTACTACAAAATCATCTGGTGTTGACTTTCTGCTGTTTAATGTTAATTATCACAATACACAAAAGCAAAAATGAATGGTTTTGAAGGCGTCAGTTAAAGACGTTTTTCTGCAAATCTTTTTTTTTTTGACTGTGTTGGCATCAATTNATGTATGGAAATGTCGCTTTGCTTGTAATTCATACAGTGCCTTGCCCCTGCAATCTCTTTCTGTTTGCAGACTTTTGACCTGGTAGAAGCACAGAAGTACTACAAAATCATCTGGTGTTGACTTTCTGCTGTTTAATGTTAATTATCACAATACACAAAAGCAAAAATGAATGGTTTTGAAGGCGTCAGTTAAAGACGTTTTTCTGCAAATCTTTTTTTTTTTGACTGTGTTGGCATCAATTCTGTTACTATATGAGTTACTAAGAGCAACGTAAGGGATAGTAAATTACAAATAGAAGTTGCCTCCAAATTTCTTTCTGGGATTTGTATGTATCTGACATACCATTGTTACGTGCCCTTATCTGTATTGTGAGGTTATGGACTTTAACAATGTATTGTATTGTAATTGTTGTAAACTTATTCTCCTTAGTTTTGGGTTATGAAATTTAGTTTCTCTGCACAATAATAGTATTTTTAAACTATGTACTTCAAAAAAGAAAAAAAAATGTTAATGTGTAATGGTATGATGTAGTATGCTTCAAGCAGAACTGAACCAACCAAGCACAGTAATGGTTTAATTCTTTGTATTGTTTCGCAAATATTTAATAACAGCACTTCAAAAATTGCTTGTTTAAGCAGGGTTTGATTGAAATGGTTTTAAAAAGCTTCACAAAAGTAGTATCTGTTCACCTGTAAGCACTGATCTCCTACTGGTGGTATTTATAATGTCCTAAAAGAACAAAAAGGAAATGTAAATTTTCCGTAATGAAAGCTTTATAAAATGAACTGAAGTCATCTAAAGTTTCCTGTCAGCAGCCCAAACTGCTTAAGTATTTTGGTAACAGCCATTACCACAATGTGGTGCTTTTAAAGTGGTGTCTTCATTTAGTGCAAACTTCTCAAACACAGCACTACTTAATAGATGGCAGATACACCTAATCTTCTGTCATTTCTTAATTAGTTTTAAGTTTTGAGTATGCATGTTTGTACAAGCAACTTTTCTTAATGGTTTATGAAATAGTCTTTTAACTGAAGATAAAAAAAAATCTTATTTAATGTTTTCCTACTAGTCTTTTTTTTTTAATATATATAATACCTATGATGTCAGAGGCATCCTCCATATATTTTACTTAACTCACTTGATCTTATAAGTAACTTATGTAAAGGCTATGCTCCAGGATACGGCTCCTTAATAAAGCAGGAAATCCCTGGGAAACTGTCCAAATAAACACTGCACAGGCTACCAAAACAGTTAGAAATACGGGTTTGTGTATGAAATGCTTTCATCAAGCCTATATAATACCCCCTTAAGAGTATTCCTTTTTTTTGAAAAGGGATCCAGTAAAGTGACCTTTCTAGTCATCAAACCGTTCAGTTGCCTATCCCATTACTCTACTGATGAAAAGTGAGTTAACTTTTATTCCTGTATGCACAGCACTGTTTGCATGGTTTCTGTTCACTTAGAGCTACTGGGAGTCAGGCAGGGGGTGGGGAGAAAATGTGTAGTGGTAAGATGAGTAAGAAATGTCTGCTTGCTAAAATTAAAAGAAGGAAGAAAAATCAAATCCTGACTGCAACTTAGATTGCCAGTTTGAAAATCAGCTTCTAACTGTTTCCATAAGGGACATGACTTGAGGTAATTAGATTTTTGATGTCCAATTAAGATGTGGTTTTAAGGTTATGAGTTTCAGAGAACCACCAGTCTCTGCCTTCTGGGAGGCATGGGGAGATGCAGGGAAACTGTCCGATTAAGTTTCTTAGACCAGAGTCTTACAATCTGAAATGTGTATGGTAATCCTTACTATGGAAACTGATACTCAACCAGTATAATTTTTCTTTACCCTCTTGCCTACTGCTATTGTCTTGAGCAAATTAAAGTAATCTGCTTTGATACACTGTGTTGAAAAATTCTCTCACTGAAGCAACTGCAGCTCAGCAAGGAGTCAGTCCCTACAGCTCATTCAGAAATCCCAACCTCAGCTATGTTCTGGTTCAGATTAACTGTGTATTGAGGAAAATAAACTGTAACAAACCTAAGTAGGATGTGATTTCCCTCAAAATAATAAAATGAAGCTGTGCCAGTTTTTTTTGTTTGTGTTTAAATAGGATGTGTAACAAATTGCCCGGTCAGGTAGGAACTGTGATTATCTTTTTCTCACTATCTCTCCTTTAGCAGTGAGTTGTGCTGTGCAGTACCTCACATCCCACAGAAGCTATCCTGGAGCATATTTACCTCATTCATTTAAAGAAGAAATCCCAAACTCTGCTGGACCATTTCCTGCATTAGTCTAATTAACCTTCACACAGAAATTAGGTCTTGCAAACGTGTTTCCAAGGAATGGAGCTGGCTGCTCTCCCAACAGCTGTTCGATGCAGGGAAAGTGTTTAAGAAGAATGAATTAGTTTATTAAAGTGCTGCTGAGGCAAGAAACAACTTCTAGGATGACAAGGGCTCTTTACCTAACTTTACTAAATAGTAAGATACTTTTGTTATACCAGCAGCTAGTGACTGTGTTATGTTTGCTAGTCAGATTTTAAAAGGCTTTCTTCTGCAAGGGCTTTATAGCAAGGGCAAACCTGAGAACTGCTGTGGGCTTTTCTGTGTTGTTTTGGAACAGAGGTGGGCAAGAAAACAGAAAGTAACTCAATGTAATTTTCTTCTCTTTCCTTCTTCGGTTCCCAGTTTATCATTGTGAGCACTTTCCTGAAGCTACCTAAGGGATGACTTCTAATATCTATCAAAAATGATTCATTCCTTTTTCTCATTAGCTCTCCAAGGAGAGAATTATACAAGCTCTTGGGTCAAAAACATTCTTTTAAATGAGCAACAGGCAGTTGAATTAGAAAAGTAGAATTTGATGAAGAAAGTAATGCAGTTAAAGATGACCATAGGTTTCTCTGAGCAGGCAAAATCTATGCCCACAGAAATTACTTTTGTTCAAGAAATGCACAAAATGCTCAGGAAAAGAGAGACATATTTTTTTTTCCATGCACAGAAAAACTGTCCTTTTTGACTCAGTCATGGTCACTGGGTTCTTTGAAAAAACAAGGAATGGACTGAGATACCTAGTATGACTGCTTTTGCACGGCATGTCTAATGTAAAGGGAAAAGATTGTTATGTCACAATTAACCTGTGTGTTTGATGAAATGTGCTTAGTGTGGAACTGTTGAAAGTGGGTATAAATGGATTTGATGCCAAGAGGTAGTTTCTACATGGTAGGACAGGTGTAATTGTTGCTTAATTTACCCGCACAAATTGAAGTCCTACAGGGTAAGTTAGAGGTGATAACACTACTTGGACAAGGACTTATGGGAATTTTGAATTAGGTGACTAATTATGTGTTCAGCTTCAGCCAAAGGACCCTGTGCATGAAAGACTCACTAAATCTCCTAATGTGCTAGGGAATGATCTGCCACACAACCAAGGACAAACCCAGGGACTGTGCTTTGTTTTTGCCTTCTCTTGAAGCAAAGGCCACATCTTCCCAGTTTGCCCATTGTAATGGTCTAGTGAAAAAGTTATAAAGTTTTCTTTTTTATTATTATTGTTTGTTTGTTTTCCAAATACACCCATGGTGCTAAGTGCATAACTTTGGGAGTGGACACATATGTGTCAAGAGAACTTAAATCGCATCTTGATGTTTTGAAATTTTTGAATTTTGAATTTTGTTTTGAATTTTGTTTTGAACTTTTCAGACACCTTAACACTTTAATTTTTTCCAAGTAGGTGTTTGTGTTGCAACTAGGTTGATGGGAAAAAATCTGCATTTTCTGTTCCTTTCCTCTGACTAGGACGTAATTATAATTTGCAGTTATCACCACAAGACTGAAGTCTCAAGATTAAAAATAAAATGCTAACATCAAAAGGGAAAAAAAAAATCACTGCTACAAGCATTATTGTTTAGTGACCTCCACCTTGAAATGTAATGTACAAAAGGTGATTCTGGTACCACACACACCTCTGGCTGCTATGTTAAGCTCCTGTGAGTTTGAAATTGGGTAAAGGATTTTCCCTATCTATAAATTTAGTCTTTCCATGAAATGTGAGTTCAAAGAATACAGAAAAATCCAATTCATATATTTTAATCCTCTTGTATGTCAAGGAAGCTATTACTTTCAATTGCTTTTATGCCTCTAACACTTCAGGATAATGAAGATGTATATATTAAAGCTTAAATATTTTATAGATTCAATCAAAAATGCATTTAAATAAAGATAAGGGTCTGTCTAAAACGTAAAAGCAAAGAAATTAAAAGCTCAGGTGGGAAGTTCTAGCGTAATGGTATTCTTTAGGATTTTCAGAAGCACTACTGACCACTACTGAGCAGACTGCACTGTCCAGTTTTCTGTTGGCACAGGAAGAAACGTATGAAAGCTCCTTTTGGAATGTGATTTTTATAAGAAAAAAAAATGGATATATTCATTAAAACATTGTATGCTGAAGTTGAAAGGAAACTACCTATATGATAAGCATATATCACAGGAACACAGAATGCTTAAGGTTGGAAGGGACCTCCAGAGACCATCCAGTCCAACCCCGCTGTGCCAGCAGGGACACCTAGAGCACATGGCACAGGGTGGCATCCAGGCGGATTTGGAAGATCTCCAGAGAAGGAGACTCCACAGCCTCTCTGGGCAGCCTGTGCCAGGGCTCTGTCACCCTCACAGAAAAGAAGTTCCTACTCATATGGAGATTAAATTTCCTATGTTTCAACTTAAACCCGTTACTCCTTGTCCTGTCACCAGACCTCCCCGGAGAAGAGCCTGTCCTCATCCTCCCTACAATCACCCCTCAGGTACTTGAACATGTTGATCAAATCTTCTCTCAGGTTTCTCTTCTCTAGGCTAAACAGGCCCAGCTTGCTTAGTTTTTCCTCGTATGAGGAATGCTCCAGTCCCTTAAACATCTTCATGGCTCTCCGCTGGACCCCCTCTAGAGGCTCAATGTCCCTCTTGTACTGGGGAGCCCAGAACCGCACCCAATACTCCAGGTGTGGCCTCACCAGAGCTGAGGATAGGGGAAGGATACCCTTCTTTGACCTCCTGGCAACGCTCCTCCTGATGCAGCCAGGATCCCATTGGCCTTCTTGGCTACGAGGGCACATTGCTGACTCATGGCTAACCTGTTGTCAATCAGAACTCCCAAATTCCTGGTCTGCTCCAGACAGAACACACTAAGCGATCCTGAAGTCTCCTGAAGTCCCAGCTCTTCTGAAAGGCCCTGGTTTCCTGTGCAGACTTGCAAGGCCTGGCCTCTTCCAGCAGCCATGGATCCAAGCTAATATCACCATGACTTTCTCTTCTGTTATTTTATCTGCACAAGGAGCAAGTGACGTTGACCTCCCCCTCATTATCAAAGACCAGGAAACGCACATAGACTTGAAGAGTTGCAGTTAGAGCCACAGACAACTGCTCTGTAAGAGGGATTTTCTTTCCCTTCCCAAAGTAAGTCTGTCATATGCCATCTGTGCCATCAGACACTTCCCAAGTGCTTGTGCACTTGTGGAGCCCCTAAGGCTCCACTGACTTAAGGATGTCCAGTTTGCTTAAGTGATCCCTAACCTACCTGCAGTTGTAGAAAATCTGCATTTCTATCGACTTTCTCCTTCTCTCTGGAGACTGGAATTCCCAGAGGCCGGTTTTAAAACCCTGAGGCAAAGGCGGCAGGCGGTACCTCATCTCGACCTGCTGGCAACGCTCCTCCTGATGCAGGCCGGGATCCCACTGGCCACAAGGGCACACTGCTGACTCACAGTTCACCTGTTGTCAATCAGAACTCCCAAATCCCTCTCCAGGGAGCTGATTTCCAGCAGGTCAAGCCCTAATCTGAACTGATGCCTGGGGTTATTCCTCCCCCAGGTGCAGGACCCTTCACTTGTCCTTGTTGAACCTCATGAGGTTCCTCTCTGCCCAGCTCTCCATCCTGTTTAGGTCTCTCTGAATGGCAGCACAGCCCTCGGGAGTGTCGGCCAATCCTCCCAGTTTGGTGTCATCTACAAACTTGCTGAGGGTGCGCTCTGTGCCCTCATCCAAGTAATTGATGAACAAGCTGAAGAGCACTGGGCCCAGTACTGACCCCTGCGGGACACCACTGGCCACCTGGCTCCAACCAGGCTTGACTCCATTTATCACCACCCTCTTGGCTCTGCCATTCAGTCAGTCCTCAATCCACCTCACTGGCCACTCGTCCAGTCCACACTTCCTCACCTTTCCTATGAGGATGTCATGGGAGACTGTGTGAAAAGCCTTGCTGAAGTCAAGGTAGACAACATCCACGGATCTCCTATCGTCCATCCAGCCAGTCACCTCATCGTACAAGGCTATCAGGTTCGTCAGACTCGACTTCCCCTTGGTGAATCCATACTGACTACTCCTGATCACCTTCTTTTTCTTGACGTACCTAGAGATGGTCTCTAGGATGAGCTGCCTCATCGGTTTTCCAGGGACGGAAGTGAGGCTGTAGACTGGCCTGTAGTTTCCTGGCTCCCCGCTCTTGCCTTTTCTGAAGACTGGAGTGACATTGGCTTTCTTCCAGGCCTCCGGCACCTCCCCTGCCCTTCATATTTATCTATGGAGTCAAAATCACTGATCATTGTATTGATTAATGATTATTAAATGCTTTTTAAATCATTTGCCTATCAGAGGAGCCAATATTCAAATCTGTGTGAATAATATGTGCCTCTCTCCTGTGCAGGAGGGTCAAAGTCTTTATTTTCTATGTGTCAGGAACCTTATCCTTTAATTGCCCTTAGAATGGGAAGTATTTTTGCCCTCTGTACAACTGTGCAGAATAGAGCTCAAGATTCTTTGAGAGACCAGAGAAAAGAGGAAGAAGGACTCTATAGACAATGCATGACTCTAACTGTAAGGTGTTTTCTCAGCTTTAGCTTATTGCTAGCCTAACTTTTCCAACTAAAACCTTTACAAATGGGAGCCTGTTAAAACTTGTTTATGTAGGCAGAAAAGCCTTCTATTATTGATTTGTCCCTTAAACGGGTACCAGGTCATGTCCTTGTTTTCTTTTCCATAAATTTTATTATTTAGTTCCTCAAGTGGGAAGTAAATTTTCTAATCCTCACATCATTCTGATGACTTCCCTGCAAACTCCTCTAATTCCCCAGGACAGCTCTTTACTTCTGGATTGGGCAGACTTCCAAATTCAGGACATTTTCCAAACATGAAGATAATGCAACCTCCCTTTCTATCTGAACATGCTCTTTATTTATCCCATGATTGCATTTGCTCTTTTGAGTAAAGAATCACACTGGAAACTTGAGCTCAGCTGGTAATTAATTGATAATTATTTCTCCTTAATTAATTAATCAATTTGTACATTTTTAATTTCTTTTCAGAGACTATTTGAGGAAGAGTTCTAGCAGTATTCTGCTAAAATATATTTTTAGAAGTGCTTGACTATATTTAAGACTAAAGTCCTTTTTTATGCCTAGGTTATGAGGTAGTTTGTACCACTTCATTAATTACTAGCCCTGATGAATACATATGTATATGTGAGTGCATATGGGTAGCAAATAAGTCAGTATTTCTTTCAGGTTATTGACACAAATATTAAACGAGAGGAAGAACTGTCTGGATTCAAATAGATACAAGCATGGTGGATGATGAATTTCCATTTGCAATTATGTTTGGAGACCTCTCAATCCAGTAGAATTATTGATAAGTGCTATGCTGAATTTGTATCATTCTAATTTCTTAGTTAAAAAAGCCTTAAAGAGGTGTAAATATGTGAATTCTTTATTGTTCCCTCATAACTAAACGTGTAATTTCATTATAAAAGATATCAATTTAGCTTGACACAAAGCCAAGTTGATTGGCATTAATTATATTACCCTCCTTTAATTTATTAATCAAGTCCTGTATCAACTTGTATTTTGCTTAGGATCAATGTCATTCTGACAGGCCTATAATTACCTGGGTCATCTTATTTGCCGTTTTAAAATATTGACACAACATTAGTTGTCTTTCAGCCCTCTGGAGTATCCGTAGTGTTCCACGATGTATTGAAAATCAACATTAATGGCCCAGAGAGTTCCTCTGGAAGCTGTCTCTAAAACCTTTAAATGTAAGTTATTTGGACACACCAGTTTAAAAAATGTCTGCGTCTAGTGATAGCAATTAATATCTTTCTGAGTGAGTATTGAAATGGAAAGTAATTTGTCATTGTCAACTGAATACACTGCGATGATTTTTAATTAGTGTATGTTGGAAATATTTATAAACCACTTCTGCATTTTCACTATTGTTGCTGACATGTCTACCTTTCCCAGCTAATAATCTTGCTATACAATAGAGAAATATTTTTCTTTGGACTGTACTAAGGACAACATTTGTGTTCTTTTTTCAAATCTGACTCTGAAATCCTACATCGTGTGACAAAAATATTCTAAAGATACTTGCAGTGAATAAGGGAGTAATGCAGCCTGTGTCTGTGCACTTGTGACTAGCAGAGTCATACACAAGCCATGCAGCACACCCACCCTTGGGTGCTTCCCTGTCTGCAATAGGGAGGCACAGGCTCTTTCTAACACAGAGCCCTCAGATCCCACGTCAAGTTGCTTCTGCTTCAAATCACTCCTGCTCACATGTGCAGTTAGGTCACATTTCTGGCTCTACTTGAAGTTTTCAGCATTAAATTCACTGCACATATATTCGCAAGAATGATTTTCGTTATGCTTTTTTTTTCCACGCTAGCAAAGGGAGAAAGATAAGGAGAAAACTTCTGATTTCCATTTACTTTCCAAAGAAATTTATTTATATTTAGATAAAAAAAATCATATCTTTAGTGATTACAGTTTTGCATTTTTAAAAAATACTGTAAAAGGACTTCTTTAAGTGTTCTATTCAGTTACTCTTTTTATACCACATGGGGCTACTTTACAGGTTGATTCTGCTGCTATAAGTCTTTTTTTTTAATCTTTTGATAAATGTTTTCTTACTCACAGTTTTACTTCCTTACCAGATCAAGAAAAGTTTGTAACTATATAATGAAAAGAATCCGTTTTTTCATGCTGAGGTGCATTCTTTCTCATAATAGGCTAAATGCATCTGGGAGAGGTCAAAGGAGAGATTTTTTACATTGGTAATAAAATCTCCAAAGGCTATGGTACTTACATGGCTTCTGTTCACATTAATCATCATGGAAAAGCTCGATTCCAGGACCAGAAAAAATATTATTTATACAGTGCTTTTCATGAAGTTAAATTACATTGTAAAGCATAGAAAAATGAAGGATTGGAGCATAGAGAGCATAGAAAAATGAGACATGATGAGGGAAGGATCCTATGAGGGCCCGTCTGAGTGAAAAAAAAAAATACTTTTATGTAACTGTTGAACTCACTTTTTAAGATTTTAAACTCCAAGTATTTGCATGACTTTCAGCTCATAGAGATCTCTAAAGGATCAAAAAGTTAAATACAGAAATAATAGATAAGAAACTTCTTATTTCTGTTTCTTTACCTCAGGAATAAAATGACTTTAAATGATGAATTTACCTACATTGTGTCCTGCTTATGAATAAGAGCCTACTGTATTAGGCAGGATGCAAATACAGAACAGAAAGTCAATTCCAAGTACATAAAGTTTTAATGTAACTATAAGATGACAAGTAATGCAAAACATAAAAATCAAACACAGTTGTAGAGTGTCAGCAGGGTCACTAGCAAAGTGGACAGTCCTGTTGCCACTGCTGCCGTTAGATTTTGGAGTTCATCACCATAGAAAATGAATGGTCAAGGTATCATAAAGAGAATATAGGCATACAGGATATACATACATAATAAACACACATCTAGTAATGTGGTTGTAAGTAATAGCAAAAACTCTTCCATTATGTATAAAATTACCAGGTTTATATTGAACTGGAAGAGTCTCTGGTTTGAGCAGAGAAGCAGTGATGCCATTTTTTGGAAGAGGGATTGCTCATCTGGGGAAACTGATGAAAAAGCAGTGCTGAGCTGATAGGACTGTGGTGTGTTTCTTGCAAAGGCTTAGAAGAGAAAGGTAATGAAAAGAAAAGGAAAAGAAGTATAGCAAGAAAGGCATCTGACTGCCAATGAGCTTCTGTATGCAATTTAATTTGCTGGCTTTCATTCATGAAGCCCTAAATCTAGTTTCTCCTTCGCTAGTCTGCCTCTCGTGTGTGTTATCACCATGTTTGCAAATACTAGTGAGGTTTGAATTGTAATCTAGGGAGTAAATTTCCCAAACTTTGTACTAAATAGTCTGTTAGCAGTTAAATATCAAGGCATGTTACAGAGCACATCTGTTTCTCTGCCTATTGAGAGGAGGTGGGTGAGAGAGTTTGGATGGATTGGATTTTGGATTTAATGGAATACTAGTATTCATTAGTAACAGATAAATAAGAACATCAATAACAACAGGAAATTAGCAATTTTCATGTGCTTTTGGAAGTTTATGAACTATAAAACTATGATTAGCACTTCCATGATTTAAAATCAGCTTTTTGCTTTCTAAGGATAGAAGTGCTTTATCTAATCCTTTCATTAGTTATCCCTGTTCTTCAAAACATATAGTGCTCTGTACTTGGAGGTGCATGAAAACTCGCTGTTGGAACACAGACTATTCAGCTCCAAACCCATATTCTGCAAATATCTTGAAATTTCCTCATGCTAGGAGTAGTAGTCATATTGCTATATGTAACTTACTTTGTTCTTTAACTTTGTTTTATAATACTATAAACCATTTGATTTGATAACTTGTATTTGATATTTCTTTATTCATTTTCATCTTCACACAGGATGCTCATTGACCTAATGATCAGATTTTTCTCTCCTCCAGGCAAGCAAGAGTTATAAAGAGTTTTGCTCATGAATGGTATTATCAATCTGGTAGTCCTCATTTTGCTGCTTTTTAAGTATACATTCTTTTCCAGACATAGCAGATAATAATTTTCACAATAGTATGTTGTTTGTCCTATGATGCTGCAACTGATGCATAAGAACGCAGTGTAGACCTGATTTACCTAATATGAATAAAAGAATGTAAAAAATAAGATACAGAGATTGTTTAAACTAATTGATATGAAAAAGCTAAAGACTTAATCTGCAAAACAGTACTAAAGAGTGGAAAGCCTATACTGATATCTGTTATACTAAATTTGACTTCTTTCTGAAAGTATGTGAGTATAATTCATTTGGAAATACTTTTGTCCCTAGCTTCAAAAGCTTGGATTCTTATGTGCCGGTGACAATACCAGGCTGGCATGGTGAAGCCATTTAAGAAATGCTGTTTTACTGCTGTGAGGGTAAGTAGAGACTTGTTAGGCTTTTGGTAAATTTTTAAAGTGCACTGAAAACCTCAGCAACCATTCGACTTCCTTGCCCAGTCTCAATATTAGATTATAATATCCATGGTTTCATGATTTATTGTTGGATGATTAAACCATGCTCTGATTACCAGTGTACTTTGCATTGCCAGAACTGTGGCTAGCATTTTTGAGTGGTTTAGATTATAACCCTGAATTTTGTTTTCCACACTGGTTCAAAACAAAACAAAACACCAAGTAAATAGGATACAAATTATCTCTAACAGCACAATTGGTGTTTCCTGAACTAGGAAATAATGATACCAATTAACATTTTTTTTCTTTTCTTTTCTTCACCCTTTAAAGTATCCAAATGCACAAACAGGAGTCATGCCAGGTTAACCGATTGGCTGTTAATGAAACCTCTGTGTGAAGACCCTCCCTAATCTACTGAACCCTCCAGAGATCAAACAGAAAGTTAACAGAGCAGAGCAGGTTATATGTGATGGATGTGTGTGTATAAATCACTTCCTCAAAGCTAAATTGTTCCAATTCACTCAGTGGCAACAAGCTGCAAAAGTTCTCACAGATATATAACACTCCCTCCTCCTCCTCTGTAAAGATTATTGGCTGAGATTTAAAAAATTCCTGGGACTCCAGCTAATGTAGTAACAGCAAGTAGAAAGCAGCAAGTCAAGTAGGGAATAAAAGTGAGTATGTTAATGAAATACATGGTCCTTGTCTTCTGATAAGAATTTTGTTGACCCCAACAGAATCCTTCCTTTAAATATTGGTGTTTTGCAGGCAACTTTGCTCAAATATTCTCAGAGAAGATAATGGTAATAGAGAACAAAATGGCAAAAGAATAATAAATCATGACTCCTTAAGAAATGAATTGTGAGGGTATGGAATACAATTTTTCCATGGACCACAAACTCCAAAAAGACCCATCTGAAAACTACCGCCAGCAATCTCCAGTGTCCTTGGTATACTTTGGCTATTCTGATTAAGCAAATTCTTGAATCTGACCAGGTGAAGAACGGTTATCTGTGTACTTACTAATATATGGTCCTCTCCCTGCCTTTTCACATAACCTTGTAGAATCTAATTTAAAGCTTCAACAAAGAAAATTTCTCTCTTATAGATTGGTATAAGACTAAAATCATCTCTTTTATCTTACAAGAGGCAAATTCTTTTTTCCATGGTTGTTTCACTGGTTTCAACAGATCCCGTATAAAAGCAGGAGCTGGATATTCTAAAGAAATAGGAAGATGTTCTAGGGAAATGTTAATTAATTTCACAATTAAAACTGAGTCAAATAGGTTTACATGTATGTTTCCCATTTAAACTTCTGCATACTTGTTAAAAAGTGGAGTAGGATGGCTCATGGGTGTAAAAATTTGGACTATTAATTTTGAAAAAGTAAGGTTTTTTTTTTTTAAGTACAGGAATGAGAGGCTCAGTCTCTTACCCATATCAAGTATTTTAAGTTTATTATTCCCAGTTAAGGCAATTCAGCTGAAAATCGATACTTGCTTTTGAAACCATTGTCATAGGTCTGAATGTAGTAAATTCCATTTTTACCCAGAGAGAGCGTATTTGTAGATGGGATCAATGGAAACAAAGTCATTGACTTTTAAAGGCAAAGTCATTAACAAATGGAAAAAAATCCTAAACAAGTCAAAAGACAAACTTCCTAAACAGGACAAAAGGACCTTCAGAGCATTAAACTTCAGGTCCTTCCAGTCTCCTGTTACTCTGCTGTGAAAACAGAAATGGAGTAAGAGGCTCAGTCTCTTACACATATTCCCATGGTACACATATCCATGCTATTGAAATTCATCTTTAGGTGACTATATCTTATTCATCTTTAACTCCTTTCTTATAGATACTCTTGTGTGTATTATGGGATGATTCATCTCATCCTGGACCCTTTGGGTTTAAATGAATCCCACCTCTTGTCGTCTTTGCCTGTGTAGGGAATGTGATTAATTGAAATGTTGACCTCTACATTACAAGCATATATATTAGTTCAGAAATATCCTGCCCAAAGTAGTGTGTTCATCAGACCCACCTTTTTTTAAATTTCTAAAGACAGTCAAACATAAGAACGTTTCAATTATAGAACAGCCTGTATAATCCTTGAGACTTTAGTCAAAGTCATTTGTAATAACATAGCATAGCAACAGAAAGCACTAGTCCTGGTTTTGTAATGGACATACTGACAAATCCTCTGTGTTATAATAAGCGTGTGGATGAACACAATAAATTACAATTGAAATACAGCCCATGTCATTTCCTTTCCTACCCTGTTGAAAACATAAGTGTGCCTTTGTACATGAGACAAGAATTGTTTTGCCTCAATTTATTGTGTGGATAAGTCCAAATCTTTAATCAAATCCCTGCTTAGTCTGAATGCCAACTTTTGCTTCTAACTTTGAAGATTTCAATCCAGAGGTTCAGACAAGTCAGTCCAGAGTGTCATGTACTTCTCACACTTGATCAGATGGGTCATCTAGATCTAGGGGAGTGGGTGCGGGTGGGGAGTCAAACAACAGCACAAAATAATTGCTCCTTCTCTTTTTACATGTGAAAGGGAATTTTGTTGAAATGGCTAAGTCTTCAAAAGGCCATTTTGCAAAGCAGAAATACACTTAAAAGCATATAATCTTTAGCTGGAGGCCAGACAGAGTATGTTTCTGATTATGCTAGTGACCCTCACCCTAAAATCCCTTTGTAGGAATGCCTTTATTCTAGACAACATACTGACTAGCAAATGATCTAACAGATTTCACAGCACATAAATTAAGACCTAATAAATTATTTCAAAATCAGACTCCTTAATTACAGAATAGATGAAGCATTCCATTTACAATTGCAAATATCTAAACAATTAATAAAAGTAAAATGAAGCTTCACTGAAAATTATTTGATAGCTAATTGCTATGGGACAAGGCTAAAATTTTAAAAGCTGGTAAGGACTGGTTATTCATGGTTGCTCTAAATGCCCGAATAAGAGTTATTTGCCTAGCTGTTTGTAAATGTTTAAGGAATAACCTTTTTTACTGATTAATTTTTACACTAATTACTTAAAAATATTACATTCTTCTACTAGTTTTATAATGTAGTAATATACTCAGCTTAAAAAAAACAGATTTGGAAATACAGATATAATAATTCAGAATATATGTTGGAATTTATAGATATAAAAAGAACAATTGTACAATTAAGATATGTACTTTGTTTATAAGTATAGCTATATCTCTATGTAGATGGCTTCAGCATATTATGAATGTGGAGGTTATGTGTGTGTGTTCTCTTCTTTCCTATATAGTGGGAAAGCACATCATCTAAAGACTAAAGAAGAGCTCTTCCTTCACACATAATGGTTTGTGCAAAAGAACTCCTCCTTTTGTCCTTGTTTGCGCCATGCACATTAAAAAAGATCAAACAAAGGAAAAACCTAAGATTTCTTTCAGATGTTGATATCTCCAATGAGAAAATTAGGACAGGCTATGAACAAATGACAATAGAATCTATACTGCTTCATTCAAGTCCTTCTGCTCCAGTATTTTACATTGTTTCCTATTATGTTAATGAAGAATAAGAACATTGCTGACAGAAATCTGTTCCTCATTGATTTATGAGGAGTTCACTGCATCCAGTTAACTATCCTGAACTAATCCTATATCTACAATGCCACCAGGATGAAATACATAAAAATGGTAGTGTGCTGGCAGGAGAGATGCCTACTGCTTACCTGTGATCTGGGATAGCAGAAGGCTACTCATCAGAGATGGAACTGGAATGATAACTTTTTCCTAATGATCATGCCAAAGAAAGAGAAGTTAGAAACAGAAATATAACTGCTGTTTTTTATTGGCTGACAGGTGTGTAAATCTTCAAAATCTGTTGGTGCATCTATTTGAGAAAGTGCTTCAAGCTCAGTTCATGGAACTAATTGTTCTGCTACTGGATATGATGAGATTTTTCTTATTGGTGAATTCATCACTGCTCATTGCAAAAGGATAAAAATAATTAACAGAGCATATATTGGAAAAGGATTTAGAAAAATGATTTTTTTATCAAAACCACTTTTCTGACTAGAAAAAATCAAAAACCTGAATTAATACGTATTCTTGAGGATTTTATGTACATAGAAGTTCATGTGATTCACTTGATTTAAGTAGCAGTTTCCCTCATGTAGCTGTATATATTCCTCATTCCACTTACTTAACACCATTTCCTAATCATACCATATCTTTCTAGAGTCAAATTCTGTAATCCTACTGAGTCAAAACTTCCTCCTGAAATGAATGGAACTTTAAACTGAATAATAATAAGATAGTTTTGAGGTTTGTCCTTTAATAAAGTAATTTGTAGTTTTTCATATATTGTAATACATGAAAATTCCTTTTTCTTTTTTTTTCTTAGTCTTGAAAGCAGTATATATATTTTATGGAATGCCAAGAAAACAACCACATAACATCTATTAGCAATTGGATTATAGAGTCTTCTGAAGCTGGATAAAATTTCTTTGCTAAATATATTCTACTCTTCATCTTTCTAGGAAGAAAAACAGCAGCAAGCTCATATGCACAGTGCCTTTTCGTTCTGCTGGCTGGCACTTTGTAGTGAAAACACCCAGATCCTAATTTACACAAAGAATTTGGTGAGCATTAATTTCCATTAATTTCCAGCATTAAACCCCATATCTTGGTGGAAATTATATTTGCAATAATGCTTTGTGACAGAAAATTGCAGTACATAATTTATTATACACTCTTAATCTTATTACATTCAGTAGATGTGCTTTGTTTTAGCAGACTGAAACAGGAAGCGAAGCATACACTACAAAAATCAAGGAGAATCGTGGCTATTGAGCAGTGAAAAGACCTCCTGAGTTTTACTCAAGCAAAAGGAAAAGGAAACTTCATTCTTGGCAGAATCCAAAAAACTTTCTTGAATAGGCTAAATCCTGTAGGGATAGTGCCTATTCAGCACCTCAGAAAATTGAGACTCCAGACTTCCATTTATTAACTTATCACAGAGGTAACAAAAAATGGTTGCCACGTTTGGGAATCTCAGCCTTTGGGACTAGCTTGAGCTGCAGGGATACCCTCACCCGTGGACAGCTGAACTCAATAGAGCTATAATACAAAACTCCATCTTTGAGAGTCAGCAATTTGAAAGAATGGCCATTGATGTTTTAATTTAGGATCATTTGTAAAAAAAAAAGGTAATAAAAATGTAATGTCCTTCATTCCTGCTGTCAGAAAATTATGTTGAGTAGGACAACGTCGAAGACGTAGCTAGGACATATTATTGGCTCTTTCATACCGATTTAGTGCTTAAGACTTGTTCCTGCTACAGTAGCTACTCAAGACCCCAGGGCCCTCCACCACACACAGGAAGTGTAGAAAAATATGAGAAAATCAAAATCAATCTATCTCAAGATATTCTTCCAACCAAATTACTCAACAGTCTTGTATACTGTTTGGGTAAGAAAATGAATGGATGACCCTAAAAGTCAAACTGCTGATTGAAACTCCTCTGAATTTTGTGGTTTAGGCTCCTAATTTGGAGTTTTGTCTCAGTTTCATTCAAGTAGTATGTACTACAGATTTGATGTTGTCTCTGAACCTAAGGAATTTGAAAGGCAGAGAAGGAGAGCTCTTTAGAAACATATATAGTGAAGCACAGAAACAGACTAATGTGTTGAATATGGAAGTATATTTGTTTTCAAAAAATAACAAATAGGTGTACATTGCCACTCCTACATCATAGTAATAGTGAATAGCAAATGAATAGTAAACTATGTCTATTAAAAAGCAGTATCTCTACTGGAAAAAAATGTATGTACTTAGACAGAGTGTGCCTTTAACTGTCCTGACTGATGGAGCGGGTCATCCTGTTCTAAAATGTATTCACAGACATGATTATAATTTTGCTTTTGAGGATCTGATCGTACATTCTTCACACATCTGAAACACCCAGTGAGAACAGAAAGATCTTTGTATCTGCAAGGAATGCAGGAACCAAGACTGTCATGGTTTCTGTTCTTTTTATGGTTAAAATGCATATTAATTTCATTCCTTTGCAATCATCAGCTGACTTAAGGATTTGTATGTATTCTTCTTCACGGAAGGCTACTGTATTAGAACAATAAAAATGCTCAGATAAAGGTGTTCTTTGCATTAACATCACTGCCCTTAACAGATTAAACAAGAAAGAAAATTGAATATAGATTTTCCTTTTAATCACTCCTTAGACTGACATGAGGATAGACAATAAAGGAAATCTAAGTTACCAATAATATTTAATATAAAATTTTCTCTTCTGCTTATGCTATATTTCTTGAATTCATGATAAAATAGCATTTATGTTATTTTATTCTGCCAGTCTTGATCCTGTAGACAGTGGTCTTTTTACTATTGCCCTGTTTGCCTCACAAGTGTCTCGTGAAGGCAAATAACCAAGAATTGTGTTTTCCTTTTGGGGAAGAAAAGAGATGGTGAGTGGCCACTACAAGAATATCTAGAAAACCACAGTCATGTCATTGCTCATCGCTGCCACTTCTAATATCACGGCACTTGCTCCTAGAGAACAATTTAGCAGCCCCGCTTGGTCTATTGAGGGTGAAGTAGAGTCTGCAGGAGGAGACAGGTTTCAACACTCAGCACACCAAACTGAACGCTGTCTTATGAATTTGTTGTGCTGGTGGCTGTCAGCTGTTGACAACAAAACCAACTGAGACACGACAAAAAAGAGAAATGCCTTTTGAATTTCAGGTCTCATCTTGGGCTTAAACGCAAACCTGCATCACTGAGTTAGGTGTCTCTGAGGGCTGGATTCAAACCTCTGAAGCCCTGTGATAAGACACCTCCTGGACTACAGGCAGCTGAGTTATATTTTCTTAGGGCACAAGGGGAGCTGCTTGCCTTTCATGCAGGAGCTAAGTGTTCACTGAACTTTCCCAGGCTTCAAGATGACTGTAATGACTGGCTATATGTGTTGTGGATGGGAGCAAGAGGCAGTGCTTTCCTGGGCCGTTATCATTTCTCCTACCTACAACTAGCAAAGCTAAATATTCTGCTTATTTCTATGACGGGAAATAAGCAGTGCTGCTGGAGGCTTTGCCTGGGAGAGAATATCACTGTGGATGAATCACAGCCTGAAAGTGCCTCGTTTATTATCTGACTGGTTCAGGTGCAAATGTCTCTGTTACACCAGAGTTCTCACCCCTTGTGCCTATCTGAAATGATAAGTTCAAATGATCGCTTGGTAAGTGACTGCTACAACCCAATGCACATTTGATGAGAGAAGTGATAAGAAGAACAAGGTTATAGTATTTGTGTCTCCATCAATACCCTCAACATTCTGTCCAAGTATCCTCTGGAACCACATCATCACAGCTGAAACCATTATGCCACATGAAAAAAAATGCAGAACAGTATTTTTGAGTCATTCTGAGATAGTCTGAAGCCACCTCTATTTTTACAACTTTTGCTGCTTGCTGATCACCCTTCACAGCTTTGGTTTAATGCATCTCCAATTCCATTTTTTTTTTCTTTTGTGCACTAAGAATCTTTTTATATGGGTTACAAATGTGACAAATCTCATTGAGAAGAAATATTGGAGAGAAAAATCAAACACAGAAGATGACCCTGAATCATCTTCTCCAAAATCCTCCAAAGTTTTCTCTAAATGTTCTGGAATACTGATATCCTTATCATATACCAGCTGGTATCTGTAGTGCTTCTGCAGTAATCATGTGTGTGTGTGTATGTATTTTGAGAATAAGGGAAATAATACCTAAATGGTAAAACAGCTGCTTGAATTTATCTCTTTACCTTTCTCTGCTTGAGTGAAGTGCAATATTGATGTTGTAATTTAATATTAGAAAGTCACACCAGCATTTGGATAGAGTTCATTACAAATAATGGTGCTGTTTGGAAAACAAAATGACCTTTTTATCTACATAGATTGCTTTCTATTGTGTTATCTTTTTATTGCAAACTGATTAATTTTCCTTCAACATTTGTTAAACAATAGGTTGCTCCTAACGTGAAATTACCAAAGGCAAATATTTATATATTGTCTCTCTTTAAAATCACATAGCTAATAGTTACAGCTGCAACTTTATTCTGACCTTCTTCATTTTTCTAAATTAAACTACCATAATTACATGATTTGAAGCACTTTCTTTAAACTGCAGCTTGTTACCTATCTTCTGCAAAAACACAATTTTAAATTATAATGATTTGTTTATGCTTTTAAATCTGAGAGTCTCCCCTCCGCTAGCATATGCTGGATGTCAGCAGCATTCCGTGCAGGCTCAAGAATCTCTGCTAATGAACCCAAAGCAGACAAGGGTCATCATTAATGTTTGACTGTGTATTTACAGAGGGTGGTTTGATGGGGAGCACGGACAAAAATAATAGATCTCCCACCTTGCTTCCTTGAACATAAATAGTGCTTGAGAACAAGTGGCTCGTGTTTCGGCATACGCTTATTTAGATGGATTTCAGGCAAGCTAATGACCCGGTTTCACTAAATTTTCTTAGGTGCATGAAATATATATTAAAAAAAAAAAAAANCCTTAGGTGCATGAAATATTAAAAAAAAAAAAGACAAGACTTTTTTTTCCTTTTCTTTTTTTTTTTTCCTGAGCAGTGTTTTGGTTGAAACTGCTGCAAAGCAAATCAGGAGAGAAACGTATCAGATGCCAGCCGCAGGAAAGGTACTACAGGTGGGTAAAAGAGGGAGATTTGGGGTGAAGCCAGTGGCAGGGCAGGTACAGAGCAGCCACCCTGGCAAGGAGACACCTGGCTACTACCCGCCAGCTCAAATATGTATCCACACCAGCTGGTTTCAAAGCGCAGGGAATTAAACAGGGAATCAGTCCATTGACTTCAGCTGGCATTAGACCAATTCCATCTCCTTGCTATAATACAGTGAAACCACTCAGAGAAGCTTTAAAACATATTGCTGGCTATCCCATTCCACATCCTCCAGAAGGGAAATGATTTGGCAAAGCAGCTGCCAGTTTAGTCCTATTTGTATAAAATATGGTTCTCTTTAGCTTGGGTGCCTTTTATTGTCTATCTTACATCATTCTTATAATAAGAAGTATGTGAAAATATTCTCTGGAATTGCTACATGCTTCTAAAAATGTTAGAGGATTTGTATTTCTTCCCACTGACTCCTATTGCTTCTAAAATTAGGCCTTATTTATGCTAGGTAAAATCAAACATGCCATGGAGCACTGGGTAAAGCAGTAAGGTACTTAGAGGGCTCAAATACCACCTCTGCTTTATTTTTCGCGGGGATTGCCTGCAGTTATGTTGGATGATGAAGAAGTGGGTCAGCGCAGATCCTGCACAGTCGATTTGCAAACGAGGGCTTTGGATTGTACATGGTGGTGGTCGCGGAGCGGAGGGCCGGGGGCAGAGCCTCTGACTGTGTGTGTCCGCGGCGCTGGAAAGGCCGCCGTGTTTCACGGATTCCAAACAGCAAATCCTGACAAGTGAAAAATGTTTGATTTTTTTTAAAGCTACACAGCTAGCCTTTTTTAAACACTTTCAGTATTTATTTAACCTAGTAAATAGGTTTATTAGCAAGGTTCCATTCTTTGTAGTTTAGGTAATGGATTTACCATATGTTTATGCTTTAAGGACTCGGGCAAGACGACTAACACCTATTTCCCCACCTCCTGTCTCAGGGGTTAAGACCTTGGTATGTTGCCAGTTTACTGCTGTGGTCCCTTCCCCTTGTATAATTACAGTCATTCCCAGAGTGAAGGAAATTCCCTGAGCTTTTGCTCTAACTAGCCACAATGTTTCGCTACAAAACGGTACTCCTTTAAAAGAAGAAAAGTAATAAAACTTTCACATTATTAACTTTTTCCCTTTTAAAAGAGGCTGAAAAATGCCATTGTACCACATTAAAGACCTTTCCATAAGACTCACCATTGGCTAATGAGCCTTGTTGTACATTCTGCCACATGCAACTGCCTTCAAGTGTTGCTTTTAACTTAACCTTGATGTAGTGCCAGGAATGTGCAAGGATACACTTTGATGGTGGGGGCAGTCTCCTTTTTTTTTTTTCTTTCCCTTTTCATATTAATACACTTCGAAGTATGTGCAAGATTTAAATGTTACTGTTGTTTAGCATGGTAATTAGATTACACTTCATAGCTGAGGTATGAGGAATTATCTGTTCTATAGAACTAAGCAAGCAGATCAGTAATTTATAATACAAATGATAATAAGCTGTTGGTACTTTGTACTTAAACAGTTCCTTTCTTCCTGGAGATTCAAAACACTTCATAAGCATCCTCACAACTCCCCTGTGAAGAAACTATCATAATCTCTGCTTTATCATTACGAAAACTAGTTCAGTGACTTCCCAGAAGATGACACAGAATATCAGTACCAGAAGCAGGATCTGAAGAATTTTTACTTTCAATTCCCTCTTTGATTATGGCTCATTTCCTCCCATCACTAGCATGAATTATTTTGGTAGCAGTCAGTGCTACTGGAATTTGTTTAAATTTCATTTTATGGCCAGATGTACTCTCCATAAAAATGTGTATTTGATTTATATAATCATATTTATATCACAGGTAATATTCTGGAGATAATTTTGGAGGAACCTATCTGAAATTTGAATCCTAAATTTTCCTTGAAGACCTTTTTTACAGAGATTTGAACCTCACAGAGTTATTTGGCATAAATTTTGTCTATTATTTTCTTGACTACATATCGTATGCTGAAAAATTATACAAGCAGTTATCTAAAAGTTTACATTTTACATCCCTTTGTTTTTCTAAAATTTAATTTACCTATGATTTATAAAATAGGCTGTCTCTTGTAATCTCGTGAAGTCATAATTTTGGAGGGGAAAAAGTATGATCCTGTATTATTGAAGTTCAGGAGGCTGAATTCAAAACACAAACTTACGTGAAGATGAAAGGTGAGGGCAGAAAAAAATTGGTAATGGAAAGATTGTCTGATGTTCTTGAAGCAAAACATGTAAGGTCATTCATAGATTCATTCAAGTGTGAAGGACCTTGGAGCAAATGAATAGCAGGGGACCAACACTAACTTTGCTATATGCATTCCAAAAGTCTAGGCAAAAAATATTCTCTTAACTGGAAAATGAAGACCTTGCAAAGTCCTCTGGAGACAATTCAGAGGAATTCAGAATATATCAGAAACAGAAATTACGTTCTTTGATTCCATTCTTCTTGCACTGTTCTACTGTTGTGCAACGCCAAGCAATTTACCATTTTCCTCAGAACTGAACAAAAATTAAAAATGGTAATTTGAATAAGAGGGATCTTAATTGGAACAAAATGCGAATCATGCTTATGTCTTCTGAAAATCACACTGTGAGTGGCCAAAAATAATATCAGAAGTGTCTAGGAAACCATGTAGAATTCCAGAAAATGTAACTGGGAGAAGGCTATGGATTTTCAAAATAATGGAACAAGATATCAGGTAGGATTGCTAAAATGATAATGCCTCCTTTAAGCAATGACTGAATTGAATCTTTAATAAATCTTAAAGGTGGTTAAAAATATGGATCCATATGGATCCAATATAAGGAGGATCCATTCCATCCTCTTAAAACTCCAGAAGGGAAGTATTTACCTCATACCACCTCTGGCATCAAGGGTTGAAAAACAGTGCTCAATTCTGCAAATTACCAGGTGGCATGAGTGAAATAACATAGCTGAATGAAATTAAAATGAAAAACAAAGGATTATAAAAAGACATTTGTATTCCTTTTTTTGGTTTCCTTTTTATTGCTACACCTAGCCACTCACTGTCATTACCTTGAGCTTTTGTCCATTCATACCTCTCATTCCTTTTAGAATAATTTCTGAAGGATAAATTTGTATTTTCCAGATGTATTTTTGATTCCTTCTTTAAAAGATTGCCAGTAATTATGAGCAATTTTGAGGAATCCATAATATGTATGACATAGGAGATTTCTGAGAAAGAGTTGAGATATGGTTCTGATACGTTAAGATTTTTTTAGCAAACATGTTGATATATTTTCATTTAATAATTTAAAAATAAATAAATTAATTAATTCAGGTTTTGAAATTACTTATGAAATATTTTCTGAAAAAAATTAAATCGTCTTCCTTTAATGAAAATCATTTGAACATAATTTTATCTCCTGTAAATCAATGAGCTCTTTTCACTTCCTTTGAAAAAACAAAAAGCAAGAAAAAAGATAAATATCTTTAATAAAATAGTTTTTGCAAAAATATTGCTTTATATTTTGAAAGAAAAAATCAATTAAGTTAAAAATAGAAGAAAAAAGAAAGTACTTCTATGCAAGACTTTATGATTTAAAACTGGAGATCCCCAGTACATGAATGATTGTAGCATACATAGGGTGAATATAAGGTGAAAGTTGTAAAGGTGGTAGAGGCACAAGAAAAATACATTCAGGCTGAAGGCTGAGCTAGAGGGGTAAGGGCAAAGGCTGAGAGGCCTAGGGTTCAGACAGGACAGCACTTAAAAAGTATGAAATGAACAATTTCCCTGACCAATTTGTCTTCACTCTGGGAAGATTTTTTTTTTTACAGTGCCATTACAAGCACCTCCGTAATTTGATAAATATGGAAAAGAGTTATGCAGAAAGCAAAAAAAAAAAATGACCTTTAGAAGAAGAGACCCTTAAATACACATATGTCAGGAAGGCTGGCCTTGTCATTCCCTGCAGAATTGCCTGTAAGGGTATGAAATGTGGTTTGGACTGGGATTTGAGTAGGAAACATATCACTTTTTAACTGTGTTGCATACAATCTGCTTACACAGGCAAAGCATCCTTCACGGCACGATGTTTGCTAATTAACTCAACAAACACTGGCATGAGTTAGACATCAGCCAAACACAACTTGCGGTGCTAATCTTATGTGGAGAAGAGATTAGACCTTTTTATGTAATTGTGTTTTCTTTCTGATATAGCATTTCATGTCATTCAATTGGTAATCTATTTATACTAACAATATTTCCTTATTGACCTAGGAATTATGGGTTCCCTAGACCGAGTTCCCCAGAATCCTGTGATCTTCAGTGGGTTCCAGTTAAATAACAGATATGTTGATCTTGCTTTGCAAGGCAACATTTTGCAATCACAAATTGCTGATCTTGCTTTGCAGGGAAAAAAGAAAAAGATACACAAATCTCTACCATTCCTACCTCTACCTAAGGGAAGAGAAACCTCTTGTGAAGTACAACTACGCGGTTGATGATTTGACAGCATAGCTGCAGGCATCGAAGAACAAGCGGCGGGATGTGCATAAGGATAGCTTTATAAAATAGTAATAAAAATGTTCTGAGAAAGAAAGAAAAAAGCCACATGTATTTGGCTACAATCTAATTACCTATGCCAGTTATTACTCCTCCAGCCAATGAAGCTTGTGGATTTATGAATGAAGAGGATTTAACAAAACCTAAGTAGTCTCTTATTTTGGTTTATTGGTGCTTACAGGAGTAACTGTAACTCCACAGGTTTCTGCAGCTCTCATATTGACGCTTGAAGCTGTGTTCTGAATTTGGTCAAGTTGTATCAGTGATGAACTATGAGGTAGTAAACAATTTGCCTGGAAAGCATGTTACTGCTAAGTGTATGGAAACGCTTGAAACTAGTGAATAATTAACAGCACGCCTTTTTTTTTCTTTCTATTTACATTTATGTAAATAGATTTATCTAGATACTTTGATTTATCAGTAAATTTCTTCCTTATAAATTCTTTCATAATTCTATTACAACAAAACATTAAAGATGCCACATTAAAGATGAAATCTTTAATTTTGTATTAGGTTCTATTGATCTTCTGCCTTTATGGTGTATATCTTTGCAAACATAATTCTTCGAAGCCCTTCAAAGTGCCACCTTTTCACGGTATTAGAGTACTTTGTTGGGGCATTATGACTGTAAATGGTAATGTGAAAAACAGTGGAAAAAGGCAAAGTCTAGGATATGATGTATAAGCACAAGGAGAAGTACAGGAGTCTGAAAGGAGTTGCAGAAGTTGGAGGAGACCTTGGAGATCACCAGTCCAACCCCCTGCTCACATAGATCATCTAGAACAAGTTGCTCTGGGCTATGTCCAGTCAGGTTTTGAATACCTCTAAGGATAAAAATCTACATGTTTGGGCAATCTGATTCAGTTTTTGAGCAGCCCAAGCCTTCTCCCCTGAGTTCCCCTCGAGCCTTCTCCTCTCGGATCTCGGCTAAACAGCCCCAGACCTCTCAGCCTCTTCTTGTATGACAGATGTTCCAGTGCCTCAACCATCTTTATGGTCCTTTGCCAGACTCACTCCAGTATGTCCATGTCTTGAACTGGGGAACCCATCACTGGACACAGCACCCCAGCTCTGACCTCACCAGGACTCAGCAGAGGGCAAGTATCACCTCTATCACCTCCCTTAACTTGCTGGCAAAACTGCCTCATGCAGCCCTTCTGTGCCACAAGGGCATGTTGCTGTCTCATGTTCAGCTTGGTATCACCCAGGTCCTTGTCAGCAGAACTGCTGTCTAAGAGCACTGCAGGCTGCAGGCCTGTACTGGTGCATGGAGTAATCCCTGCACAGGTGGAGGACTTGGCATTGCCCTCTATTGAGCTTCCTGAGGTTCCTTTTTCTCCAGTACGTCAAACACAACCAAATGGTAGATCAACCACTCCTCCTAGTTTTGTGTCATTGCAAGCTTGCTGAGGGTTAGCTCTGTCCTGTCATCCATATGATGTTAAACAGTATTGGAGACACCCACTGCAAGTACTAAGTTCGAAAGAAAGAATTCTTGTACAGTGGGCATAGAGGAAAAGAAAAGGGAAAAAGATTTTAAAATGCCAACCATCCTCTCAGTAATGACAGTCTGATGCTGAAATATTTTGACAGCATCCTGAAAGTATGTTCATGATCTATAGGCAATCAGTCACAGACGTCTTTGGAGTTAATGGTTGTGCTTGTCACTCTAGGTGGGAATAAATCATGGGACAATTAAATATGCATTGGACTGTATGGGAAGTAGTTATTGAGAACAAACTATGAGAGAGCAAAAGGACTATCCTGGGTGCTGATTCACTTTCCCTGAGTACACACTGTACATGACTGGATATGACAGAAGGATGTGACCTGAATTTCAGGAGAGGAGAAAATATACAAGGAACTAAAACGAAATGAAGAATAGAAGTGTTTATTTTTTATTGTTTATTTTATTTTATTTTATTTTATTTTTGTTGTTGTTGTTTTTGTTTTGTTTTGTTTGTTTGTTTGTTTTTCCTAGGGAAAAGTGGGTGGGAAGGAGTGGGACCATCTAGAAAGTGGATATAGGTTTTGAATGAGGAAATTATATCATGTTGTTTATTATATATATATTCAGGGATCCAGGAGTCTATAGACAAGTTTACATCAAGTATTATGATCTGGCCTTGGACAAAAAGGACCACTATCTACTTACTTGCAGCAAATTATTCAGCAGCTATGTCTCACTGTGTACAGTGAAGATTGCCTGAAAGAATGAAAACCCTGATAAATGAAGAAGAAATCTGCACATTCCCTCTCACTGAAAGGTTTCTTGTCTCATTGATTGGTAGTAGTTTTCTCTCTAGTGTTGGTTTACCTGGGAAGAATGACAGGGAAAGCAGTACAGAAATCTTCATAAGTTTTGGTGTCTTCCAAAACTAATCTTCACTCACCCCTTTATATAACTGTACAAAGAATATCAGTAGAGTGCAGAAAATGGCTCAGGAACTGGAATTTACTCCATGTCCTAGGCAGTTTTGGCAATTGCTTGTTCTGCCAAGGCCTCTTCCCTGGACAGAATGGAAGGGTGGCACCAGGTCTGTCACATAGATACAGTCCACATAATCTCACTGGATTTTGCTTCCTCCTGTCTCAGAATTCTCAGGTTTCGTTACAAGTAAGGACTGTTCACCATCAGCCAAAAGTCACCAGGCCTCAAAGGAAAATGAGGTTCAGCTGACATGCCTGGAACAGAGCACAAAGACAAGCTGGACCCAGAGTTTTATAGAGTGACTTAGGACCCTAAGGATAAATTGCTGAGCTACTGAACACCATCCTTAGAGCGAATTCACATTAAAATCCTGGATGTGAATCCACATTAAAAGCTCTATCACTGCAATGTCTGTAGTGTCAGGATTACTTCAATAATTAATGTCCTTATACTCAGTATCCCGCTATAAATATCAAAGAGATCCATTTAATCCCATGTTTACATTTTGCTTTAGCTTTCTCCTTTTGTGATCATTCTGTGGATTAATGTTCACACAGTTGTCTTGTGTGCACAAGCTCCCTAGATTTTCTGTTATGCACAAGGATAACTTGTTTACACAGAGATTTCCAGTTCATTTTTACACCATGTCAGCAGGCTGAGTCGCGATCCCTCAGCTCGTGCCAGCAGAGTGGGGATTTAATTAGCAGACACAAGGTAAAGGTGCAGTGATTTGGTACCTCTTTGTTTTTGGGCCACCAAGGAGGGTGAAAAGATTCCATACACCTTTTCAGTTAGCCAAGCTGTCTGCTCAAATGTGATTTTACAGATAACGAGAGCAATAACTCCCCCAGCACATTTGTATCTATGTTTAAGAGATCTATCTATTGCAGTACTTTCAGCTGTTACACAAAGCCAAAAGCTCCTACCCCACAGTTTCCTCCACTGTAATGTAAGCCATTCAGGTTCTTGCAGAAACAGGGTAAAAATGAATGTACCTAGGCACAGAGGCAGCAGGAGCTGATTGCCTACATGCTGAAGACAAAGTAAGCAGAGACATTACTTCCTTCATGTTTTCTACATCCTTTTCCATTTTTGTTATTGTCTGAATCTCAGACTTGGCAGCTGCTGTCAGCCAGGTTATCCTGGGATTTCTGTATCATTTCTCAATTCATTAGAGAACAGTGTTCAGTATAAGGCCTTCGGCTGATCTTTTCTCATTCCCCCAAGCACTCCTATACCTTCTGCATGCTGTGTGATAGAGATGTAATTTCCATCTTGGTATTTTAGCTCATAATATCAGATAGCAGCAGAGCTTTACAGATTCATGGAGATAAGACTGTTTCAGAGATCTTGAGCACTGTGACTCCAGACAGCTACCTGAAGAGCTTAGCACAAAGCATGCTTGGAAAAAAAAAAACACTGAAATGTTTTGAATAGATGGATTTTTTGGGAAAAATACTAATTTGCAATATCTACTCCTGCCTTACATAAGGCATGGATTTTGTAGCTGAGTCCTGTCTTTTCTTGTAATATGCAAGACTCAAACTCCATTTTACATCAAAGCACAGGGTTGTAAAGCAGATAGTAGGAGACAGAATTAGTGTATAGTGGTTTTGAAAGGGACTGTCTTCCAGAGGGTCACACTTCTCTTTCAGCCGCTTGAGGGATTTGAAATTGTTCTGTAGGTGTAATATTAATAGCAAACATTGTTCATATAGATTTTGATGTTCTTCTTCATTCTTTATAACTATTGTGCTACTTAAAGCATTGTGAGTGAACAGTAGTTGGAAATACTTCAAATAACAGCTATTTCACACCATTTTCCACTGACAGTCAAAGAAAAATGTCTTGCAAAAGTATCCTGGCAACAGAGCTTATAGCATCAGAGTAGTTCTTGTACATGTATTAACATGCTGTGGAACATCACTGTGTTCAGAGAGAACTACAAATACATTTTTTTAACCCAAAGTGCCATTTTTTTCCTGAACTAGAACAGTAATGATTATCTAATCATCCTAATCAGGGTATTTGTGTGGCAAGAACAACAAAAGTCAAATGTATTGAGGTTACATAATTACCTTCTGTTTCCAGTGTTTCCAATACTAGCATTATAAAGCATTCTCCCATTTCAGAATCAGCTGTTCTCAACCATTCCATTATTAATCTGACCCTCTGAATCCAGGTGTTTATACGACGCTACAAATTTTTAGAATGCACATGAGCGGTTTAGAAGCACGTACAGGAAAATTCAGTTGTGAAAACTCTGAAGTTCAAGAGGAAGGTGTTATTTTTTACGAAGCCTTTCTATTAGAAAAAAATAACAGTTTAAACCCAACTAACAAAGCCCATTTAGACCAGGCAAAGTAATCAGCTCATCTGCGTTGGCAGGTGAGGCCTGCAGTGCTCTGGGTGAAACAGCCACTCTCCCCATACAGCCTTCGGCTCCCTCTATGCCCTCGCTGAGCAAGTGGCCAAGGGAAGCCTTGAAACCAAGGAAGAAAACGCCCCACGTCACCCCAAGCATGGATTTATCCACGCGTGTTTTACACGTATACATATTTCTGTAGGCAGACGAGCTTCAGTGGTTCCCAAATTTGTGATATAATTCAAAATTCAGAAGCAAAAGAAAAGTGTGGTTTGCTTTATAGAGACTCCAGAAACTCTCTCATATATGGGAAAAAGAATTTCTGGAAGGGTTAAACCAACCAAACATTTGTTTTTCATTAATTTCATGCATTTTTGCAGGGATACTCTCCAGATCAAGTGCAATCTATGCATGCCTCTTACTTCAAGTGCTTCAGGTATCACCTGTCTTCACATATCCAACATAAAACCAATGTAAAAATGATATTGTGTACTCAGCAGAGGAGTGATTCTGTGCTCATGCATGTCCAAGTTCGTTTGGCATTGGAGATGATTTGGAAATGATTGGATCCAGTATTAATAAACTTAGTGTCACCTTGAGATATATGGGCTATTTTATCAAAACCTCAAACTTCTTAGGCAGAGTGAAGAAACCTGAATAACATCCTCCATGAAGTGTTTTGGCACTTTAACTTATCAATCAAAAACTCACTTTCTAATTACATAAAAGTATCTGATGATAACTTCTTTGTGCTGTTATAACTACAATTTATATTAGAAGAAGGATGAGAGACTACAGAAACTTTTGGACTTTAGAAACTCAGTTAAGCTTTTAGTCTCCTCCTATTGCTTGAGCAGACCTCTGAATTTTTGTGACCAGCAACACAAATAACTTGAGCCTTTGCAATTAATTAGCCCTGAGTATTTTATGTGTAACAACCTTGTAAAGCTTCAGGTGGAGTAAATATGTTTTAGATCTTTAAAATCCCACCCATCCCTAGAATAACAAGTAATTTTAAGTATTTGGGGCAGTGCATTCCAGGTGGTGACTGCATTTCAGTGATAGATGAACTTCTACTGAGCTGGATCTGCAGGTGAGTCAGAGCCTGATGAGTTGAGGCTTTTGGAGGTTTTTTGCCACCACATTTTGACAGGATTCTCTTACATGTGTGAATGCTTGAAGAAGAAACAGGTAGCAAAGAGTGATTTATGGTGGCTTTACCCAGGGACCCTCCAGGCATTTCTACATTGTAGCTGTGAATGAGAAGCAATATTATAGGTGTAAGGATCTAAGGTTTGCTTCACTAGAAATACTTTAAGGTGTCTCTTGATGCAGAATGATAATATTAATTTCAGGTATCATACTGGTTGGTTTTAGTGACATCTTTACCTGTTCCAGTGAATACTGCAAATTATTTGTTACTTAAAAAACAGGCACTTAAAAACATAGTTCCGTTTGGCTCAATCTAATGCTAAAAACAAGAACTAAAGACATTAGAGGAGGTATTTAAAGGGAAAAATAATATTTAGGCAATGGGATTTAGAGGTACTAGAGTAAATTTATACTTTTTTAAAAGTATTTCTTGTTTTTCTGAATGACTGAAAACTAACCCAGATAAAATACTTAATAACATAAAGGGCATACATACTACTCAGTGATTCTGCTGCCGCCCCTCATCCTCCTAGCCTGTTGCTGTGATGATTCAGAGAAAAGAAGCGGACAACAGATAGTGGTATTCCCACTGGATACTGTCCACATTTCTGAACTGTACACCTGAAGCACCTTTTCTGAAAGACAAAGACATATGAGAGAAGGAAATGGAACCTGGCCAGCTTTGCAGAAACTCTTCTTAAAATAAGATGAATTTGTGAGAAAAGAGCATCAGCGAGGATGATGGAAAACGAGAATTGTTCTCAGCAGGTCAACTTGTTTGAAGATCTTTCACGCTCTAAAGAGAACTGCAGGAATTTTTCTAGGGGGCAGAGGTAGCAAAAGGTGCTACCTCTAAGTGGTCAGTGCTCCTACAGGCTTACATGAATTGCATGCTTGAGGCTGAAGCAGAAGCAGGGAAGAAATAGGAAAAATGAGAAAATCCTTGCCAAGAGTTTTGATATTTTGCCAAGGATAACAGTGACCCCAGAGAAAGGGACAGATGGTTACTGAATTCAGGATTTTAGGAAATTAATAGGAGTGGTTTACTTATAAAGCTGACTTGTGCTATGAGGAAAGTTTTAGGATAAGTTGCAAGATTTTCAATTATTTTCATTAGTGTTGTGCACATATTCTTATACTTCCTAGCATGCAAAATGGACTAGGACCTTTTGGTGTTTTCTAAAGTCCTATATGTTTTACTTTAATAGGATTTTAAACAACTCTCCATAAAATAAAAATAAGGAGTTTTCTTCCTTCTGCAATAGTTAGATATGGACTTATAAAACAATTCCATTATGTGGTAAAAATATCTAAAAGATAAAGATGATGTGATATCTGTGAATTATAACATTCCATATAGAAAAGACAAGATAATAGTGTATTTGAAGTCATTCAGATGGACTCTAAAGCATGTTGGAAGACAGCATGGTAGAGAAGACCAGCATCTGACATTTTCTACACATTTTCTACTAGCTGTTTCTTCTGTTTTCCTGTTTTCAAAGACATCTAACGAGGTACTTCTACAGAAATCATTACTCTCTCAGACCCAGATGAAAATACAGACTAGTTTATATTCTGATATTTAGCATCACTAAAAGGGATTCTATAAAAGAATTCTATAAAAACCTCTTCTTGTCAAAGAAATTACTCTCAAGTATCAATTAAGACTTCCTTCACTTAAGGGAATGAAATATTTCATTCATTGTGTCTGACAAATCATGCTGTAAAAAGTGCTTTTGAAGATTATGCTTGATCACTTTATCTCTTTTTTTCTTCCCTGCAACGAAAGAAGAAATGGACTTAGAAAGGAAAGTCTAATAAGTAAAAATGTACTCTAAGAAGAGCCCTTATTGACTGGACAAACATGAATGTTACAACTCAAAAAGTACTACACTTCCCTAAATATCTTTCCATGTATGGTCTTCTAATTCATCTATGGATAATCAATTTTCAGTAACTATGTTTAAAAGGCTTATTAGGAAGGTCTCGTAAAGATGAGGAAGCAGTAAAACATAGTGGACTTTATCCTTCTACATTAATACACAATGAGACTATTTACTGCTATTAGGTAGATGAATGTTTTCACAGGAGGGAAAATAATACTTCATAGTTTCTCCCTCCCTTCCTCCCTTTCTCCCTCCCTTTCTCCTTCCCTTTCTTTCTCTCTCTCTCTTTCTTATATTTCATAGCTCTGTTGATGAATCAAATCTTTCATGCTAAACATGTTTATTTCCGGAATTTCTGGATTTTTTTCTAAGGAAAAAAAAAACCTGCTAAACTTCCTTTCTTTTCTAGGCAGTGTCCTAATTTTACTAACAAGGGCAGCTGCAGAATAACATTCCTACCCAGTGAAGTGTTAGAATAAGGAGGCTACCTACTGAGGTGGAAGTTATAAATTTGAAATTTCTCAGGTCAAGAAGAACAGAATCTTACTGTTGTGTTTTGTCTTCTCTGAATACTATAAAAACTTCTTTGTTACCAAAAACCTGGATAGCAGCAGCACGTCATATTTTAAAGAAAGAGCTACAGATTTACCCTGCTGTTTTAGCTGAGTACATGGTACTTCTCAGGAGATAATTCCTGTTTTTTGTTTCAGGTGTATAAAGGAGTCTCCTGGGGCTCATCATATAAAAGATAAGTATTTGAAATAGGCTGGAATATCAGAAAGTGGCATTTATAAGTATCTTCTTGCTCAGCATTTGAGTTTTCTTACTACCATTCTGAGGTGTGTAACTCTTACGAGGTATTAAAACTAGTCCTGTGTCCTTAGTTCTTCAAATTAGATGGTGCAATGCCTGCTTTCTATCATTCCAAGTTTCTTTTATTTGCTTTACACTTTAGCTGTCAAAAGCACACAAGATCATCTATGAATAAAATCTCTTTAAGCTGCTGGATCAATAATTAAAACAATCAGTGCTCCAGGCTTTGGAATACCCCAAGGTTTTGTCATTCTGTCAGCAGTCTATTTCCAACAGTTCTCCAAGCGCAGAATAGGCAGGGATGGCTCTTTCCCATGTCTCCATCTTTGTAGGATTCTGGCTTGCCTCATTATACATGGATTAAAGCATAAGGTCTGACTTCTTTGTAGTAAAACTGACTATTGAAATAAAAGAAAAATAAATAAATATCAGGAAAAAAGCTCTTAAAATTTTAGTGAAATGACCAAGTTGGCCATCAGCTCTCTGCTGATAATGAGAGGATGTTGAATGCAAGTAATTCATCATTCAATTTCTTTATCTCTTGCTTGCGACCTTGAGATCACTTGCTTGTCCCTGACTAGGCAGAATTCAAATTCAATTTGTAACAATAAACTCTGACTTTGAATGGATCAATCATCACAATTGGTTCACTTTGTTACTTTAATTAAACCACCTTACAATTACTAAAGTATTTATTTTTAATTATCAGTTATCATTTGTTCTAAATGACAGTATTCTGTTTCATTCCTCTAAGAACAATTTAGAAATATAATTTGGAAATCTCAAAAGCTTCCATTGTGGAAAAATAATAATGAATTTAGGAAGTGAATAAAAGATAATGACCATCTCAGAGATAAAGTTGTTAAATTACCAGGGAAAATAGTACTTCCAAAGGAAAGCATTGCTTTTCGGCCTTTAATAAAAGTGTCGCTATCACATCATGAATATCCCTAAGGGTATTAATGCACCAAGGGTGTAACCTGGCTTTATCTGTCCTTCCGAGTTTAGGCAAATATACCACTTAATGCCTAACTTCACAGCAACATTCTCATTTCTCTGAGAATATAGGTCAGACTATTTCAGAAATGAGTCAATTATCTACTTCATTTAAGTTTCACTAACATTTTTACTGATAGTTTAATGAAAAGAGAGAGGGAAATGCACCACCTAGGCACTGTAATAAAAGTGCAAGGTATTATGAGTTCAGTTAAATTTACAATATGGAAAACTTATCTAATCTTTTAACACAGCTCGGAATATGTTCCTGACCATGCACTTCCCAAGTGAAGAAATAAGTTTGTCCAGAAGAAAAGCCCTTTCCCAAGGGAGGAAGTAGCGATATATGTATCTCCTCCACCTCCACTTCTGTGGGGATGCCTCTCACTGGGCAGGATGGTTTTCTCCTCTGAAAAGTGTTCATGATGAATGGGAGAGCAAAGATGTTTTCAGATGTTACTGTCTGCTGAGCAGGGTCTACTCATTGGTCATTTGAGATGCTGTAGCCTGTCCCAAAGCACTCAGTTTCCCGAAGATGTATGTTCATGCACTCATGTTAGCTGCTTGGCTAAAATCACTGGTAATATTTATAATGCAGTGTCTGGAGGGAAGCAGGAGCACAGCAGCTGCCACACTCTTGCATATCTGGGATATTTCTTTCTCTTACTGATTTAAACTAGATGTTAGGATTCTCCATAGGAAATTTTAGAAGGACCACTATGGGATGAAAAAGACTGATATGTTTTTCTTTATCTGGTTTTCTGCCAGTGGAAATTGCCAGAGCACCTCTTTGAAGGGCTGATATGCCACTCTTGCCCACTCCAATTCTTTCATCAAAATGGAAGAAAAGTGAGTGCATTGTGAATTTTTGAAAACAAGATGTTTTTATAGCATACATTCTCACATTGTGAGACTGACTTCTTAATTTTTATACATTTTACGGGGATTTAAATTAAAGTAGAGCTGTGTTTTTTGTAACCCTCTGAAATTCTGTGGCTACTGCAGAGGACCTGGGAATGATGCCTTTTTGCCTTCCCTTGGTCACAGCTAAGTGCACAAATAACAGCCCACACATTTTCTGAGCAGAGGAAACACTTCTCCTTCTGACTAAGTTTCACATCAGGAAAATATTTCTTGACAGTCATGGTAATTAGTTGCCAGTGATGAAGCTGTGAAAGGCGTTTGATTCACTGTCACTAAGTGTTTCTAAGAGTAGATTGCATGAAAAGCATGAGACACAACTGTAGATACGATCCCTCCATCCTGCAGAGGGCAGAGAGAGATGATCAAGTCCAGTAGGTTTTTCCATTGTTATTACATGTAATAAATTCAGCAAAATAATTTTCCTCCCCTCCACAGCTAACTTGTGTTCTGGGGGCCTCGTGTTTCCCGTTCTCTCATTTAGGTCATTAACTGTTTATTTTCCTTTTCCTATGTACACACTTAAATTCCATTGATGCTAATGGAAAATACATGTGCAGAGGATAATAAACATCCAAATATTTGGATTCTGTTAGCACTCCTCCCTGGGGCATAACAGTAAAAATGTTATAGGAAAATACATTTCTGCAGAAGCATCAAAAGCACAAAAAGGGCAAATTTGATGGGTCTCCTTTCTCCCATCGTACTTAGTTAAAGAACTAGTAGTAAGAATCTCTTAGTTCAGAGGCCAGATGAACGAGACTGTCTTCTAAAAAGTGGTGCTTTACTCCAGCAACTAGGCTTGAGGAGCCTTAAGACTCTTAAGCTCTGCAAGGAAGGAACATATATGATACTGGTGTATTTATAGGCTTCTTGGAAGGAGGGAAACCCTCTTTGTTAAAAGCTTGGCAGAATGAGCACACACAAAGATGGGGATGCAAACAGCTTACTGAGAAAATTAAACTTTGGTCACTTTTTGCTTCATCTATCATTATCACTTCAGGGGGACTGAGGTCACAGGTGCGAGAAATCCTGGCTGAGGTTTTCTCCGGTCTTAAAAAAACTGTTGACAAATCGCACCTGGAGTATTGGGTGCAGTTCTGGGCTCCCAAGTTCAAGAAGGACATGGAGCTTCTAGAGAGGGTCCAGCGTAGAGCCATGAAGATGATTAAGGGATTGGAGCATTTGCTGTAAGAGGAAAGATTAAATAAGCTGGGTCTGTTTAGTCTGGAGAAAAGAAGGCAGAGAGGAGATTTGATTAACAAACACGTCCAAGTACCTGAGGGATGATTGTAGGGAGGATGGAGCCAGGTTCTTCTCCGTGGTGGCCAGTGACAGGATGAGGGGCAACAGGTGTAAGTTGAGACACAGGAAGTTCCACATCCATGTGAGGAAGAACTTCTTTCCTGTGAAGATGACAGAGCCCTGGCACAGGCTGCCCAGAGAGGCTGTGGAGTCTCCTTCTCTGGAGATCTTCCAAACCCGCCTGGATGCCACCCTGTGCCACGTGCTCTAGGTGTCCCTGCTGGAGCCGGGGGATTGGACTAGATGATCTCTGGAGGTTTCTTCCAACCTCAACCATTCTGGGATTCTGTGATATGATTTTTTGCTTTTATATATAAGACATAACTGCCTGTGCCACAACACTTAAATGATATTACTGATACCTCAATTTTTGGCCCTACTTTTTTACTTTTATTGCAATAGAACTGAAATGTATCACCTATGTCAAAAATGTACATCTTAACAACTATAGGAAAACATGCATGAGATGACTTAGTTGGGAACATCTATAGCAAATCTGCCGTATCTCCATATCCATACTGTATATTTCTACACACTGATCTCTAACAGCCTCCAGCAGATTCTCAAGATCCATATTAAAAGACCAAAATCACAATGATAGTGTGGCACAGGAAGCAGAAATTGACTAGCACTCATTAGTGCCTAGAAGGTTAACCTGAGAAGGTATCTGTTATAGCACTTATTAAAATTGCTAGGTGATTCTAGAATCCTAGAAAGTTCATAGTGAGTTGTAGGAAAGATAAAAGTAAGTAATAATAATAATAAAACAGGACAAAAAGCAATCACTCAGTTGTCCCTGCTATTATGACCTGAGGAACCACATACCTACCCAGACCTGGTGACCTCCTAGCTTTGAGGACATATGCAAGCTGTACAAATGAGACTACACAACCACTGGAAGGAACGTAGTGCCCCGGCGAGCACAACTGCAATCTGATGAGCTCTGCCTAGTCTTCTGCATTTTGGGAGAAAATGAACCTGTCATCATACTCCTCATCTGAAACCAAAATAGGGAACTAGTGGAGGCCCCAGAGTGCAGAATTAGGAGAGTATAAATAAATTGACAGCAAGTCTATCTCTTTCCAAACTCTTAAAATATACACAGCAAAACAATAGACGTCCAGGGTTTCACTAGGGCAGACAACCTAAAGGTAGACTCTTTCTTGCCCTGTGCGTTTGTTGGAAGGTGGGATTGCGTATGTGGGTCAGGGGATTTGTCAAGGGCAGGAGGCATATGGGCACGTTCTGCCACGCTAATCTCCCAGCAGTGCCGTGGCTGTCGAGGAGATGGCCCAGCCCGGCTCCATCTGGCAGTTGCTCTTCAGTGTTCCAGGGCTAATGGACCAGCACCGGGCTTGGGAGAGCCTCTCCGAACCGTGTCCCAGGGCTGGGAGAGGAATCCAGCCCTTCTTCCCTCTTCCTTCCCTTCTTCTCCTCCCTGCCAGCAGAAGACTGGTAGGACTGCATTTTTTTGCTGGGAAAATTCAAGCAAGCATGGATTGAAAGATTTGTAGCAGCTTTTAGCTTGTTTTTTTTCATCCCCTGAAGGCTCTGGGGTATCGAGCTGAGCGAGGCACACACACATTTCTGCAAGTCCAGGGATCTTTTGCATGGCCAAGGCTCTAGCTGCCACTGTGCCTGTCTCCCCTAGGGCTGGCTGCTGGCAGCAAGTGACAAAAACAAGGTATCTTTTCATTCCCTTTTATCATTTCCCTAACTCCACCCTCCTGCAAAGTAGCCAGTCGGGAGAGGAAAGTCCTAACCCTCCTTTTTCCTGAAAGTACAAAAACAAGACTAGGAAATAGCTGTGCAGCTCTGTGCGCCTTTGGGGATGCTGCTTCCCGGGCATATACATGGTTATTGCCATGGAGATAAATAAGCTTTTAGTGCTCACATTTCATCTCATGTTCTGATAATTTGGTATTTTCCTTTTAATTAAATTTTTAGATCTTTTTGTTCTCCTAAGAAAATGACAAATATATGAAATTGGGAACAAACCAACGGAAAATTTTATCAGAAAGGAAATTCAGACAGCTTCCTGGACAACATTATTTAAATTCTTTCAGTAACATCCCATGCCTTTTGAAGAAGGGTCATGGGGCACTTTTGACCCAAATTACTACTACCACTATTAATGTTGTTATGAACTGACATGATTTTAAAATGTTCTTACTATCTTTACAAATATAACTTACATAATCTTAAAAACATCAAACTTAAGAAAATAATAGAGTGTGAGTGAAGTCCCAAAGCAAGAAAAAAAAGGGGGAATAAATAGCATTACTCAAATATTTATAGTCAGAATCCTAATGATTAAAGTAATAATTTCCAGCATTCTCTTTATTGGTATGTTTTGGTCTGTGTTTTAAAGAATGGTATACTTTAAAAAACAAAAGCAAAAACTTCTCACCTAGAAACTGTAAAACTATGCTTTATTTTCTTGAAATAAAAGTTCACTGAGTGTGTTTTATAGGATAAGAACTTGAGGAAAGCAGGAAGTCTATACACAAGTTACTTGACCCCTTACATCCATAAAGACAGAGATACAGCCAGTTATTTATTTCTACTGAAAAGGTTCCTACAAGCAAATAAGAATAATAATAAAAAAAAAAAAATTTTTTTTTTTTGTCAGTTATTTCCAGGTTAAAATAAAACTAATTCAAGTCCCTGCAAGTCAACCCTTGTTTTTGTTGTCAGTCAGTTTTGGATTGTGGGAGAGCGAACTGAGAGTGTTAAAGAGGGTTGGTAAAAGGTCAATAAAGCTCAGATAAAACACAGTTTTCACAGAGAAAACAAGATTTTTTTTCACAATATCTCCCCTCCTCAAAAAAGGTAGCTTCCATGACAAATTTTGAAGCTTCCCAACCTCCCAATTATAATACATATGCAAACACAAACTGCTTTTGCATATGGATCTATTTTCCATGTGGCTCTTGCTGGTTAGTGTAATTCTTTCTGGCTTTTAGTAAGCATAATCTCCCTTAATTGTGAGCCCTCCTTAATGAAGACTACTCCTGAAACTGTCATTTAAAATAAGTCATTAATTATTGTCCACCCCCCATTAGATATAATAGGAACCTATACCATTAATTCTGCCACTTCTAAATCCCCACATTGCCAGATGCTGAAGCAGAATGGGGCTATGGATTACAAAACATATGGGTTTATTTACACTAGGTAACTTCTTTATTAAAATATCTTAACACAGTCATTACAGAGACTTCTTTCCCAAGCCCCTGCTGTCACACTTTGCTCTGCGCAGGAACACACGCCACATCTGCTTTTCACATATGCGCTCCAGCCCCAGTCCACCCACATGGGCCCCATGCACAGCGGCGTGTGCCCCTCCTCCCGAGCCTCATACACAAACACGCCGTGGGGCTAGAGCATTAATGTAGGCACAGGAGGAGCATTCGAATAAGCACGGGAGGCTTGAATCATCCTTGTAAGGCATTGAAAATTTCCCTTGACCATACATGTTCCTTCATATAGGCTGCATATCTGGTCTTCTGCATCAGAGTCTTCAGCCCATGCTGACTACCCAGGACCTTCGGCAATAGCAGTGCTGCCCAAAAGTGATGACAGGTATCCAGCAAAAAAAAAAAAAAAAAAAAAAAAACTGAGAGCTTGAGGCACATGGCGATCCCATAGAGAGGCACTCAGAGGGAAGCTTGAGGCACATGGTGATCCCATAGAGAGGCACTCAGAGGGATTCCCAACCCCTTGAAGGAAAATAAAAGCAATCCCACACCTTCCGCTCTCTCCTTGCTTTAAGCCACCAAACTGAAAATTAATGCTTAGCACGGTCCTCTGCTACTGGGAATGAGGAAAAGGAAAGACCTTGGAATGAACTGCCTGTTTCTCTTCCTTCTAAAGATGCTCAGACACCTCTGTTAGCAGGGTAGGATGCCTTCTTGACCAGATGGGTACCTTATACTGAAGCTTTCAATCTCTATTTTGTTTACATAGATCTCATTTTCCAAATGTGAGAGCCTTTTGCCCTCCCTGTGTGCATTTGTTCTTATTCTTCAGATAGATAACCAGGAAAAAAATGGAAACTGTTCTTTAAATGTAGTCTGTTTCCTACCTACCTCCTCTTTCCTGAGCTACAGACCACCTTTTCCCTACAGGGAGCATGCTTTGCCTGCCTTTCTAACTCTCTAACCGTTCTGTGATATGTTTTTATTCCTAGATGACCATGTGACCATCTTTGAGACAGAAATATGCCTTTTTTTTCACAGAAAACGTACATTCTAACAAAGGACTTCTAAAACTGCCTCCATAGCAACGAATGTTTCATTATAAGAGAGGATGTTTAAGATCTCCTTATTGCTTAACAATATGTTGCAAACCACTACAGCTGCTCTAATGAGTTACATTTATAGGACACACCTCATCCTCATCACCCCCACCTTGAAATGGATATGCAAAGTCATGCACTCTAAAATTAGGAAATAGATAATTAAGGCTTTTTCCCCTGGCCAGTCTATTTTTCTCCCCCACCTTTAACCTCTCCTGTATAGCACCAGGTTCCTTGTCTCTCTCCTGTTTTCACATCTGAGCCACCAGCATTAATTTCTGCCCCCCGATGTGCTTCTGATATCTCTATCCATGACCAAGGTACATCCCTTCTTAGTTCCCCCTCATAGACTAAGCTTAATTTTGCCCCAATCTAAACCTTCACCAGGTTCCCAACCTAATTTGGGATTTAAACTATGCACTAGTTCTTCCTCTCATCTCTTATCTTTGCTAAGTCTAGTCTTCTAATTTATCCTTACCTAAACTTCTTCTTAGCCTCTCAATTTGGTATTGATTTTCTCCTTTCCACCATGCCTTGGACCTTGCTCCCATTGTCTGCTGCTTTATCCTGTCCTGATTCCTGAGCTGTCTCCAGCTCTTCCCTTGCCTGGTCCCAGTCTCCCTCTCTTCTTAATTGTCCAGTCACTTCCAACGTTTATGATGATAGATTTTTTTCCAGCTTCTTACCTGAGTTGCTTCTTCCCTTATTCCTGGTCTCCTTTGTCCTATCAGGCTTTGGGCTCTTTACTTAAGCAGTCCAGGCCTTTTTTTAGTATTGAAATATAAAGGCATTTTTATTAACTTTAATCATTTTTAACCTCACCAGCATGGATTCCAATACAACTTTATTATAGAGGCTGAAATTGTAAACCTTCCCAAACTAGGAATGGGAAAGTGCTAAACTTAGGTAGTGTGAATATTTATGCTCTCATCACTTCCTTCATTTTCTGGTGTGGATCACAAGGCTTATTTTCACAAGGTATTTCTAGGGGGAGTGGGAGGAGATGGAGTGGGAGGCAGCAGTGGGAGTGGAAGGAGGTGCAGTAGGTTGGAGTCTTCTTTCTTATGTAGCACTGCTACCACATCTCAGGAGATTTGAAATATATACACACACATGTAAGTATGCACGTATATTTATATGTATATTAATATATATATATGTGTATAGACCACGATGCCATGTTTGAAATGGGAATGTATAAAACCATCAAACAAGACTTAAAGAAGAAAGTAAGTACTAATGATGGGAGTCTTTACTAGGCCGACCAATATGATGAAGTAAGTGGAAGTAATGCTAACGAGTTATTACAAAATAAATCTACTTTACACACATCAAAACAAAGCTTTTTCAGAACACACAGGTAATATCAATAAATTGCCAACAGTAGCAGTGTCCAAAAATATTGACTGAGAATTAGAATTAACATCTAACACAGACCAGATGTTAGCCCACAAGACCATTGGGCACATTAACATCAATAGGCTTCCGCATGCAACAGTAACCATTTTTCATTAGCAACAAAGTAAGTTGTCAAGGAGCTGTGCTTGTGGTGCTAACTGATACTTCCACATTGGACCTTCTTCATAGGGGGTTAAAGCAGGATACAGGATACAACAGATTTCCAGAGGAAATTAATTAATTCAAACCATTTACAGCATGTTGACGAGGGTAGGTTTACAATGTGGTCACTCAGCTTAGACAACAGCACACATAGGTTTGGTTGATTCTAGGATTTAGGAAGGGAGCAAAGAAAAACAAAAAATTAAAGGTCCTCTAAAGCCTCTGTTTTTTCCCCCATAGCAAGGAAACACTTTGTTTTTCTCCATGCAATATAGGTGAAAAATATTGATTTTCAGAGCACTTTTTGCAAATCTTCTTGAAAGCATTTGGTTAAAAATGTCCCAAATTATCCTGGGAGGAACTAACAAGCTTTTATGCTACAAAGAATTGGAATTTTTGAATTCAGCATCCTACATCTGATTTATTAGGTAAACCACAGTTAACTCTTAAGTAAACCCTCCATCTTGTGCCACATGAAAAGCCATTTCAGCTGTTGGGAAGAAGATTATACTAGATATAACACCACATGGTTTGTGCTATTAAGATAGTTAATGAGATTATTGTAAGAATGGAAGTGTCTCTTCCTTTTCAATGTCATTGAGATCATTCAAATTGATGTTTTGACTTTTTAAATGGAAGAAATAGAAATTAATAACATTATCTGAATGCTACATGCTGCCTGAACAGAGATCTATGTTCCTCTAAAACTGTATGTACAGATAGCTGCACATTCTGCCATCTTGATCTGGTGAGAGATGTCCTTGGTACATCTTCTCTTGAGCCACCTCTAGGATGTACCTGAACAATGACTACAAAGCACCTTTGGCAAAATTAATGGCTACTGTTTCTTCTCTCATGTTATCTGGGAAAGAATTTGATTTGATTTATTCACAATAACAAAACTTTCAATCTTTTTCCTATGCACCCTTTATCTTTGACACGATGTCCATTATTTCTGTTTTTATGCCAGTCTAAATATTCTTTGTATTAGTCTGCACATGTAGACTTGAATTTCTTTCCATTTGCATGCTATCTATGCAAATAGTAGTAGCAAAATTATTATTAAAGTTTGTAATTGTTAAAACTTGAGAAATGAATGACTATTTTTTTGGACATATCAGTATCAGTAAAAGCTGTTAAGAAATGAACTTTGGATTTTCCTGAGCTTCTCGTCTTCCATCTTAATCAGAGTAAATGCTATCATCTTTTTTTTTTCATAGAATTCATTAGTAGCACAGCTGTTAGCATGATACACGGAGATAAAAACAAGCATGTTTTGAGGATGGAGGCCCTCATTTTGTCATGAATCCTTGGAACTGGTGAGGTTGAATGTGCCTATAGCAGTTGAAACTACTAGAGAGTATTCTTTGTTTCCTCAGTGAAAAGCAATAAGAGATGGGTGGATATAATGCAAGTGCATTCACTGAGATACTTAACTAGGAGAAACACAGTACCCTAGGAAGCTAGAGATGCAGGAAAAGGAATGAGAAAAGGAATTTTGGAAGCTGATTACAGCTGGGTACATACTAGTACAGCTGGCACTTCTGTCTTTGGATAGATAAAGGTTGTATTCAAGCTGATATTTAAAAATCTCCACATTCAGCTGGATTTTCAGTAACTTTCGTCTGTAGCTCTCTGATAACAAAATTTGGAAAGCGATGATAAAGAAATGATTAGCTGCTTTATAGAGCTATTTGAGTCTCTACCTTCCTGCATTGTCTGGGTACCAACACGCTATCCAGACAGTGAGTGGAGAATTGTTGTGAAGGAGCAAGAGGTCGTGAGATCCAGCACAGGACTACAAAGATGAAAGGACAAATTTAGTAGCTGGTTCCTGGAAGTTTGCAATGATCCATCCAGTCGCTTGACGTAACATCCAGTGCATGCTAGCACTTTAAATCCAAGACGATATGGAAAAGTTGATGAAACTTGTTTGCCCCACTGGCTACTACATCATGTAGCTCATCTGTACAGGAGCTAATGACACTGTCATGAATAACGTTGAATATTTTAGAAGTGATTATCTACCTCTAGGAAGGAGAGTAAAGGAGAACTCAGAAGGTATCCTCATAGGAAAACTTAGGAACTGTGGACTGGATGAGTGGACAGTGAGGGGGACTGAGGGCAGGCTGAATGGCAGAGCCGAGAGGGTGGTGATAAGTGGTGATAAATGGGGTCAAGTCTGGTTGTAGGCCTGTGGCCAGTGGTGTCCCGCAGGGGTCAGTACTGGGCCCAGTGCTGTTCAAATTTTTCATCAATGACTTGGACGAGGGCACAGAGCGCACCCTCAGCAAGTTTGCAGGCGACACCAAACTGGGAGGAGTGGCCGACACTCCCGAGGGCTGTGCTGTTGTTCAGAGGGACCTAGACAGGATGGAGAGTTGGACAGAGAGGAACCTCATGAGGTTCCACAAGGACAAGTGAAGGGTCCTGCACCTGAGGAGGAATAACTCCAGGCACCAGCACAGATCAGGGCTTCACCTGCTGGAAATCAGCTCCGCAGAGAGGGATTTGGGAGTTCTGATTGACAACAGGTGAACCGTGAGTCGGCAATGTACCCTTGTGGCCAAGAAAGCCAATGGGATCCTGGCTGCATCAGGAGGAGCTTTGCCAGCAGGTTGGGAGAGGGGATCCTGTCCCTCTACTCAGCTCTGGTGAGGCCGCACCTGGAGTATTGGGTGCAGTTTTGGGCTCCCCAGTACAAGAGGGACGTGGAGTTTCTAGTGGGGGTCCAGCGGAGAGCCACAATGATTAAGTGACTGGAGCATTTGTTGTATGAGGAAAGTGAGTGAGCTGGGCCTGTTTAGTCTGGAGAAAAGAAGGCAGAGAGGAGATTTGATTAACACGTTCAAGTACCTGAGGGGTGATTGAAGGGAGGATGAAGCCAGGCTCATCTCCGTGGTGGCCGATGATAGGATTGGGGGTAATGAATATAAGTTAAAACACAGGAAGTTCCATCTCCATGTGAGGAAGAACTTCTTTCCTGTGAGGGTGACAGAGCCCTGGCACAGGCTGCCCAGAGAGGCTGTGGAGTCTCCTTCTCTGGAGATCTTCCAAACCCACCTGGATGCCACCCTGTGCCACATGCTCTGGGTGTCCCTGCTGGAGCAGGGTGGTTGGACTAGATGGTCTCTAGAAGTCCCTTCCAACCTCAACCATTCTGTGATTCTGTGATTTTGTATTTAGGTAGGACCTTCTGGGTGAGGGTAAAAGCCTGGGGAAAGCACAGGTATACCCTGAAGATGAAGACACTGCTGAGTGTCATTGGGAGAGTTGTGATATCAGCTCCCCTAAACAAGGAGAGACAGATAAAGGAAAGAGAGAGGTGAAAGTGTAGTTTCAGATACAGTCTCATTACCTCTATGAGAAGGGATCTGAAGGAGGACGAAGGCAGCAGGTGACAGAAGTCTGGTGATAGTCCAACAATGGTGGCTTAGAGCTGAAACACTAGGGATTTAGGTTTATTGACAGAAATAAAATTCTTAAGAGAAGTACTTGGGAATATCTAGGATGCCTCTTTACCGTTTACTGACTTTAACAAATATCAGAAGCATAGTGAATAAATAGGCAGGATTAAATTCTTGGAACATAGAAGATTATGATTTACAAATAATAGTGAATTAGTGTAATAATATAAATGACCTTTCATCATTCTTACCAATTATACTACTACCCAATATAATACAAGTGCAGAACAGATCCAGGAAATGCATATACAGAGAGCAAGGGAAGACTCTGCTTTCTGGAATAAGATGAACTAATTCACTGTGCAATGAGACTGTTGATGCTGACAGGGTAGGAGAGGTAGGAGAGTTTAATCTCTTTTCTTGATTCTATTTTCCATAAAAATGCAGCTAAAGTAATAGGTGATAAATACAATGAACAGAAATGATAAAATGGTTAACGCTCGCTGTTACACAAAAGTTGGAGATTCGGAGGCTACAGCTGTGCTAGTAGTTCTCACAGTGCCACGACCAAGAGGCATGATCTGGGCCATGTTGATACTTGTAAACTGTTCAGCTTTCCAAAACCATGATGGTCACAAGCAATAGCTGCCTGCAAATCAATCTTCTCTCTCATACCTGCTCATGAGGAAACTTTGAGAAAGTACTGCTTGTCCTAGAAACTTAACACCAGAGACGGAGCTAGTTTCCAAGTCTATGCCTTCGCACTATCTATCTAATTTACTAACAAAAATGTAGACAGAAAAGACTTAGATGAATTGAGATCGTTTGGTTTTCATATGTGACTCATAAAGTTAACTTTGAGGTACTTAAAGAACTGCCTGAAGCAATCTCAAACCTCTTAGAGTTTGAGAACTTGTAATGAATAGGGAAGGTGATGAAGCTACTGTTACGTGGCAGTTACCACTTGCTGAGTATTTTAGTAGTGGTTCACAGTCAATATGGAAGAACATATTCAATGTTAGTTTCAGGGATGTGTCTTGGATTTGCAACTATGTAGTATTTTAATAATAATTGGAAAGAAAGAACAAAGTAGGCTTATTAAACTTGCAGATGATACCAAGCTGAGACAGCTGAAGTACCCTGAAGGATAGAAGTCAGATTAAACATGATCTCAGAAAATCAGGGAATCATAGAATGATTTAGTTTGAAAGGGACCTCAGGAAGTCATCTGGCCCCACCTCTGGCTTCCTGCAGGACTTACTTAGGTCAAGCTGACCAGGGCTCTGCAAAACTACTTTAACAAAAAAGAAAGATGCAGTTCTACATGGACACACACATAAAAATTCTTTTCTTCTCTGCTGGCTAAACAAAAAGATCTGAGAGTTACTGTGGATTACAAGCTGGCTAAGACTCAAAAATGCTATGCTTTTCTGAAAAAAATAAATAGGAGTGTTATCTTTAATTCAGCTGAAATATTTGCTGTACTTGGCACTAGTAAGGTGTCAGCTGGAGTACTAATGTCTGATTATGTGTACTGCAGTTCAAGAGGGATGTGGACTGACTGAATAATGTATTGTGATTAGAACAAGGGATTCTAATTAGCACAAGGCAGATTAGATCAGATGACAGGAAAAAGCTCCTAACAGAAAGGTTAGTGAAGTGCTGGAATGCATTGCCTGGGAAGGTTGTAGATTTTCTGTCATTGTGGGTTACCAAAAAACAAATTGGACAAGAACCTGTCAGGAATGACATAGAAATAACTGATCTTATCTGTGAGTATAGGAAGAGAGGGAAAACGGACTCTTAAGATCTCCTCCAGGCCTACTTTCTGCGAATTTCTAAATTTAGTGAAGGATCAAGATCTGTGTCACTGTATTGCTTAGATATATGTCTTCGAGACAACATTCAGGTTATTTCTCTCTGAGAAATACTTAAGTTTCTTAAGTTCACTTAAGTTTCTCTAGTTGCTGCTCATAAGTGTATACTCTATGTTCTGCTTATGCCCTAATGAGGAGGATTTGTCAAGATCCATCATTCAAAATATTTTAGGGTAACCTCCCCACTTTAGAAGATACAAAATGGTTGCATGAACATGTCTGCTAGTAGATTAAAGTGAGGCAATAACTTCTGAAAAGGGGCTCATAATAACTATCTGGATGTGAGTTAATATATGGTAACTTTTTATGGACATATCTGAACCGTGCACATTTGTATGTACACTTAATTATGGCTTGTAACATTTATATGCTCTTTGGTATATAATAGCTTAATAATTTGGTATCATCAAACAAAAGAAAAAGGTATTCATCCTTTTCCAGTAGTAGGTTCATTTTCCTTCATTAAAAAAAACAAACCTCAGAAAGTATTATAACATTCAGTGCACGAGAACTAGACTTAGGACTGAGATGCAACTATGGGTAGATTATGTTGCAGAGACTAGAACATAGCAGAAAATACAATAAACAAAGTTTTACAGTAGAAAATAAAGCATTTCATTAGGGGATTCAGAATCTCATGATTCTTTTCGTTGTTTAATTTCCTTTAAACTTTGTGTGAAGAAACAATGCTTTCTAATGTTCAGCATGATGCTTGAGAACTGGGAATTCAGGATTCTATTCTAGGGGCAGTTGCTGACTTAATCTGGGATTTGGGCCAAGTGACTTAATATCTCTTTGCCTTTTCCACAGTTTTAAAATCTTCAATACACTTTATTCTTTCAGAGAAGGACGATAGCAGTTAACTGACAAAGCCGATGCCATATAAGCTGTTTTCCTGCTCAAAAGCAGGAGTAAACTTATTACTAAAACCCTAATTCTAGTTTAGCAGCACCATCCACTCTCTCCACCAATACAGCTGTGTCTACCCATACTGTTCTCCCAATCTCCTAGCCCACCACTAAAGCAGTTTTGTTATTTGTTCAGAAGCTTGCCCTCAATCAGTGAATGCAATTGAAATTTCTTCCATGGATTTCAACTGTTCCTCTTTTTAGTTTCTATGACCTGAATGTATAAGTTGAATTTGGAAAATACTTTGTAAAGGAAAGGAAAACTATGAAGGAAAAGAAAGAGAAAATGTTTTTGAATGACAGTAATATGAAGGAGACCATGCTAGTATATATGGCTAATTATTCTTGTTATTTGTTATTGGAATATATCTATCATTGCTATCAAAAGTAGTAATAATATTTTCATTGCTGTAACTCTTAACTAGACCTAGAAAATATACTTACAGTAGCAATGAAAGAACTTTTACTTATGTTTTATTGATTTGATTGTTTGTTAAAAGATGATCTTAAAATGGTCTCTACAGTCATAACTGGCATTAGTTTCCTGAATCTATTCATTTTCTTAAAAAGTAACTTTAAAGCTCATTAAACACAAATAAGCAAAATAACGTTTACAAAAGCAATCTTAAATAAAACACATAGAATCAATTCCATGACATACTGCAGACGTTTAAAATTTACAGTCTAGTCTACTTGGTTTTATAGAGGTTAAGGACTATTTTCCCAAGAACAAAGATGGAGTGTTATCATGTAATGAATAAAACTATGTTTCAATAAAGAAAAATATGGGACAAATGAAGAAGCAAAGAAACAGAAGCATCCCAAGCATCTCTCCCTTCTCTTTTCATATTATGATAAAATATAAGTATGAAAAACTACATTCAGCATTCAATGCCAGTAAAATTGTAACTCTAAATGTACCAATGATATGTAATGTAATGTTCCATACAATGTTCCATTACAGTAAAAAATAATACTAAAGTAAATTAACAACTTTTCAGAATAATAGTGACGAATGAATGCATGCATTTAGTATAATGAAAGTAAACACATTAGCAGTATTTCTACTTCTGAAAGTTTTCTAAAAGCTTTCCTTCTTACACGAACAAGGAGAATTCCTTTTGCCAATACCTCCTGTGTCTCCAGGCATAGGGCTGGAAAGAACTTAGTGGGTCATAAAGCCCTGTTTCTTGTTGTTATAGGCAACTGAAGCTTGTTTATAAATGTTGCAAGAGTCATTATAAAATGGGCTAAGATTTCTCACCCTCTCTTTCTAGTGCCCCCTGCTAGCAGGCTGTTCCAGAACTCATTCTTCTTATTATTAGAAATCTTCTAACTTCCAATATAAAAGCATTCATGACCATTTCACACATTTTCATTACTGTGTCAAAAGTATTTTTTTTTACTTGATAGTTTTCTTTTTTACCTCTGGTAAAAAGAGTTTTTACCCCTGTTTCTACCATATGTGCTTACTGACAATTATTCGTATATATTTTCTTCACCTTTATTTTAAAGATCTATGTAAAGGTCATCTTCCAAATTTGTTCTACTTTAAATTCACAGTTCTTGAACATAGACTGTATCCAGTATTACAGAGGAGAATTTTCTAGCACCTTTTATAATGACAACAACTCTTCCCTATTTCTACTGCTTTGGTTGAAACATGATAGTATTACTTTTCCCTGTTTATAATCATGTGATACCCCTTTTATATTCAGTATATTCAATATATATTCAAGGATATTCGAGTCTTATTTGTCTTCTGCTATTTCCAGTTAATGTAAACTTACTTTATAGAAGAAATTATTATACAACTGAGAGTATCTGAAATGATCTATGCAATAACGATTTCCTCTTTACTGCACTTCATACTGTACTGTATGAAGAATCACCTAGTTCAAAAAAAAAAAAAAGGATCCTTAGATGATAGTTCCTAAACTATTTTATGTAGAATTGGTAAGAAAAGCCACAGAAAGGGACTTTGAGGTACCATGCTCTGAATCTCATGCTATCTCAAAATTTCTTTTAACCAACGAGTACTTCTTTCTTTTTCAGATAGTTCTTTGCCTACATCAATACTTCCACCAATTTCCAATTTGCTCTCCAACAATAATTTGTCTATAGCAATTCATTTGTCTATATGTGGTTCATTTTGTGGCTTAGATACAAGGTTGCACGTTTTGTGCATCTTCTTAAATGGGTTAAGGAGAAATACATGCATATGCATACAACTTGGCCTAAACTGGGGTTTCTCAACATATTAATTGCCTTGGCTAGCTGCAGTTTGAATTTTCTGGTGTGGGAGAGTTAGCTAATTTTAGTTACCTAGGATGTAGACATCTATATTTCAGCTAGTCATCTTTACTGCCTTTGTAGACACTGGAAAGAAATTGGCACACTCATAGTGTGCTTAATCTCAGTGTAAACTAGACCTTAAAATAGATCAGATGACTCATATCCTTACATCTCTCCATTGACTGTAAAATAGAAGTAGATAACTAGCTCAGATATTATGTCTCCACTTTTTGTTTAGAGGTAATGTAGGTAAATCTTACCCTGCACATCTAGAATTTCCCAGACATCTAAACAGGTTAGGCAAAATTTTCCTGGATTGCTTTTCTGAACAACATCTCCTAAATTCCTTCAAAAGAATCATAGAATGGTTGAGGTTGGAAGGGACCTCTAGAGATCATCCAGTCCAACCCCTGCTCCAGCAGGGACACCCAGAGCACGTGGCACAGGGTGGCATCCAGGTGGGTTTGGAAGATCTCCAGAGAAGGAGACTCCACAGCCTCTCTGGGCAGCCTGTGCCAGGGCTCTGTCACCCTCACATGGACGTGGAACTTCCTGTGTTTCAGGAACTTGTAGGATGTCCTCATGGATGTAGTTTCAAATAAAAGATGTCCTAAAGGTAATTTTATAATATTGGGTAACGGTTTGAGAGAATGATTAATGATTAATGGTTTGAGAGAATGATTAAGGAAAAAAAATGTAAGGTGATGATGGATTATGAAAATGTTTTCACATAATTAATTGTATCCTTGATTAAAAGGTGCAATATACCACCCTTACACTCTCTTTATACTCAACTGATATATTAACAATACATAGGTTTACATGTTTAAGTATATTAAAAATATGTTAATTAATATCTCCAAATAATGAAAATGAGTGAGAGGATGATAGAACCTCACTCTTAAATGACTTTTCTACCTCCCCTGAAATCGATAAATTTACATTAATGTAAGTTGGGTGTAACATGGATTAATTGTTCCGTCATTTGCAGCTTGTTAAATGATGATTATCCAATAATTTATCATCAGTTTTATTCTGCATTTGCAAGTAAGTGAGAAGCAGGTTAGGAGTTAAAAGGAAAATTAAGGGTTTTTATATAATAAAAGATGAGGATTTTTTGAAGCATGAAAGATTGTAGAATTAATTCAATAATAAATGGTTAGAAATTGAATTTTGCAAATATATCAAATTCAGCTAAGACCTTCTAAGATATTGATTTCATATTTTTTGAACTTAATCTGGTTGTCATCCTGAAGGCCTATTCTTATCAAGAGAATAAAAACAGACTGCAAGAGATACACACTGTGCTGCATATTCATCTGTGTGTATTAGCCACTGGGGTTTTATACAGCTTTTCATGAGGATCACAGAAACTAGCTGGCAGCTGATCCATTTTGGGGGCTATTAATGAAATGGCTGATATGCCATTCACAAATGTCCCATTCTAGCTTTGAATGTTCTACTAAACTCAGCTTCTCCATACATGTGTCAGTCCAGTGAACTGACCACATCCTTACTTTTTGTGCTGAAAGAATAAAAAATATTTTTTGTTTTTTTACTTGGTATTGATCTGACCTTGAACTTGGCAGAAGTACATGAAGTGAGTAAAGTTTTTGTTTAAGTATTCTTCCCATGAGAAGTTTTCCATTGCAGATACATTTTACATATTTGACATAGTTTGTATGTTATGTAACACAGCATTAATATTCTTAATTCTACCTGGTTTTTTGTTAAAGATCAATTGACTTTTTGAACAGTATAATTACATCTTGTAATCTCTTACAGCAGTGCAGAAAACTGCTATGTACATCGATTAAATGAGAGTTACCCATTCTTAACCACAGAACAAAGAACTGATATCTGGCATTAGAAGTTTGAATCTGAGAGCTTACCTTTCTTTAAACTAGGAATAACAAACTAAGAAATGAGTAAAAATGGTAAATCACAAAGACTCCAGCCCTTCCTTGCTAGCAAGTGTACAATGTTCCAAGAAGCAGATAAAATCTGCTGTTCAGAGTTTCATGTGTGCAAAATTATCTTAGAATTTGGGAATAGATTGTGTCTTTGCAAGTGGGAAGGCGTCACCGGAATGCTGAAGAAGAGGCTTTCAAGACGTATTACTGTCTGGCTGATTAATATTTGACCTAACAATCTTCACAATGTTCATTTTGTTTCTGCAAGCCCTGGAGTACCAATGGTGATATGGAGATTTCCTAATCCAAGATGTCAGTGGCTGATCTTTTGAGGTAAAAGCTCTTTGGGACAAGTAAATAAATAAAATAAAATACTAAAAAAATCCCCCTTCCAATTTACTAATGTGTCTTTCCTGGGAAACACACTGAGCAATGGAAATTAAATAATTTGTCTTGAAAGAAGATCTTAAAGGCCACCTCCAGATGAGCATGGAAAACTTAGACATGGCCAAAGCTATAACAAATTCTGGGCTCTGGGCAATCACCTATGCTCTATTTTTTATTCTATAGTACAGAAGGACTATATCTCATTGAGTAGTATGCCTTTTTTTTTCCTATTTATAATGCACATTTTGCATTAGTAATAGCTTTTGGCTTTAACATCTATGATTTCAGTGAAATTAACTAATTTTTTCAATCCTGGGTGCCTAAATACCTAAATAAAATACCTACTTAGAAAGATAGTCTTGAAATTACATCAATAGTGATACTTAAAATATCTGGGTTTAATCCTTCTGTCTCTTGAAAATACTATCCAGACTTTTGACTTTCTTTGTGTCTTTATGTTTCTTTTTTTCCTTTCCTCACTCAATTGTTAATGAAAAGGAAATTATGAAACTTTTTTGTAATTGATGTAGACAAAAATATTTGATGAAAGTTGTTTGTCAGAAAATCTTCCAGAAAAGAATTCCATTTCTGTAAAAAAAAAATTTTTTAAATAAAAGGAAAGAATTATTGAACTACATGCACAGCCATGGATATACATGCATGTCTTCTGAGAAAAGTCAGAAAAAAATTATGTTTTTCATTTTAGCCTCAGTGGAAGAAAAACTATGTTATTGTGTTATTGGCCATAACATATGTATATATAAGAGTAGGAAATAGTATATCTGTTCCTTTTTATTTTTTCCCTAAAATTTGGCTACTGAGATTTAACAGTTAGGGGATCCTTAAGGCTCTTTTTGCCAGTTCCTCATAGGTAGCCAGAGCCAAATGAACGATGTCAGATAGCCCCTGCACATAAACAACAGCAAGGAAAGAAAACAACCACACACAAAGAATGACAATTCTCACAAGCAGTAGAACTGCAATCTGTACTCCATTTTATGCCGAATTCTGTTTAGTGTGACAAGTACTACTAGTTATAACGATTGCCCGCACCACTTTGTTTAATAAACAATAGGATGCAAAGAGCAGAATAATATAAGACCAAAATAAAATAATTTGTTGCCTTCGTGGGAATACTAGGGAAGAGTACCTTAATTAACCTTGAATGTACTTTTGACTGCCTCACCTTCAATGCCATATAAGATTATACATTTGTTATCTTCTCTCTCTCCCTTGTTTTACACACACAAATGTGCATACACCATGAGCTAAACCATATGTTGCTGGAGTAATTGTGATAGATTTTGCAGTGATTGTACTCTTACATCAATGTGATTTTGCTTGTGGAGTCTTTTTATGTTGGCATTTTATTATTTTATTTTATTTTATTTTATTTTATTTTACTTTATTTTATTTTATTTTATTTTATTTTTTGAATGATGACATGGGTCTATCAGGCAATCTTTGCCTATAAAATTATTTAATGAAACAAGGCAAAGAAAATACAAGGAAGAAATATTTCAAAATTATGTAATAGTGCTCAGGCACAAAACCTCAAGGACTACCTGGAACTCACATTGGAAAATGACTAGTTATAAGCTCAAGCAAGGATTTTTTGAATTGAATTATAAAGAAATAAAAGTCAGTGCAAAGTGATACTCTTTCAGCAAAATGAAGAATTTTTGCCTAATGCAAAAAAGAATCTAAATAGAAATCTAAGTGAAAATCTATATTACTCACAAAAGGAATTACTGGAAAAAAAGTCTATGCAAAATGGCCATTTGTTATGCCCTGGAAAGTTCATGTTACCAGGAGCAATACACCAGGTCTCCGGGAGATTATCTCAATGTGGAGAAGCAGCAGGCCTTTAGTGATACAGTCTTAACTCTTTTCCTGCTTCTGCCCAGATTTTCATGGGCTGTGCTCCTGCCTTGGGCAAGGAGCTGACAGCAACGGGCATTTGATGTCTAGGGTTTCAGAGCTGGAACCTGGGCTCCTGACCACCCCACCATGGCTGCCCCTAGAGGTCTTCTTGGCCATGATAAAGGACCAGATCAATATTTTGAGTATTCTTTTGGATTAAGATATCAGAATAATATAAATAGGTCCAGTTCCCAAGGTCAAGTTCTTTTTATTGCCTCTGAGTTTTGCATATGAGCTCTGCAGTGAAAGTGCAGCCGCTTTGTTTAAGTGTAGGGCTGACTTTTTACTTTCATTTGCCCCTCGTGTGAGCCTAGGCAGAATATTTTGCCCATTTATTATATTCCTCAAAAGAGGGGGAAAATACTTGTTTCCTTCACATGTATACTAAAATGTATTAGAAGTTATTATCATCAATAACTTTTAAGTTGCTGTAGGTTTACCTTTTCAAACCATGCCAACATTCTGCAGAGATATAAAAAATACTGTAAAGAATATAATATTTTTAACTGCAGAATGGTAGTGCAGATGCAACCAATGCTGTGAAAGAAAATTGTGAATGTCACTCTTCAGTGTTACATATGCTACAAGCATAATGGGATGACTAATACTGAGACATGGGAAATGCCACTGCCAGACTAGTTAAGTACCTGGTTCAGTAATATAGGCTCCAAAATAGCCAGGGCTAAAGAATTCAACGCATTAAAGAAACTACAAAGTAGTTCAATTTAGGATAATCTCACTTCTTGTAAGAGTTCCTTGGTCCCCAGTGGGTTTAAATGGAGAAGTACAACGTTTCAAATCCTACTTCCATACTGCCATCTCCTCATTTATGTTTTAGTCTAGACTATATCATATAAAACCAGAAGTTATTGCCATGATTTAAAACACTGTTTGATATCCACATAAAACTAAAAGGTATTCCCAGCTCTGTCTCTAATAAATGGAAGTCCATGATATAGTTCTTACTGTGCAATTAGATTTTCTGCTAGACAAGGGTATTTAGGTATGGAAACTGCAATATACTCAGTCTCCTAAATGTGGCTGGAAGACAAAAAATATGCAGGGAATTAGCATGAGAGGCACTGGCTGTGGGTGCACAGTGAACTTCTGCTACAGGGTTTGCTGGCACCTTTCATGGTTAATAGATCTATAAAAACTACATAAAAGTGATCCTACATATGAAAAATATCTCAGGCCGTGCAACGCAAATTCCATGTAGCCTCAACAACACCTCAACCTCAGCTTCTGCAACAATTTTTGCTAATTATTCATTTAAAACTGTAGGTGGAACATATCCATCCTAAGACATATTTCAAAAGAAAAAGTAATTCAGTATTAAAACAAAGTGTAATAAATCTAGCATAACGGTGACAATGGAAGAAGAAATGAGCCAGAAATTATATGAGACATATCTATAATAGTTTTTATTTTTGCAAAAAAAGATTATTTTCAGGTTTTGTTTATTATTTCCACAGACAAAAGGTGTCAAAAAGCTTAGACTGGTGTCTGAGGCAGGTGTGTGGGGAGAATCAGTCTTCTGAACAGCTGCCCAAAAGGACGTCGGTTTGGTCTCCAGATTAAAACCACAGCTTTTCAGCTGCTGCTCCACAAATTCGCTATGTGTTGTACTGGCCAGAAAACAAAACATAGTTTTCAGGTGCTATTCTGATTCTCCATACTGAGCACATACAAATCAAATGTAAACTATGTGTGTGTGTATATATATATATTTAGAACTGGAAGAGCTGAAGTACAAATGAGGAAAAAGCACTAGAGAACAAAAGCCCATTGAAGGCTGGCATAGGAGGAGTCCTATGGAAGCATACGATCCCAGCAATTTCCATATTACTTGTTCCATTACAGACTACATCTTGCAATGCTTATTTCCAAACTTTGTGTAGTGGTTATTTATATTATGCTTAGGAATTAGCCCAGCTGATGCAGCTAGAGATAATGGCCTGATTCAAAGGGAAGGATGAAGACACTTTAGTAGAAAATTGCCCCAAATCAAAAAGAGCTGTGGAATATTCCAATAAGCGTATGTATATACTTCTATGCTACATATACATATATAGTGTTTTCCTGAATTGTTTTTCTTATAATTTGGTGAGTTATTCCAGCTCGGAACTGGCATTACCTTGGCATGTGTGGCTGAGGGCAGGTAGAGGAGGAGATGCCAAGGAAGGCACCTGAGTTCCCTGTTTCAGGGAACATGAGTGGTTAGACCAGATCACGACCTCTCCGAAAACTGCAGCCTCAGTACATGGCACTGTCACTGACATAGCAGGGTTCGCCTTTTCCTGGCAGTGGAAATACTGATAATATGTCTGAGAACAGTCTTAAAGTCTAGTCTTGTATGTATCTCTTCAAGGCTGAGCTATAATAATTTGTCTTACCAGTAATTAGGATAGTTTAGAGCTAGCTTCTGCTTATCAGCATTTTACATAGAATAACCCTTAGCTTTACTCTTAAGCTAGTCTCTACAAGTGACTAATAGGAAATTTAGTATCAATACCTGGGATGTGAATTTAAAGCCTAATGTACATTAAATATCTGTATGGATCCTACATTTTATACCAAAAAAAAAAAAAGAAAAAGAAAAAGCCATTACCAGTAAGAGTTTATTTTATTCAAGAGTATTTGTGAAAAAATAAAAGCATTCTTGCAGGATATTGATATTGATAGTTATTTACAATTATCCATAATTTTAACAGTAAAACTGTTGCCAACAAAATGAAGTAAGATTGTCAAGAGATTTAACATAAAAAAAAAAAAATTCCTACATGTACATCATTAATATGAAAAGCTCCAAGGGTGTACTTTTTTTTCCCCAAAGGTATCAGGTGATAAGTGTTATAGAATTTTTCCTCATTTTGAGGGAATTCTCAATAAAGTTTTGAAGGCCAGAACTATGTTTGATGCAAATAGTTAAACTTAAAGGCAGGAACATAGGATGACACATTAAAATTACGTATTATGTTTTCTTGGTATTTCTTTGGCTGGATGGACAGTCTGTGATGATTCAGCAGCCTTTTGCTTTTCAGTTAGGGCATCACTTTTTTTTAAGGAAAAGACACCTGAGATATTGCAGCAATCTTGGGGATATCTTGCAATAAGAGCCTGTAATCAAAGAAATCTCATCAGATTAGGAGACAGATTGCTCTGCTGTGGCCAAAATTCATCCTATCCATTTTTCAACATGTCCATTTTAAACACAGAGTTAAACTACAGGAACATCAGCTTGGGCCCCAGGGAAGAGGAGAGATTAATTGGTTTCAAGTAGGAACCCGCACAGCTGATGCTAGAAGAATTAGGTTGCAGGAAACATTTTATAGTTGTCTTTTCTACCGAAAGCGTGGTATTGTTGTTCAACAGTCCAGTGCCTTTCCTTCCGTCAGTCTCTGCGAAGTTTTTAACTGGGAGAAAAAATGGATAATTAGCATTCCAGTTGGATGCCTGCAGACAACAACCCAGAATATTAAATGGCTGTGCAAAATAGAGATTGTTTGAAGCAATTCATATTTTTTTCTAAGGTGTCTGAAAATTTCTTTTTTTTTTAAAGCTTTTTTTAAAGCTTTACTCATAACGGCACATCTGCTTTTGACATTTGAAACTAATCCTCTTGATATTTGACAACAAATTCCTATACTGGAGGTGTGGTGGGAGGGGATGATAAAAGTGCTTCTGCACATGTTATAACAAGTATCCCATGTCATTTGGGATCTATCTAAGTATTGTCCTGAAGGTATGGAAATACAGGATATTAATAATTAGTAATACCAAAAATCAAGCGTGTGTTGACAACAGCAGATTTCCTCATCTGATTTTACATTTTATAGATGGTCACAATGCTCCTTTTTTGTTCCTCTTCTTAAAGATTTTTTCTAACCACCTTTCTGTCCTCATTCTGAGGGCATGTAGGGCCTAAGTATATGGCTTATTTAACAGTTAACTTTCCTCAAGAGGTCAGTACTTTCTAACATCTTCATTAATGACCTGGGTGATGGGAAGGAGAAACAATGAATTTGCTGGAGGGTTGGGCTGCAGTTCAGGAAGACCTTGACAGGCTGGAGAAATGCGCAGACATAAACCTTGTGAAGTCCAACAAAGGTGAGTGCAAATTCTGTTGTCCAGGATAGAATAATCCCCTGCAACTGCACAGGTAAGAAAGCAAAGCTGCAGTAACGGGCTGGAGCACTCTCCCTTCTTTTACACTTCTGAGACTAGGCCTGAAGTGCTGAGTCTGATTCTGAGCTGCTGTCTACAAGGAAGACATGGACATACTGCAATGAGTCCAGTGGATGACTAAGGGGCTGGAGAGGCTGAGAGAGCTGCATTTGCTGAGTCTACAGTAAAGAAGGCCAAGAGGGGCTGGATCTTATTGCTGTCTTAAACTGCAAAATGGGTGGTAGATGGATATGGCATCAGAGTCTTCTTAGAAGTGCACAGTTAAGAAGAAAGAGAGGACACTCCTTTTATGTATTTAGAAACAAGTTTTCACCATGAAACTAGTCAGACGGCGCAGGAGGTTGCCCAGAAAGGTAGTGGAATTTCCATTCTTGCAGACATTTTGGACAAGAAAATGAGCAACTTAATCTAGCTGGACATGCTTGGAGGAGAAGGTTGGATGAGATGACCTCCTTCCTGAGCTCCCTTCCAACCTCAATTTATCTATGACTCCATAATACAATACATTTCACTAATTTCAGGAGTCTCCATTCATGTCTAATCTAGCCAATCTATGCCCTCTAAACAGAAAAAAAAAGGGGGAAATAATTTAAAATGACATTTAATTGAAGATGAACTGACCTATGCTATATAGCTATATAACTTTTTTTTTTTTTTCTTTAGGCATCTAGAACTCAGAAGTTGGTGAATACTTGACCAGTATTTGGTCAAGTGTGATAGAAAACAGCTTTTTTGTGTATGTGCCTAAAATACTGCCTTTGCTGGATACTAAAATAATGATGTGAGCTATAATGATGTGAGCTACAATTCTACAGGACTTGTGGAATAACTGGCATCCACCTTGTCCATGTGCTGGCATCAGCAGCCACACTCTCTCCAAGGATCCTCGAGTCTAGAGGTGCTGCCTCTGCTCTCAGACTCACTGACATGACAAGGTTTGGCTCATAAAATATCCCTCTACAGTTTCTGGACTTTAGAACTTACTAGAAATTTCCTGCACCTGCTTAAAAAGAAAAGAACAACAGCTGTTCTGGCTTTTAGAGAAGGACAATCAGTTAAAATGTTAGTATAAGAGTGAAGGATTTTTATTGTTTATGTTCTGTCTGGAAATTGTTAGAAGTTTTAGCTGAACCGAAAGGAATTGTGTATTATAATATTTGTTTACAAAAATACTGTTATAGGTGCCTACAACCATAGACTTGCCTTCCCCAGACTTCTTTTGTATATAAAAGAAAATAAATAAAGATAAGTTATAAAGAAAGAAATTAAGAGCTAGAGGACCTGTCTCATTCCGATTTTGCAAACATACTTTATACTGTCTAGACAAGTAGAAAATGTATATTCACCTTTCCTTTTTCCTGCTCTGACATCCATGTTTGGAGGGGGACATCCTGACTTATTTTTGTTTAAGTGAAGTATGAAAACATTGCACAGAGCCTTTTGAAAAGAGCTAGAAACAGTCTTTTTATCATTCAGAGCTCCCGAAAGGACCATTTGAGCACAGTCTTCCTGTCCATAGAGGAAATAGCCATGTCTGTGATTTGAATGGACTCTGATTTCCAATAATTTTCCAACATGGTAAACTGTGATTCAGTTTCCATTTATAAAGTGAAATGAGTGCTTAAATAATCAACAGTAAAGAGCCAGAAGTAGGAAATGAGCCATCCTTCAAAACAATTCTGCTCTGTTTAGTTTGGACTTCATTCCATTGTTAAAGGATTTCCTTATGTGCAAGGTGTTAGAGATTGGCAGACTAGAGCCATTCTAGGCACAATTGTTTCATTTTATACTGTATGTGAATATACAATAACTATTGGTATAACTTTAAAAGACATCTGCTACAGATACTAGCTCTTCCAGTGCCTTAACGTCACAAGAATTTCAAAGGCAGTAAAAAGCACTTGCAAATCAGCATAAATAGAGCAGCCATTAAATTGCTTTAGTTTACACCAAGTACTAAAGCAGCCTGGCTGCTCTTCATGTTTGTCTAGTTGAAACCAAATTAGAAATATATTGTGAATTGCCCTCAGCAAGTTTCAGTGTTAACTCATATTGCCAACTGCAAGGATGAGTCAGACTCACCAAGATAATACGAATGCTAGAAGTTGTGTCTCTGAAATCATGTGGAGATGAATAAGATGGAAAAATGGGTTATTTTGATGGTTCAGGTAGAATGGAAACATGTTCTAGAAGCTTAGAAATCCTGTCACAGTCAAGGGGGGCATAGAAAGTTCACGCAGACAAATTGCTGGTTCCTCGTGTTTCCAGAGGTGAAAATTTGCTACCTCTTCTCAGCAATTGGTGCTCACAAAGGATTGCCCAAGGTGGCTGAATAAAATGGCTGATATAAAACCTTGTCAGTGATAGTATGAGTTTTCTTCCTTTTTCTCCCACCCTCCCCCTCAGTCTTAATACTTCCATACAAATTAGTGCTGAGTACAGAGCAAAATCCTGGATCTGGAAACCTCAAATTTTAGAATCTAATTTAGGACACAAATTCAAATTTTTGAACAAACTCGTATTTCTTTTACAATCTCAAACTATAACTTCTATCTTATCTCCCTAGATCAATGAAATACCTATCTCTGATATACTGTTGAATTAACTGATAAAGAAACCTCAGAAAATAGTGTATTTACCTTAAAACTCATCCGTCTTTTCAAATGAATGTTGCATTCTTTTTCTTTTCTGTTTTTCAAGTAATATGCATTGTTCATTTCATACTTTCAGGATACTCTCCAGGGTGTCAAAAATCTGTTTTTATTTAGAAAAAAATAAGTTGACGTTATTCTAATTTCTGTAGATTTTAGCAGCTGGGATTTTATGAAAAATACCAAATATTCAGAGTTGGCAAGTATAAATTGGAAATGGAATTTTGACATTCAGCCTCATTTCTTCTATATTTGTCCCACAAACTTATTTGCAAAGCCAATAATATTTTATATCATAGTCTGAATCCTGGATGAAGGACAAGCTGACTGTTTTATTAGGCAGCCCAGACGTTTAAATACAAATATGAAGAAGAATCTATTCCAGACACACTGAAATTAATATTCTAGGATAACTCACCTACACTTTTTTATCTATCCTATGTGACACTATATTTAAAGTATATTAACCAATTATATTCAGGAGAAGTGACAGAAAGATTCATCATTCACAGATGTGGATCAACTAATTGTTGTCCAGATAGAGAATTTTAGACAGATTTTGAACTTCTTCCTAATCTAGTTGGCTATTGCTTCAATTATAATGATTCATACAATAAACAGAATTTGGGGTATTCATTAAGCTGCCTTGTTGGTTTCTCCTCTAGACAGTTATTTACCTTCAGTTACAATATGCAATTTTCCATCAAGATGAACTCTCTCCATTCAATTGACTGTGCCAGGCTACTTTTCTGCTATTTTTCTTTTTGGCAAAAGTTTTTTTCAGCTTATTCTTTAACTGTCATTTGCCTTCTCCTCTATTTTAAATCCATCATGCTTCATGACAGACAGAGTTGTAATTTGGACTCTAATCATTTCTGATTCTCATGTTTTGACAGATACAGACTTGCCTTTCTGCACCTCCTTCCACACTTCCCCCCTTTATTCTGCTTTCACTTGTGGCCCACACTACTCTGTACTTAACCCTTTCATTTTTGTCTTCTACTTTTATATAACACATAGGGTGTTATATACCAGTAGATCTGATTTAAATTATGGATGCGCCAAAAAGACTTCCAAAAATTACTCTGCTGAACTAAATATGCTGTAATGATGGACATTTATTTCATTCTCTAAGATTCCAGATGACTCTGTTTGAAACAGCTTTAAATAGAAACACTTTGTCTAAAACCCTTCATTTTTTTCCTCTTTTCTTACCTTGAGTGTTTTGATATGAAATTTTATTTTTGAAAAAGTGTCTCCTGCTTTTGTAAACTTCCATTGTATGGTGTGATCATACATTTGTGTGTGATCACAACCACATTACCTCAGGAATAGACACATTTGAGCTTTTATACATTGCTGTTTCATTTTGCTTGGAATAACAAGACCAAACCAGCTAATAGCACCAAAACATCTGCACTGCAGGTATCAGGTTATCTGCTTCTGGGAAAGTGGTGTTCCCTTCCAGAGAAGAAACCACAGGACAAATGTTGTTTCTGTTTTCATGGGAAATCCCATGCTACTACAGCAGCTGTGCCTCTTTGAAGAGGTGAAAAAGCTTTTGCTTGGGTTCAGTCAAAGCCATTCTTTTCTGTGACAGTGCTCAAGACAGTGATTGTATTCTGGGGCTTAGGACTTCACAAGAATTCACTCCATTGGCAGCTTGTGCCTGGAACAGTGTTTTTTTACCACATTCAGGTTGGGCAGAGGTGAGAAATTGTTGAGTATTGTCCCCATCCTTCCTATTGGGATAGTCCACAGAAAGTGTTTTTTAAAATACACTTTGAAATACAAATACTCTTAACTTGAATTTTTGATATGTTCTGCACCCTTTTATGTCTCCATGTGTATTTTAAATATCTACGTATGTGAATACAGACACACAGGATGAATGCATGTTCTTTTAAATACTCATGCCTGACCAAGGTGATAGCTTTCAGCAATTTTGATGACTGACTTGGTGGATGAGGGAAGTTGAATTGATGCTTATCTTTATTTCAGTAAGGCTTTCAGCTTGGTCTCCCCTAACATCCTCACTGACAAACTAGACAGTGAGGAGGACTGAAAACTGGCTGAACTGGCAGGGTCAAAGGATGGTGATTAGCAACAAAAGGTTCTCCTCTTTACATGAGAGAGCAACTGGAATGTATGGAGCTCTGTCTAGTCGAGGACGGAGCACGGGGCGAGAGCCTGTGGGTGGGACTGAAGGGCAGACCAACAGGGGGACACTACAGGCCTTCTGACCGGGAAAAGGAAGTGGGTGAGATCTTCTACAGGCAGCTGCAAGAAGCCTCATGATCATGAGCCCTGGCCTACATTACAACTACAATGAGTTTGGCACGTAGGTTCAAGAGGAAAGAGATGACAGGAGAAGCTACAGGAGGGACTCCACAATCAGCCAAAACATTCTGAAGAAGGAAGAGAAGACAATGTCATTCCTTGGAGAAAAAACAAACAAACAAACAACAACAACAAACCTTATCTTTAGTAACCTTCAGATTCTTTAGAGAGTATTGTCTTTTTCAACGCTATCTAGCTACATAAAAAGGATTGTTCTCTGTTAGCAGCATAGCACATGTTAAAATGTACAGATGGGAAGAGAAAGCCTTTTTCTTCTATTTCAATAAATACTTTTATGGCTGCATAAACTCAATATTGCATGCTGGTCTCTGACAACAGTGCATATATATCCACCACTGTCATATCAAAACACGGGGTAAAATTAAAAGCAGTACCAATATTTACTAGATTCCAGTGCTATATCTGAACTGTGGACAAAGGGATATTCCCCAAAACTCATGCCTGGATGGTCATCTTTCCTGCCCCCTGCCCTGCTGCATCCAAAGCAAGTTGATCAAGTGACAGATGAGAGGAGGCCTGGCCAGCTCCACCAGACCCCAGGAGTGACATGGTCTATGCATGCAGCACAGCCGAGATGTCACTAGAGAGTCTCCAGTATTTTTCTCTGTGTGGGAACAAGATTTGCCTTGAGTAACATGGCTTTTGTTTTTAATTTTAGCAATTTCCTCTTTTTTTTTTTATTAACTGTTAGAAATACAAGGCTAGAGCGGTGGGTTGGGAGTATGACTCAGTAGTCCTACATTTCCCTGATTGCAACCTGCAGGCTATCTGCAGAAAGATCTGCAAGTTACCAGCAGGGCAGGTTACATAACACATGAGAATGTATTATGAGGGGAAACCATGCAAAACTCCGTGTCCCACTCTCGTCAGCCTGCTTTGCATGAGTGCTACAGGTCCGCATGGAGGCCTTTGTCACTAAGTTGATTCTACTTCTTCATAACCCATTGATCAGCAGAGCAGAAATAGAAAATGACTCAACATCTTGCCTCTGTTTCCTTGCTTTCTCTGCCCCAATTTTGCCTGCTTTATCTGATGGGACAAGAGAGCTCATTTCCAAGGCACAAGTTTAAAAAGGAAGCAGGTTGCTTGGGTGGTGACCATGTTGCTAGATACATAAAAATACCACACACAATTATGTTGAAAATGCAGTAGGTAGCCTCTAGGCATGCTAGGTCTATATGTAAGTAATGCAGTTACATAAGAAATATTACATACAAATATCTGCCAGTCTAATGTGATGACTCTGGAATAACTCCAACAATTAAACTTCTGTGTGTGAAATTGAGAAAAGCCTTGATTCTTATGTCTCTTACATCTCTGTACGAATTATTGAAGTTCAGGGGGGATAACCCACACTGCTCTTCCCAGAGACAACAATTCTCATAAAAAATAAAGGGAAAGGAAACTGACTCTGGGAGAGAATATAGTCACTGCTAGACTGCTAGAAATGCTTAAGCTGAAGAAGGAGTTGCCTTTTTCTTTTTCTTTTCCTTTTTTTTTTCTTTCTTTTTTTTTTTTTTTCTTTAATAGAGAAGCTAGCTTAATAAGATTTGAATTATCTTATGCTTTCACCCAGCTCATGGTACATAAGACACTTCAAGTCTTTGGTTTTGTTCTTTCTTGTTTTGTGATTCCCTCTAAAATGCAATTTTAGATAAAGGCTTTCTGTTCTCTTTCTGCCTGTGAGGAAATGTAACAATAGATACCATAAAATTACTATAATTAAATAATGAGCAACTGGAAAAGTATGGGACAGTAAGAAGAATAGTTCCCGGCTTTTTTTTTTTTCTTTTAAGGAAATGTATTTTTTTTTCATCTTGGCCATAAGGAGATTTCCATTCTTTTTATATTTTCTTTCTTCTTTATTTTTTACTTCTTATGTAGTGCAACACTCCAGTGACAAGCTGCCAAACATACATGATGGATAAAATCTATTCTGGGGAATGGGCTGTTGTACTTACTTTCTTTACTGGTCATTTTTATTCTAGTGTTTTGCATGCAGTATTTTAAACAACATCTGCCTTACCCAAGTACATAATCCGGAAACCATGTAACAACCTTTGTAGCAGTTGGCCACATTCCCGGTTTGAGTTCCTCAAAAGCCTTGGCTGTGGGCCCCAGATGAAAGCAAAAGCAACAAGATGGCTTAAAAAGTGGCCTACTCAAATGCAGCAGAGTAACAAAGGCACTTCTTCCTCCAGATATGCTCCCCGTGTGCATGGGGATTAATACCTGATGGCTTTAGAGAATAAACAAGCTTTTTACTCTGTGATTCTCCTGTTTTTCTGTGGAACCTGCACAGATACTTTGTTGTGTCTCACATTGCATTTACAGCTTTAGTGCCGCTATCCTGCAGGAGTATTTTATTTTCTTTGAAATTGCAGAAAATATTGCAGAGGTCACACCTGGTCCTTTCTTTCCATGAAAATTAAAGAAACAGAGAAATAGATCCTCCTGGTGTGACAGCTGTTAGTGGTGATCAGAATATGACAGAGCTCAAAGGAAGAGAATCCAGACTTGGAAGAAGTGCCTTGCAGTGATGCTGTACCTACAGATAGTGTAGGCTAAGAGGGATCGTATGTGACACACATGTGTCCTGGGACAAATATGCCCTATGATTTGGGAGAGGAAATCAGAGTAGTGCATTTATGTTTCGTGCAATGTTATATGTACAATGAATGAGGAGCTTATTGAGGGGTGGATTGATAACCCTGACTAGATTGGAAATAGAAGATACTGGAAGTCAGTGGATTAAGTTATAATAGTAAAAATCATTGGGGAAATGCTGTGTGTTTTAAAAGTGTGAGTACTGCATGTGCACTATGCCTCAATGTGGCAAAGTTCAACTTTGATAAACAAAGTGTACAGATATATAGGCTTAACTTTAAGCACATGAATAAATCTCAAAATTAGACACACGTATTTAAAGCTAAACATGTGGTTAAGTTTTTAACCAGACCAGAATCTGAATACTTAGTTTAAGGACATGGTATTGGTTACCTCTTCTTTCCATATGTTTTTAAGAGAAAAAAAAAAAGTTATTGATGATCCAAAAGAGAATATGGAATGAATCAAACACAATCTTTCATCAAACATATTCTCCAAAAATATCTTAAAAGAAGATAGAGAATAATATAAGAGTATACTCTGAAGTCACTGATCCAAAGGGATACTCTGTCTGCACATTGCATTTGCTATTGAATTATGCTGTACTTACACTGCATTTTTACCCATTTCCCTTCAACCCTTCCTGTTGTATTAAGTAATATTCTTGGCACCAATAGCCTAGATAAAGGATATTGTTTCTGATGTGTAATCGGAGTGATGCAATTCATCATTTAGCACTTCATTTACATTCACATTCACACTGCATGGCTTATTATCAGCTCCAACAGAATATATCTGTAAATGAAAATTATGTTTAACAAAAGTGGGACACTTTTACCATACAGATTTTTTTTAATTTAGTTAGCTAACTTCTAAAAAGACTTCCACATACATGAAATGCTTGACAATTTTAATATGGGTATTTTATTTTCTGTGGAATTTGTCAGCTGAGGATGTCAGAATGTTTTACAAGTGCTAATTGACTGGACTTTCACAAAATCCAGGTAAGTCAGATCCAGGTAAGTCAGCTGGAAGTTGTTTCTCCTGCTGACGAGACACAGAGAATGAGAAACACCAAGCTCTGCTGAGCTGAGCCTTGGCATTCAGGTGTCACAGATCCTGCATTGCACATCTTAAATCTCACATGCCTCAAGACCCTCAATTCTCAAATCAGACAGCATTATAGGTGACTTATGGAATCAGTGACTTTCCAACATATCTCTTGACTATCAGTTAATACTTGAATGATTTTCTTGAGGACATGGAATATTTAGGTCCCCCAATCATGAGCAAGTCATTTGTAAACTAATAATAATATTCTTGCTATTGCCAATAAAAAGAAAAATTTTCCTATATACTTAGTAATTTAGTATGTCCATATTGTAATAATTATGTTGGATTTTAATTATTGCATTCAAGGCTATGTTCCTTCTAAAGCTATGATTGTTGGCCAAGAGTTAAGAGCAAAGATTTCACTTCCTCCCATGACAAAAGCTATAATAAAAGGAAATGGAACAACATCAATCTACTTTTCCTGACAGAGATTGTGAAGAGACTGGGAAATGCAGCAATATAGTCTTGCTTCAGTTTCAAGTTTATAATTTTGTTGGATGAACTGCTAGAAGAATTTTTCAATTCTGGACTGGTGACTCAAATATAACTAAGGTCAGCAGAGCTGAGATTCGTGACTGATCAAGTGAACGTTGCTCTGACAAAAGCCTTGGCTGATAATGATTTTGTGGGAAAGCGGTTTGTGGAAAACTACTTGTGCTCTCCCCTAGATCCTGACAGAGTTCAGAAAAGCATCACTGCAAAAGGTAGTGGCGGGAATAGCTGAGAACATTGGACATCCATGTTCCTAATGGGTGATATCTGATGTCTTTCATGGTGCTTTCATGAAAAGAACTGATACAACAAACCTTGTTAAAAATATACTTTTGTGCTTATGACTTTTTTTTTCCCAATACAGTATATTTTGCCAATAAAACATTCTCAAATCTTTTAATCAAATTACTAGAGCAGTTTGTTGGTTTCCCTAGAGTGCATGATAAGTCACTCAGATCTATGTATTTTTCACACACTGGGAAACTAGAAGTTTCCCCCAAACATGTCTGCAAAATTATTTTGTCATCTTCCTTCAAGTGTTTCTCCCATGCAAAAGCCTTGGCTGTTTGTAGGCTGCTGGTGCTCTGTAGCAGCTCTACCTGGTCTCACAATCATCTGGCAATTCCCTTATTTCCTTCTCATTTTTTTTCTATTATATTGTCCATTATGTTATTCTAAAATTGTAAAGACTGTCTACCTGTACATGCCTAAAACTACTGGGTTAATATGCTGTATGTAATATGAGAATGCAAGTAATAATAACACAATGGCACAGTTCAGAATGAGATTTAAATTAATGTCATGTCTATTCCTGAAAATTACATTCTAAGCATTATATACCATTTGAAAGAGTTAATGTAAGAGCTTAGTTACTCTTTAAGAGAAATTTAGAGTCAGAATGTGAAAAAAAGAATGCAAAAAGTATGCAAAAAAGAATGATGATCAAAACCAAAGGAAAACCAAAACAAATAAACAAACAACATTTATAGGAATGTGAAAAGAAAGCCCACTCCTTCCTGGAGGTCTGCATTATGACACTCTTAGAAATCTAACTCGCTGGTCCCATTTTAGCCGTATGGAGAATTACCCCAAGATAGGAGATGCTTGTGCAGGCTTGATATCAGCCGCAGCCGAAACTTCCAGCCGGGAAAAGGGGGACACCCACAAGGAAACCCTGCCTTGTCCTGGCCCTGGCACCACCTCCTGGGGCTATTAACAGCTGACAAAAGCTAGGACAGCCCTTGTTGTTCTGTCTGAAGATATGACCATTTACTGCAGCCAGAGCATTGTGCATTGTATGGCTTTGTGTATTTGGATTATGTGCCAAGCTTGGCAGCTTCTCCCTTAATTCTGAGTTTCTTATCTTATCTCAGAAATAAAATGAGACTTCACAAAGCAGCAGAGAAGTTAGAAAGCTTGAAGATTGCATTAAAAGCTGAAGAATCCCATTTACCAACTTTTCCAGAAATCAAAAAAGACAGAACCTTTTTGTTTGTTTCAGAAATAATGAAAAATGAAGTTCACTAATATTGATTTTACTCTGTGAACAAAAAGTAAATCACAGATTATTTCAAGGCTGAAGTTGTAATTCTGAGGATAGAGAGCATTGCTGTTGCTTTACCATTGGTAGTTTGTATCTTTTTTACCATAAACAGTATATCTCTGATCTCTCAGTTTTATAGCCTCATCTGTAACCTCAGAATAATATTTTCCAGATGCACAGAACCATATACAATATGGTTATCATCAATTTTATTTTAGATTAAGGAAAACCAAACCAAAACAAATATGTATTTATACAAAAATTGCAAGCAATATCTCCCATGTCTCTTCTGAAAGAAAGAAAAAAAAGGTGTGAAATACAGAAGAGAAAGGTATAACATTAACAGAGTTCTTTCACACTTACTATAATGTGACCTACGAGTGTTTTATTACAGCTATTGAATAGGATTTGGTATGAAGCTCCAGAAATATTCTACAAAAATTGAATGGTACATATAATATTATTTTTTCTTACATTTTGTTGGTAAGTTGTGGCCACAGCAAGCTTAAAAACTCCTGCAGGATATATATATTTTTTCCTTCCTAAGCCTTTACAGAACTATCTATTTGTAGGTATCTTATACTATCTCTGTGTGGGGCCTGCCGACGAAATCTATTCCAGAAGTAGTCCTTGCTGGTAGATTTCCAGAAAGCCATCTGTTCCCAATGGGGCATCTTGTCTGCCTTCCCTAGCAATTAGAAAGAAGCAGATGAAGATACAAGGCATAAAAAGGGAAAGGACATGAAAGAATAGAAAATTATATAAGAAAACAGTATTTGTTTGAAGAAATGCAATAATAAATTGTTAAAAACATACAGGCAATAACCCCCTGAACACAGGATGTTATTTATTTATTTTGCAGACTTTATATAATAAAACACAGTTCTGGTAATACACAACTTTCACCAGTCATCACTGTTTGGCTAAGTTGCTCATTACCATAAGTGTCTGATGAATCAAAATGAAAAATAATAGATATATTGCAGTTTATAAAGAAAACAATGTTGGTCACACATTTTCTCATGAAAGAAAGATACTTGAGTTTATCACCACTAAATTATTTTTTTTTTCTTTCTTGGCTGTCTGACAATTATATAATTATCAGTTATCTGAAAAGTGAAGAAATTAGCACACACATGATTCTGATCAGTAGCCTGTGATAGGTTGCAACAGATTACAGTCCTGGAACATAATTTAAAGAATTGGAAATACCCAATATTTTAGTGAATATAGAAAAACACAAAGGGAGAAACAGTTAACTATTCTTCCCTTTAAAATATAAGCATCTCATCTAATCTTCATTTTTACTTGGGAACCTGATAATGTCAATGCTTTTCGTATGACAGATTTCCTGGTCTTTTCAGATGGGGGTCAAAGTTAGGTAGACCTGTAGAGGAGATGAGTGGCCTTTTTAGCCTTGCAAATACAATTGCCATAATTAGTCACAGGACTTACTTTCACCTTCATTCAAAAACAAACAAACAAACAAACAAAAATACCCCAGACATTTTGAAGGCAAGCCACACTCCATAAAGGACATATAAGGACATATCAATTCCTTTTAAACTTTTATGGAAGTGTATTTTAGATCATCTGCCTTAAAGGGAGATGAATTGAACATGTTGAATATTATAGGGACTGCTATAAAGCGTGTATGCTTTATTGTTCTGAAGTCAAAAAAGCTTGATTTATAGAACTAAGTTGGAACAGCACTCAGCACCCTTATGGGTATGTATGTCCAAGAAAAAGAGAAACTGAAGATGAGATAAAGCACTCATTATAGGACTGCAGAGAGTCTACGTAGAATAGCAAAAATCATTCAGACCTAGGAAAAATTGTATGAAATTATATAATTTATAGCTTCAATGGCTGCATGGGAAATTATTGTATACCTTAATTTGATAATATTTCTCTCAATATTTTGTTTATGTCATGAGTTTCAGTGTAAAGTTTCCTAAATTCTTAACTTTCCATACTGATCAAGGAAAATAAACTGGTTATCATGTGGCTCATCAGCTGGTGGATTGTCATCCTGCACGTGATGAATTAAATGAAGAATTTAGGAATTAAATGAAGAAATAAAAGATTTGAAAGATACTTGCTCACAGCAAAGGAATGCAGAAGCACAGGAATTTGAGTTTTTTAACTTTGTCTCATTTCCAGTGGTTATACAATACTTCCTTATTTCCTTCAAACTATCCTTACCCCAAGCTTACCTCAAGTCCAAAGCAACTTGACTTCTTTCCTTTGCGTTATTCCAGACTCATCCTCCCTAACACTTCATTTCAGTTTTCTTTTTTTTCCCATCTTTCAGCCTCTTAGTTTCAGGGCCACACTCCTCACCTACCTTCTCTTCTGTTTTGGCAGTCCCATTGCATTCCACCTCTTTCCGTCTTCTCCAAGCTTTTTGTGAACTCCATCTTACAAGCCAGCCTGGCTCCCACCTCGACGTTCCACATTTCCCTGAAATTCCTTAGCCAAATCTCCTCCTGTTGCCCTACCTGTACTGTGTGTTCAGGACACAGGAGGGCAGCCTCAGAGAGGAGCAACAAACACCATCATATTGGCCAAGCCATGAAAAAATGTTCTTGATGAGCAAAAGTATGCTAGATCTCTGAAGCACTAAAAGAGGGGAGAAAATAAAATATTGATGTTTCTAGGACCTGCAGTCCAATAGTCAACAGTCAGTTTTAAAATTCTACTTAGTAAACAAGGCAATACCCAGAAGAAATAGAAAACTTCCCAGGTTAAAGTAAGAAGTCTGAACAAAAAGAATACTGTGGAAAACTATCATAAATTAAATGCACTGAAGATCACTGAAAAGTATTTCTTTGGGTAGGACAGAAATGAAGTTAAAAGCAGTAGAGTTGCATTCTATGTCAATGAAGCAGTACGAGTATATAAGCAGTATAAGGATTCACAGACACTCGGTTCAGCTCGAGACTGTTTTGAAGGAAGTTTCTACAACAGATTCTCTAGAAGTGTTATTAAGAATCTGCTATAGATGTCCTGGATCAGAACTGGATATGGGTAGAGAAATGTCTTGAAATTGTTACAGTGATAAATACTAATGGGAATTGTGTCATTGTGGGAAAACTTCCCAGTTATAAAACAAGTAACAAATGAGTAATTTCTCAACAATTCAACCAACTCAAAAACTTGCGTAACTAATCTTGGTAGAACTCAGTTATTCCTGGATGTAATAGTAGATAGTTTTATGTCCTACTGGTTTCATGACTTTATAGGGAAAAATCTATTTTTGATTCTGCTTTGGAAAACCAAGGATGTTAGAGAAGACCTGGTCATAGAAAATAACTTAAATTAAGTGACACCAAGATGATTCTATTAAATTAAATTGAGGAATGAACAAATATCAGATCCGAGTTTTTTCATCTTGTAGAATAAATATTAGAAATGAAGAGATATAGATAGTGAAGTTGACTGACCTGCCAACAATAGAAACTTATATGTGAAGTTGACTGAAATTTCTTTAATTAGATATGTCTAAAACATCAGGAATGTTTAAGAATACAAGTAATTTTAAATAAGATTAAAAATTGATAAGCAGGGCTTCATTTTAATTGAGTGAATAATCATGTAAGAGGATTTAGGAATTACAGGACTCTATAAGGGATGGAAAAATCATGAAAGCTGCATCTTGGAGAACAGAAAATTTAAAAATAAAGTCTAAAACTCTATTGGATCTCACTCCTGATGCACCAGGAGTGGGAGGCATCACTGAGTTTTTGTAGATGGAAATCAATGAGTATATGAAGCTAACAGAGCATGCTTGAAATTCCTAGATGATTTTGACATGGACCATCACTGAACATGTTTTTAAAAGTCTGAGCTGTCATGGGATTAAAGGAAAGGTCTCTCAAGATCTCTGCTAAGATATATACAAGTAACAAAGTCATAAATGAATTGATAAAGATGGTGAACAATAAAGTGAAAAAATTTCTTTATGGAACAAAGTCATTCAAAATACTCAAAGCCAAATCTAACTGTGAAAAGTTGCAATAGCATCTTACGATGTTGAGTACAATAGTGAACAAAATTAACTGTGAATAAATACAAAGTAAAACATATTTCCCTCTCCAAACACATATATAGAATACTTGGATCTAAGATAGCATTATTCTTGATGTATTATTGACAGTGTAGATGGTTCCTCGAGAACACTAAAAAGGCAAAAGCAAATGAACAAACAAAACTAGTAGGATATTAAGAAAAGCTTAAGAACAAAACAGAAAATTAAAAAAAACCACATAACCACAGTGGTGGTTGTGGAAGTTTATTTTTGAGCCCTATGCATAGTTACATGGATCCCACTTAAAAGATGATGAAGTGAATTGAATTGGCGTGGGCTTCTGTATGAGGCAAAACCAGAATTTATCAGTTTGGGAAATAAATGCTTGAAAATGGGATAAATCCCATTATCTATCTATCTGTCTATCTATCTATCTTTCTATCTTTCTATCTTTCTATCTTTCTATCAATATGATAGCTATATGATGTGAATATCAAACCATAAATGATATGGAAAATGTTTCCAGGGAATTACTACTTACTGTTATTTTTTAAGAGAAGAGCTAGGGATGAACAGGACCTTAAAAAAAAAAAAAAAAAAAGCACTTTTCCTTGCTGTGCATAATTACTTTGTGGAATTCATTGCCACCGGATGTTGTAGAAGCTAAAATTATAACTGGATTCACAAAGGACTCAACACATTCATAGCAGAGGGGCTATTAATCACAGTGGTCTGGATGCTGCCTTCAACTCAATTTCAAATGCTGGTTGCCAGAAACTGAGAATTCAAGAAAGAGGAACAGTCTATGCCAGCCTTGCTTCTTATCTTTGCTTTCTACCTCTTGATCATATCGTCATAAATAAGATATTTGATATACAAAGGTTTTTGTTTGCACGAGGGTGAACATTTCTAGCTTTTATCCATTGGTAGATTAAGTGGTGTGAGAAAAGCACAAAGCTAAGAGTTAGTTATTTCCTCAAGAAGGGAGCAGAACTGATCATACAGTATGTCTGGTGGGGAGAGTAACAGAAGAAAACTGAAGTATGATCAAAGAAGGTTTTGGGGTACACTTCAGAGCAAAACAGTGGGAGACAATTTCCAAACTCATTTTGAAACAAAGTTATATGTGATTTTGAATAGTTTCTAAATAGCATTGTAAATAATTTGTAAATAGTTAGCCTGTGGTGGTAGAGGTCCACCACAACGTCTCTTCTAGACGTGCATCCAAAACAGAAATCTGAATCTCTTGAGGCTCATCATCTTCAAAGTTAAGTGAAACATAAAGCTGTAAGCATGAGGCTGAACTCAGTTGCACTAAGTTCCATCTTTGAAGTGACATTAATCATATATGGTAAAAAGAAAGTTAATAAAAATAAGGGGAAGCTGAGATTACTAAATCATAGCTGTTTTTATGATAGCTCCACCAAAAAATGGAGGAGGGGTGTTTATGATGTGTGAGAGCTTCTGCATGTATTCTGGGCTCATAAAAACCATTTTCAGGCTATGGAGAAAAATTTGGTCCTTGGCCTCATCTGAATAACACAGAAGGGTGACTCTAGTACCATTGAGAGCACATTTTGTTAATCTTAGTTATTTTTATATTTTTTTATGGGGAAATATGCATGGTAAGCTCATAATCCATACAGTAAGAAAAAAATGAAGCTTTTAAGCCTGACATATCTGAGGTCAATATGACTTCATTTTGGTAATTCATAGCTTACAATAACACCAAGTAAAGTTGCCCTAAGCCATCAGAAAAATGTAAAGTCTGGAAACAGCTTGGTAACCCTTTTCCAATGTCTGCTATGGATGGTTGCTATGGATGGTTAGGGAATTCAGAGCAAAATCTCTGTGCTTCAAGAGGAGCAGATTGCTGTGGCCCAGTACACGTTCAGCTGAGTTTACAACATGTCAGGATATTCAATTCTGTGAGAAAAGAGCAAGAGTGAATCAATATGATTGTGTGATATTTTATGCTGGTGTGTATTTTTTTTTTTGTATACGCATATATACACACGCTCAAGGAGCCAAAGGACTGTGGAGTACATGCAATAGCTGAATCATTGTATATCAGGCAAAGGACCATGAATCATTGCCCAGCACTGACAGGCTGCTGTTGTACCCAAGATAGAGGAGGGATGTCAAAGCTGTTACTCTTCCATTTCTTAAAAAGGGGAATAGGCTAATATCACTAATTGGTATGGGTATGCCACAGAACAGAATTTTTTACATTAGGTCATTTTAAAACAGTTTTTTAGGTTCTTGACATCTTAAACTATTGCCAGATAAACATAGTGAATTATTGTTGTCATGGTCTAATTTTTTAAGGATGCTTTTGGTAAGTAATTCCATTTAAAACAAAACAAAACAAAACAACACAAAATGTATATCCTGTATATCCTGCTGGAATATCATATATGTCATTATCATAAAGCTGTGGTTCTTTCTCTGTAAAAGCAACAGTAATTACAGGGGGAACCACGTATCAGTATCAAGCACAAGTATAAGTCTACCTTGTGATTTACCTAAAAACATTTCAGAAGACCTCAGAATATTGAGGACAGAGGCTTCTCAAGGGTTTCACAAACCAGACAATTAATTAAGAGGGAAACTGTCTTGGGCAATTCTCATTTATATGTTTCTATGGTAACTTTAGCAGTGATTTAAAAAGAACAGTATGAATAAGAAAAGAAAAAAAAACACTCTAAATAAAGCAGAACTTGTAATAGCTGATAATGTAGTTTCCCTATTTCTTCTCTTTTACTCACCTGCTTTCTTCCCTTCTTTCCTTTCTCTTGTTTCTCTGCTTCTTAGTTTCCTTTCCTTATTTATTTCCCTCAAAACATCCTATTTCCTGCTCCTCTTTTACATGTATGCGTGTTTTCCTCCCACACAGTTCCTCGTGCTGAGACCCCTCATCCTCTGGAAACGTCCTGCCTGTCTACATCATCATTTACACCCTGTTACTTTGGGCATTTCCCTTCTACAGCTGTGTGGGAGGCCTCAGTGTAGCGGTGTATCCATTTCCTGGGGATGACTTCAGCTTCTGCCCCAGGTCTTTTTGCAGAGATACCTCCCAGCAGCCAAACTGCTCTCAGGAAATATTGCTTATCTTTTCTTGTCCTAGAAATTAAAGACACTGCACTGCTTGTCTCAGCTTCATATGCAGTATTTATAGTCCCATTAATCCATTTGCAAGTTCCCTGCTCCAGTGTAGATGCTACAAGCAATGAAAACCAGAAGCATCTTCTGATGGAGAGTCATAGCATTACCAAAAACTCATCCATAGCCATGCCACTGACCCATGCAAGACTGCAGTTTTCTGCGACGACTTTTTCATTGTAGTGACCTTCAGCTGTTCCTTACCATAAATCACATTCTTTGGGTTATTCACAAATATATTGCTCAGGTTGATGTGATAATGGCAAACACATGAAACAGTTGTTCCATCAGTTCACTGATGGCCGTCTAGACCAGAATAACTTCTTATGTCTTATTTCCTTGGGGGTTAGGCCTTCTTTTCTGACAATCCTGAAAATCAGATGTCTTTTGCTTTTTTGGATCTCTGAATTGAAAGGTAAATAACTCCATTAAACTCCTGGACTTTTTGAATATTTCAGTTGAGTTCTGGTTTTGAACAACACCTCGGCCTTCAGGCAAGTAGGAGTGTTTAGAGATTCCAAATAAAATCTCTTTTCCACTTAGAACAATTCACTTTTTTGAAGTTCTTTCAAATCATAGCATAAATTTACTGCAGCATAACAGCCCTTTCATATGCATGTCAGCATCCTTACTTTTTCATTAAAATTAATTACAGCTAATATTTTACACATAACTCTATTTATTTTCCATTTGTTTTTATTTTCTAACCATAATCTTTTCTTTAAATACTGATCCACCTGATCCATCTGTTCCACCTTGTTTCCAGAACAGCTTGACTGTAGCTAGCCAAATTATCCCTCCCTAAGATAGATTTCTTGTAAGATTTCCAGTAACTTAATGCCAAAAGACTGATAATTAAAATAATAACAATAAAACAAGAAATTAATACAACACCTATAAAGCTCAAGCAGTCTAACCCTGTCTTAATTCTTTCTCTTACTTTTTCCCCAGGCAAGTCTGATCACATCTTTGACCTACTTGAGCTTCCTTGAACTTTCCACATATAATACAGTAGGTTACAGAGGGCCAGATCTGTGCTTATTCTCCAGTGATTCTTCACTGCATAAACTCTTATGTGTCACTCTTACTGCCTGCCATTTCTTCTTCAAAAGTAATAGATGTCACCTGGAATGAGGGCTTGCAATATCAGAGGACTTATCAGCTATTTTCAGATTTTTGAACCATAAGGACTTAGGTGTGAATCCACACAGTCTGATATTCAACACTTAGATGAACTGGTAATAACATGCAAGTGCAAGAGTCTGTCCAGTTGGTGTCTTGAGATACCTATTTCTTGCTCTTGACTCAAAAGCAATATAAATCAAGGTGGATGGGAGGAATCGAAGGCCATATTTACAGGTGATATTTTGGAAATCCATACCATGCCTCCTATACCTATATTCAGAAGATCTACCCTGGAGTCTTGTAGAAAAGCAGCTTTTTTTTTTTTTTTTTTTTTTCTTCTTTTGATTTCTCACTTTTTACGGTTCCTGATGGACAGGGTTGCCAGATACAGCTTCTGTCTGCAGTTTGGTATGTCCGCTCTGTTCTCTAGACCCCTCCAATCTTGTGTCACTAATTAAATATGAAATTTGAGCTAAAATACAGTAGGCTGACATGCTGGCTGGATCTTGCCTAAAATGACTATTCCATTAATTGGCAGATTTTTTTCCTTATCTCATTTGATTCACTTGAGTAAAATTGCCTGCTCTAGCCTTGTTTCACACTAGTTTAATTCTTTTAGCTTAAGTGGAATTAATGACTAATGCACGGGAGTGTGAAAGCAAGACCTTGTCAGGGAAAGTTATGAATGAAAGCTCTCATAGATATTTAGTTTTACAATAACTACTCAGCACTCATACGCTAAGAACCAGGAAAGACTATCTTCACAACCTACTCTGAGCTTCTTCATTGGGCAAAACAAAGACCTTCCCTCCATCATTCTGTCATTTGGCTCGTATCTTCTGTGTGAGGACAAGTCTAGCTTCCACGGAGGTACTAAAATGTTCAGCAGTTGTGGGCCACAATAAAACTGAACCCCGTGTTTATCGGTTGCTCCGTGGTGTTGCTGGAGCTGGAGCCATAACCTCATAACGAACCATCTGCTCGCTGCATGACAAACTGCAACGCAGCACATAGTCCATATTTGCGAACGATAAATAATAATAATAATAGATCTGTTTCTATAGAGTTTCCAGCGGATAGCAGCTGATCTTGCTTGCTGAATCCAGGGAAGGAATGCCAAAAGGAAAACAAATGAATTGAACCAGCTGTGGAGCTATTTTTGAAAAGCTGAGGAGTTCATCTGGCCGTTTTCTATTGCCTTTAAAGGTGGTACAGTGATATCTCAAAATTATCCGTATAGCTTTCATATGAAAAGGGATTTTGTTGGCTTTTTTTGCACTTGAGGGAAGCTGCGGGAACCCGTGGCTGGCAGCGCCTGCGAGCAGAGCACATAAGCACCGCTCTGCATGCGCTGTCCGAGAGCCAAGGACTTTCTGCCCGTCACGCTTTGTGTTGAAGGAAATATAGCCCGTCCAAACACCCAGCCCCAAGGCCCTGGGTGCCTGAGAATGGTGCAGCATCACAGCCCCAAGGCCGTGTAGTGCCTGTGCTCTTGCATGAGTGCAAACGCAGCATCGCAAGTCCAAGGTCTCTTTCTGCTAACACCCTTACGCCACGGTTTAGAGGCAGCTACAAGGCCCGTGCTTGTGCCAGGACGATTTACATGAAGATGATCGAGACTTAGAGTGGGTGTGATTTTTAAGGGTCTTGCTGAACCATGCTGCAAAAATGGGCTGCAGAAAAAAAAAGAAGAAATACCATATAAATGACTTTGCTGTGGAAGTGAGACTTGGCAGGTCTTCCCCAGCTCCTCCAGCAGCCTTTCCCCCCCGCCTCTTTTCCTCTGGCAATGAGCCTTAAAAAGACCTCAAAGACGTTTATATGCTGACCAAAGAAACTCTTTCTATAAACAAGCAAAGAAGGGTTTATACTAAATGTATGTTGTTTATCGTTGCCATTGTTGCAGTATATTAAGATAACAGGCGAGACCGAACATTGACAGCTCCTAAAGCCACTGAATAAACCTAGGGCTGCACGTAGCTGGCTGCCTGGGGCTCCTTGCAACTCCTGCTTTGCTTTTCCTCCTGCCTACGCTTGTTGATTTCTATCAAAATGAGTTAGAAAGCAACTCATCAGGCCTATATAATTCCATGCACACTTCCTCTCACCTCCAAAGGGGAAGGTCAGCTTCTGGACAAACTTTGTTTCCATTGCTTTGAAAGAATCTGTTGTGTTTCATTTTGTTTTGAGTGGAGCAATTATCAGTAATTATTGGGAAATGAGCAGGAGTCAGAGGCAGCTCCAAAGCCACCCAGAATAAACTGCGCATTGTTGCAGGGTTGCAGCATGGCTGTTTGTCAGGATTAACAGTCTGAAAGATTTGGAAGGGACAGTTTCCTTTCCAGGGAGAGAAGGGGAAAAATTTCTAATTGCTGCTTTAAGGTCATGAGGAAGTTTAAACTGGAAGACAGAAAGTTGTGGAACAGATCCTCATGTAGTCCATCTTCCTTGTAGATGAATCTTCTTGGACAGGTATTGTGTCCAAGCGAAGCCTTTAGATGTTGAACGTCTGAAACATTCTTTCAAATCACGTATAAGGCAATCTGTGAGATTTCCTTTAGAGAGCAGTGAATAACAAAGGAAATTACAAAGAATGATACTGTTTGGTCTCAAAGGACAGACTTTGAAAAACAAAGTTCTTAGGAAAACTGAAATTAAACTGTCCTGCGTTTGATTTGGCCTTTCTCTTTTTTGCATTAGGACCCATAGGAATTCCAGGTTTCCAGGATAGTTTGGGAACTCTTTTCCTGAAGAACAGAGAGCTCTGGCTATGTCCCACTCAAAGATAATGTATTTATTGGTATGTTTGCTTGTATCTTATTTTATGTAAATACTTTTTAATTGGAAAGGCCTCATTTTAAAGAGTCAGGTAAAGGCACACTTGTTATAAATATATTAAATGTTACCTATAAGAATGAAATCTAGGTGACTTTGTCAGACTCCTTTCTGTCACTGCAGTTTTGCATGCACAATTTTAGGCTATTCAAAATCAAAATTTATTCATATCTACCTGCATGACATTGACATGACCTTATTTACAGCCATTCATGTAACATTATTTGGAAGACAAGAGAGGCAATATTTTAAGTAGCTACTAAACAGCCTTAGTTTTTGTTACATACTGCTTTTTATCCACATGCATTTCTAGAATTTCTTTAGAACGATGACCTTTTTTTCAAATATATGAATAAATAAATGTCATGTTGCATGTTGCATAAGTTCAATCAACTGTGAGATAATGAAGACACTAAAATAGAGGACTTGATGGGTCAGTGGTTGCTAATGGACTACAGATCCCTGTAGGTCATGGGTTCATTGCTGGGCTGTGTTCGAAGTATTTTTTTTTTAAAGCACTGATTAATTGCACACAAAAGTGGTTTCATGATCCAAATGCAGATTAGTGCCCAATTCCAACTCTGCTGGATAATTTTTGTGGGCCTTAATGCAGAGTCTCACTTCTCAGATTTGGCAAAAACATGTTTTTTGGTTACAAGGTCCCATTGCGGGCCTGCAGTATTGTACCTAATGGTAGTGTACAAACAACTCTGCCGATGCCGTGAGCCCAGTGTGACTTCTGTGAACACACCAGTCACTTCCTTCCCAATACTGTTTTAACTTGAATTCCCCAAGGGAACTTTTCTGGGTGCTTAGACTTGACCAAATTGTTTAATTTCATGGCGGCACCTGAAAATGAGGCAGGACAGATATCTGGATGTAGCGTCAAGAGCGTGGCCAGGGAAAAATGTAGTTACATTCCTGGTGCTGCAGCAACAGGATGAACTTCTCATTTCCAAATGGAAGGCTTGTGCCTCCCATCTATCCGGGAAACTGCGCGTAGATGACAGTGAGCAGCAAAACACAAACATGCAATATACAGTAATATACACACAGATGTGCATAAGAGGCCACGAGTCCCACAGGCAACAGGAAGCAGCTACAGAGCAGCACAGCTTGGGTTGTGGACCAGATGCACATGCTTGGATGAAGAGAGAGACAAGGAGTATGTGGGGAAGGGGAAGCTGTTCTGCATTACTATGCAGCAATATCTGCTGTGCAGCCTGGCCACAACTGCCAGAAGGAAGCTCTTGCTTAGAGCAGTGCTCCTGCAGGTCGGTGCACAATAGAAATACAGAAAGGTTTAAGATCCTACTGAGTCCAGAGACGATTTTGCTCTTCTCTCACTGTTAGGGATGCATAAAAGCAGCTCTACTTGACCTACGCTAATCCCAGTTGTAGTCAAGTCTACTTCGTGATAAAAAACGTGTATATTTGAATTAAAGTTTTTTTTCCCTTAGAAAGTTCTTGCATCTGAATTCAAAGACTATTTGGTTGTAGCCACTGCTGCTGAAATATTCTGTGAGTAAACAGATGATCCTTAATTGAAAAAGAGCCCATTAAAAGTGCAGAGAGGAAACGAAGGGTGTGAATTTGGTGATTATGAAGGTGAATGATTAATAGCGTATATTAGCGCCAGACATAACACAGACAGATGCTGCCCCAACCACGCAGGTCTGCTAGCATTTTAAAATGATATCTCCCACCCCTTCCACTCCAAACTGGAGCCATTCTAGCTCTGGAAACAGTCACTAGGGCTAAATTGTTAGTGGTTTTGAGATGAAAACAAAAAGACAGGAAAATACTTTAGCACACGCTTGTCCTTGGGATTACACAGGCAAAAGCCTATAGAAATAGGACTCCACTGCCTTTGAAGCATTCATTTTTCTCCTCTGAATGGATGCTCAGTAGAAGAAAGTGCATGACCAAACATCCTACTGACCCTGTAAATAGTCAGAAAGCAAAACAGTATGTGTAAACAGAAATTTTGCTTGGAAAGTATGTCAGATTTTTTTTTTATCAACCATTTTTTGAGACTTTAAAAAAATTTATTTATGACAAGTTACAAAGAAGCTTGATTTTGTTTCTAATTTATTATAAAATGTATTTTGCATGTCTCAGTTGCTCTGCCCTGTTTGCTCCATTCAAAATACAGTAACTTTTGCTGAAAAGCAGCCAAAACCTGCACTGAAGCCTGAAATTTGCTTCCATAATGTCTTCTCTCCTGCTAAGCAACTGCCTGTTATGCACTTATTTCTTTTTTTACTGTGAATATTCTGTAGAAGGATGTCTCACTTTGGCCAAAGAAATCATTCCACTTCAGTGATCTATCAGGCAACTTTTTATGTAAAATGACCTCATAAAGCAAAAGTTACCTCGCGTGAGCATATATATGTTCATTGCATCAATATACTGAATGTATTGGTCATCCACTTTCTCTTAAATGACTGTTCAGCTCAAGAGGAATACAGTTATTTCTTTCTGTTAGACTGCCAGCAGCTGAAACTATATCAAGATTGTATTTTGGAAAGAAACTCTGACATGCAGCTTTGCTGTTTGTAACACTGGTGTCAATGTTCTTGTCATAAATTCTCCTATAAATCAGAGCAGTGAGACCTTGAGTGAATTGCAAATAGGATAAAACTCACTGTAGTACAAACCGATAGTAGTGCTGTTGGATGGGCATATGCACTTTTTAAGTTGTCTTTTAAATGCAGTTATCTTTTCAGATAGACAGTAAGGGAGCTGGACGAGGCAGTGTAGGGCTTTGTGTGAAGAGACCTTTCTGTGCTCTGTTCCAGAATTGGTTACTCATTTCCTGCTTGGGAGGTCACAGATGCTTTGTTTCCTCACCCAGAAAAAAAAATACCAAAACAAGATAATATTTTCAAAGGCTTATTGTGAATTTGTTAATTGTAGTCTTTAGTCCCTTTAAGTGTCTCAACTGTAGAAACACTTAATATAATTACAACAAGACGATCATATATTTTTTAACAGTATTAATCTTCCAACAAGAATTCCAAATAAGAAAAAATATAGATCGTCATGAGCCAAACTGAGGGGTTTGTGACTGAGGGAATATTTAGGATATGGTAATGTGAATAATCTATTTTCTCTAGATTTTCACTGAACTGCAGTTAGAAGTGTGTGACCATGTTAGTCCCCGTCAATGTCCAACTTTGCTCTCATCTACATTTTTTAGGGCTGTACACCTAGAACTAGTGGTTGAATTTTGCTGTGGTATTTACTAGGCTATTTCAAAAAGCTCCAAGACTGAGCAATGAGAAATGCTTCAACTGAGGGAAGCTTTATTGCATAAAATATCTTCCCTGTTACTATAGTCTTCAAGAGTGAAACCTATTGAACTGGCTTTTAAATATCTGTCTGGACAGCTAAGGAGATGTCAGGCTAGGTATAAAAGCCTACAACTTGTGGACCAGAACAATTTTCTCCAGTGTGAAGAGAACAGGAGAAAGTAGTGCCACCCCTTTTGGCAGTGAGATCAGAGGAATAGTCATCCTCTGTCAGAAACATTTACCGCAGGGCATACTCCTGGGGTTGTGATGTGGCAATAATTTCCTAATTGCTACTAACTGCTCCTTAAGGGCTGGATTGTTAATGGAAGCCTTTGTTTTTTTCTTTAACATGAATCAGCTGAATCAGAGCTTTATTCCTGGTGGAGAGCTTAAGACCTGGATTTCAGGTTTAAAGACTCTTTTCCTGGAAGCTCTTGTTCTGGAATGCTGATATGTTTGCACTGCAAGGAGACTGCTAAAAGAGTTTTCAGCATCTTAACAGACTTGTTATAAAGAAACAATAAATTCTTGGAAATTTATTATGCTTACCATAAACTTCTAGCCTGAAGCAAATTGTTCCATAATTATCTGGATCAGGGTTTCTTACATTGTCCTCTGTAGCATCATTTATGGGATACTGGCCATGGTGATGGCATACTGGACATTAAGGACTGCAGATTTGATTAGGTATGCAATTCAATCTGATTAGGCATGCAATTCATGGACTCATTGACATGTTGGTTAGGAGGGATAGCTAGAGGACATCTGCTCCATTCTCTCTCACAACAGAATTATCCCCATGCTGGATTAGGTTAATGCCAGATTTGTCCAGCTGAGTCTTGAAAACATGTAATGAAGGAGATGCCGCAGTCTCCCTGGGCAACCTGTTCCCTTGCTCAAATACTCTCCAGAAAAAGATTTTCTTAATTTAATGTTTGACTCTCCCAAACTACTGATTATAGCTCTTGTATCTTTTTTTGGTATCTTCTGCTACTGAGAAAAGCTTTGCTATATCATCTTTGTTAGTATAAATTGTGGTAGGCTTGGATTGGGTTGCCTCTTGGCTCCCTCTATCTCTCTTTAAGGGACCCATCTCCTTCAAGTTTTGCTCCCTGGACATGTGCCTGGACCTTAATGATCTTGGTAGCAAATTGCTTGATCATGTTATTTCTGAATATCGTTCCTGAACTAGTACCCTCAAAACTCAACACAGTGTTGCAGGTGCAACCTCACTAATGATGCCAAGAAGGCAAAAATAGCTTACTGGCCATGCTATGCCTCATATAACCGAGTATGCGGTTTGCCTTGCTTATCACGAGAGTACACTGTCAACTCATATTCAGCCTGGCACTTGCTGTAACCCCCACATCATTTAGAAATGGGTCGATACTCACAACTAGAGCTGATGCATGTGGTTATTTCACCCCAGGTACAAAACTATGTACTTCTCCTTGCAGATCTTCATGACTCATTTCTATGATTGGGAAAAGATTAAAGTAATAAATCTCCTTCAGTTTTCCACACAAAAACACATATTTGTTATTGTGGGATTATTCGTGTGTACTTTTTAAAATCTTTTGATGCCATCAAATTTCCTATGGAAATTTTTGTACAAATTTTTCAAATTTGGTGTTTCAATTATATTAGACTTAAAACCACATACTGGATTTTCATTACTGAAGTTTTCACAGGAAAAAAGTTTATGTATGTATGTTTTTATTTATTGTTATTAAATTAATTATTAAAGCTAAGATACTAAAAGCTCTTCACTCTCCCAAGAAGACTACTTGATTTTGTTTAGTTTGAACTAAGCTTGACTAAGTTTAAGAGGGCATTTCACTGACTGACTAGCTTTTATTTGCCCCTTTATTTCTTAAGCATAAGGACACTGACATGGAAACACACACATATTTCCAAGGCTCAATTTATCTTGAAGGAGGCACCAAAATAGCAGAGGCAGACAGCTAATACATATATTTAGGTATAAATCTTACATGAATGCCGATATACTGCTCTGGGCAACTCCAGGACAAATTAGCCCTGTGTGTATAATCCTTATTGCTTATTACTTTCAACCATTTGAAGATACCAGGATATAGCAAAGGGTACAGTTGAAATATGTTTGAATAAAGAATAATGTCTCTGCCCAAAATGAAATGCTGCTTTTGCAGGAATTATTTCTAGAGGATGTGGGGACAACGCAGGCCTGATACTGTGGGTTATCAGAGAAGTCCTGCCAGAAGGACAGTTTGGCACCTACTTGAGTGGCAGCAATGGGTCAAGCATTGCTCATAACTAATTTGTGTTATGAGTGCTATGAATGAGCTGAACATTCAGCTACTGAACTGTAGCTGAATGTTGATGCAAAGTGAAGCCAGGAGCGAAGCTTTACCAGGAAGACACACAAAAGAAATTCTCTGTGGAATCAATGATTAAATACATCCTGTGCATATGAAAAAAATGGCCTGAGTGGTGGAAATGCATAAAGGACCATACCGTAGCAGACAGGAGGTGGTAGGAATTGCTGCTGGCAGCATTGCTGACAGTGGGATTGCCAGGCTAATAGGAAAGCTCTTGGCTCCTAAAGGATTCTGAAGAAGGTTCTTGTGGGAGCTGGTGTGGAAGTGTTAGTGGAAAGTGGAGAGATGGATTTTGGGGCAATATCGGTCTAAACAGTCTCTAGTTTCATTAGGTGACAGGGATTTGGAAGTGAAGCTTTTGGGAAAGCCGTTTTGCATTTGTGTCTGCTTAGTGATAAATCTCAAAATATAAACACATTTAGCTTAGGTTTTTAAACATGTCAGCAGTTTGGAGTTGGAAAGAGGTGTCAGAAGGGTCTTTTCTCGAGGGCAGAGAAATCCAGATGAGACCACAGGAGTTCAACATAGCCTGGTGCATGTGTCCTGGGTGCTTGGTTGCACTTGGAGCCGACGGGCAATGCAGAGCTCTCATACTGACTCAACTCACCAAGGAATTCCCCCTGGGTTGACATTCCCCTTCTGTTTGGCAAGGCAAGAGCAGTGCCGTTCCAGGAAAAAAAGGATGCAGGAATTTCAGAAGGACTGCAGCTCCTGAGCAACTGGCCTGTCTCAGAAAGGCTGCAGATAACATTCTCTTTCAAAGACTTCCAAGCCTGTGGGAGTAAATCCAGCTCAAGAATGATTTGAAAAGTGAAAAAAATAGAAAACTCTTCTTCTGGAGCTCCATCACAGTACTCACTAATTCTTTTTACTTTTGACTCACCTCTCTGCTTTGGCTTTGACTTCCGCTTAGTTCTTCTCCACAGATATATTAAGGGGTAGCCACTACCTATTTTGTGAGCAGAAAATGTCAGAGAATATTCATCTTGCATCTTCTCTGAAATTAAGTAATTGCAGTACTGAAGTGTCCACATTTTTTCAGCATTGGCTTGCATATTCATGAATAGTATGAAGTAAACCTAAGTAACAGACTTCAAATGTGAAGTTCTCTATTGATGAAACCAGGAACACTAAAGTAATCCACTCCGGTGACGCCTTTTTCCATTTTTTTTTGTACACACATATAATAACAATACAGTCATGAGTGTTGAGTTACACTTTCTAAAAAAAAATGCATTTTAGTATTTCAGTACTTTTATCATTGCATGGATAAGATGTTTACAGACTTATTTTGAATCCTTTTCTCCTCAGGAAGTTTTGATAGTATTAGAGGAGCTTCTGCAGAGGGAAGCATAAAGGGCTTGCAATAGTTAGCAAGCATGACATCATTAAAAAGCAATGAATGTTAGGAATATTCCTGTTCTAATCCAGGCCACACATCCTGCTGCCCTGGAACACAGCCAAGCCCAACATCCTTTTAGGGTTACAGGGCAGCCTGTGGCCTTTCACAGTTTGCTTTAGTAATCTCTGCATGTGGAATATTCACTGGCAAGCATTACAATAAAATCTAAAATTACTCCATCAGAGAGCTGGTGTTCCACCCTTCCTGCATTCTTCCCTGACAGTGAAATTGCCCCAAAAGAGCTTTATTGCATTACATAGATTTCTGTGAAGGACTGTATACAGAGAGCTGATGGAGTCTTTTACACTGTTTTGCAAATAGATTGAACAGCATGTTCTACTTGAGAGATGAACATTATTTAGACTGCTTAAAAATATGTTTTGCTAATATTCTTATTAGTTCCATGTCATGAGTCCTTTAGGGCTTAATTTCACAATGCTTTCCTACACTTTTAATGAATGCTTCAGATGACCAGACAAAAAATGATCAGACTCTCCCTTTACACAGCATAGCTTTCACAGGGGCAGGGTAGAGCAAAGCTCTCTGAGCCCAGGCACTCTGCCATGCTAAATCCTTTTACACCATCCCTCTGGGAAAAAGGAGAGCTAAAAGCTGTGGCAAAATGGACAGCTAAAGATTCCCTGGTGTTGCTTAGCTGACAAAAACAAAATAGAAAGCAAAACCAATTTCATGTTGCTGTTTTTTATCATTCAGTTAATGTTCTCAACAGCGTTTAGAGGGGATACTCATACTGCCAGCACCTGAGTTACAGGATGAAGTAAGAACATAGTGCTGACATGCAGTCTGTAATTCACATGAGAATTTTAGGTACCTGGAAAATCAAGTACCTTAAAGCAAATATCCAATTTCTCTGACTAACCAATAGAAAGAGACACATCTCTGCAGGCCTCCAACTAGATCCAGTCTCCCTTAATATAGGCATCACTTATTGTTTGACTTTTTCTGTGGACTATTTGAGGAATGTACATATCTCCCTAAAAATAACTGGTCATTAGAAAACTAAAATTCAGCTATAATATTGATGCCCCAGATAAGTGACTTGATTGTGTTTCTTTCTCCCTAAACGTCATGGGACAGAAATAGTTTCCTGTAGAAAGCAGCCAGATTTGACTTGAGCTCTGATTCATTGGGAAGTGCCTATCACCGTCCACTGAAAAGTGTGGAAACTCAAGAAAAAAAAGAGGCTCCAATCTTCTGGAATGCTTTCACAAACCACATTTTTGGAGAGAAAAGTCTGATTTAAGAAGTTCCTAACCCTCTTCTATCCATACTTATGTACCAACTGTACCAACACTTATTTGTCCCTCAATTTACAAGAATGGGAAATAGCTGGACTGTTGATGTGATCCATGTTAAATCTAAATACTCCCCATTTTTTTAAAAGACAGTTCTTTTGCATTGTTTTGTTTTAGTGATCTTTTTTACAACATGATTTCAAAAACAACAGGGCTACAAAACGCAGGAGGTGATGATGTGCAGCACAGCTTCTTTGGTTCCCTATACATGCAAAGCTTGCATGTATAAATCCCTGAAATTACACTCTCTGAAACGCCAGGTGAATGAAATCCCTTGATTTTACTCAGTTTGCTTCTACCGAGCAAAGTTAGTTAGTAGTAATTGCATCAAAATATGTTACAGAATGTCAGACAGAAAATTTACAATTATAAAATACTATGGAAAAGTACTTTTGAAAAAAAATGCACTTTTTTATATCAAAAATATAAAAACTGAACTATCTGGAAGAAAGTAAGTTATTCATAGATAGTTATACCACTAAAGACAGCAGGAACTTAAGTATCCCTATGTGATTTATAATGAATAGCAGCACCTACCAGTCAAGGCAATCCCAGGGGGACAGGGTGAGAGAAGCTTACCCTGAAATGTACCGGTGCACTGTTAATCAAATCATTTTTTATCTTGTTGATTTGTAGGTATTATACTGTGTAAAAGAAAAGGAAATGTATTATGAAAACAGTCTCATGGATTTTGTCCATGGCTGTCATTCTAGTGCCAGATCTGTCCCCTTGCTCATCTTGAGAATGCATGTGATATACAACACACTTAGGGCATGAAAGCATGTGAGAATCTCTATCTTCTTTACCCCTTGATATATTGCACTCTGATATTGGATCTCTGAAACTTTGAGAAGTGTCTAGTGAAGATGACTGACATACTCAGTTCTCTTCTGGCATCCTTTATCAGATGATGAAGGTGGCATTAGCGACTTCTAGAAGTTTCACATGTACCCAGGCAAGGAATTACTTACTGCAGACTCAGTCCTGTGATGATTTCCTTGAAAGGCTGATCACAGCAGAGCATCAAAGTAGGCTTGAGACTAAGGATGAAAGAAAATCTGGACAGTATTAAGCAATTTTAAGGGCAAATACGATTCATCAACTATCAACTTTGACAACTGTATTCTCAAGGCTCTGTGGGTGGTACAGACAAGTGACAATGACAAACCTTGACTGTTGATTTGGCTTTGGGCATCCTAACAAGTACAACCTGCACACCCACACCTTCATACTGAACTCCATCACTGAGTAACATTGCCATACCTATTAGCTCTTCACAAATTCATCTCTTTCTCACCGTGATGGTGGCCTCTGTGTCATGCAGGAGACAAGTCTCAAGACCTAAAATGTACCTGTAAATGTTGTTAAACATGAACTCATTACCCAAGTCATAAGCTAAAGGACCCTGTGAAGGCCCTACATTGCTAAATCTAATGTGGGAGCAGTCTCGTGGGCATTTTCGCTATGTGCCCCTGCCTGAAGCACAGGAAATCGTATGCAAAAACAGTGAAGTATTCAAACAAAGGAAAATGTGGTAGAAAGTTTTATGTACAAAACTTTCCTTAGGCTGTGTGATCATAAACTTTTCTCTGCACTGTGTTACAGATCTACCACTCTCTATTCCTCTTTTTCTCTTAATTTCTCTCCTTCCTTCCTTCCTCTTCTCAGCTCAAAGTTAGAATGGTAGTATTTTGTGGGAAGACCAGACACATGATTTTTCATATTCTGCACAGTACTGCCTGACAACAGAGACAGCTGAACTATTTTATGCTAATAAAATAGGAATTAACAAACAGGTCCATTCTCTGAAACTGTAGCCATATCTCTGTTCATGAAAAGACAGTTCCCAAATATGTACTGAAATGCCAACTGGATCTGTGTGTGAACTGTTTTATATCTGACTTTAGGCAGAGCATGTTTTGACTGTGACTGTGTGTGTTAGAGGGTTGATACATTTGAAGAGAAATCCAGAATGGCAGTCAACGTGGATACTGATCGTCTACCTTCCTAAGGAGGGATCTTCATGCTGGTGATGGTTATGAAAGCTCTCTAATGACAGCTAATAGTCATGAATTAGTACAAATTCAGGCTGATAAACAGGTGTTTATTGGAACCTGGAAGCTCATGGAGAACTGGGATGCTTACCCTAAAAGTACATTATTAGTTATTTTACAAATAGAATCAAGTCATTATACATATCTCACTTTATGGATGAAAAGGCGAGCCGACTGATGCTAGTCAAACCTCACTCAATATGGAACTACTGTAGCAAGTCTAGGGAAGACCTATTAAGAAGATCAAGGCATCTATTCGATGAGGAAAGGCTGAGACTGTTCCACCTGGAGAAGAGAAGATTGAACGAGGGGACCTTATCAACGTGTATGAGGAGGGTGTAAAGAAGATAGGGACAAACTGTTCTAAGTTATGGCCAGTGACAAGACAAGCACAAACTGAAACACAGGAAGTTTCATCTAAACATGAAGAAATACTTTATTGTGAGAGAGACTGATCATTGAAACAGTTGCCCAAAGGGTTTGTAGAATCTCTGTCCTTGGAGACACTCAAAAACTGTGTTGATAACATGCTCTGAGTGAGCTTAGTTGATCAGGGACCTTGACCTAGATGATCTCTGGAGTCACTTCCAAACTTAATCAATCAGTGATTATGTAAATCTGTGATTATGTGTAGGTGTGTCAGTTGTGAATATTAAAATAACCCAACTAGATATTGCTTTATGTAAGCAATGATAAGCTTTATGTATCTGAAGTACAGAGTGAATATAACTAGGCCACACAGTTACCATTGTGAAATAAATTGGGTGCTCTGATTCAAAGTGCTGTCATGAAGCAGCTCATGGAATTGCTCTAATACGACTTACAGTCAAAAAAAAAGACATTAAAGTATTCTGCTGTGAGTTGCATGTTCCACTATATTCATGAGGTAGAGTCTCACCTAAACAGCTAAAACTGTAAAAAAAGGTGATTTCCATGGTATATTGCACTTCAGAGGAAGTCCTCTTCTCCTCCCTCTGTGTGGTATTTTCTGGAGAAGCCTATCTATTCAGGTTCGTATGATGCTTTATATTTGATCCACATGGTAGGTCAGACCTGACCTTTGTTTTACTGACAATAGCTGCACTTATGCCCTGGATACTTTGGAAATGCACAGAACAAACAAAAAAAAAACTTACATGTAAAGTTTAAAGATCTGGCTTTATTCTTCAAGCTTTTGATCTCCTCAGTTAAAGAAGAAAAAAATATCACTACTTAAATATCCAATACTGTATGACAGTTTTATTAAACCAGTTTTCCTCCTTACCAATATCCCATCAAGTACTTTACCTATGATCCTTTGTAAATCTCTGATGTTTGATATTACTTTACTTCCCCTTTTGTATGTAAACCTCATTGATCCTTACAGAAATTAATCAGTTTTTATAACTCTGGTTCCTATTTAGTTTTGTTTTGAATAAGTTCTTGGAAAAAAATGTTAGAACAGTCTCCTGTTCTCTGTTTCTAATACTTTCCTGGAGAAATGATAAATTACAGAAAAGATTAATGTTTTCTCTCCTATGACAGCTCATATAGATTCTGTGCAGTACCACGCACCCTTGGCTCCTGCCAAGGTTTGTACCTTGATGTTTTTGGGAAAACAGAGGAAAGCTCTTGGGGCATTGCTGCACATGTCACAGAATAGGTGATTTTCCAGGAAAGACAAATGGGAAACAAGAAACAAACAAAACTTGGCATCAGCAGCTGACCTAACTAATAACACTGAGTTAGGGAACAAAGGAGAAAGATACATTTTGAACTTTTATGAGTATCTATCTCCTTTGTAAGATACTGTTTGTTATCAGATGTTATCTTTATTATTGTCTATAGCTGAACAGGGGAAACGTGTTGTCAACAACGCCAGTTGCATCAGGAGATTTCACAACTTTCCTGGGGAAATGATTAATTTACAGACTGATGCAGATTGTTAATGGTCACTCATTCTTTGTCTGTTTTTACTTTGTGATCAGACTTCCTCCTCTCAGATACACAGCGCTCCATGGCTGGTTTCCTATTTCACTGGTATTTCAAGTGTGATGCTAGAGTGTAGTTCTGATCAGTATATAGCTAGATATCTAAAAACTTCCTGTGAAGGTGAGATATAAGATATTGGATGTAAAGTTTTGAAAGGTTTGTTCCTGTGCTGCTTAGGAATGCCTGGTTTCAGAACAAATCATTATCCTCCAGATTCCACACATGTCAAAAATACAAGCAGAATTTTCTCAGAACTGTGGTCTAGTATCGATGGAATCCATTGAGTCAGAGATGTTTAAAATAATTGGTAGGTTCAATAGAAATATTTTTCTTAAAAAAATCCTACAATTTTTATCCTTGCCACAAAGTTTGTCTAGAAAGTTACCTAAAGTGATCTTTTCCTTTCTGATCCATTATTACATAGTCCTCATATCAAGAATGTACATTTAGAGTTTTATGCTTTGTTTGCAGAACTGCTGAGTGCTCACAGCTGCTACTTGAGCCATTGTGTTTTGAGGATGCAAAATGAGTGTTGATGCAAAATGATACAAGACAGTGGCGAAAGATACAGAGGCACTGACACAAGAACTACTGGCAGAAATTGCAGATAACACAGGATGACAATGCAATAAATACACAGGTGAAGTTCTGTGGTAACGAACCTGAAGTGATGCACAAAGAAAAGAGCTCCAAACAGCTGCTTTTATTACATGCATAAAATAAAAGAGTCTAAATTAATCTCCATCGTTTAGGAAAAAAATATGGAAGATGTCATCATTTAAATGCCTGTGATATTCAAAAGTTGGAATCATAGGAGTTAGAGAAAAACAATAAAGTTTTTTTTTTGTTTGTTTGTTTGTTTTCCAGAGAGTCAGTGAGTGCACCTGTATCTTGAATATTTTTCAAGTGGAAAGTTTGTGTGATATTTGCCTTCTTTTTTGTACTCTTCTTTCAAACATTAATTTAACAAGCTATTATTTTGAACAAACTATTGCTCGAAAGGTCTTTTGTTCTGATACAGTAAAACTACTTTTTATGAAGTCCCATCATATTGGTAATTTAAAATTACTGGAAAGCGTGGATGTTCACATTTCTGTATCCGATATTTGGTAGTAGAAGGACCCCTTCAACTCACTAAGAGCTGGAAACACAAATCAGCTGGAGACTGTGGTTCTATCTGTATAAGCAAGTAATCAAGGCCGTGGCACAGGCCCAGACTTACACATCAGCACACCATTTTACTGTTTGCCTGCTCCTCTTCATGCTCCTGAGACACGTAGCTGTCTTTCAGGACTCCTCACCCAGGGTACATGACTGAAGAGCGACAAAGTCAACCGTCAATTTCCAAGGAGCAGTATGGGTGAGGTGACCCTCATCCATGGGGAAGAGAGCTTAGCTGCTTGAATGCAGAGTGTCCCATTCTGCTTGCTCTCAGGGTCAGAAAACAGGCCCGGAGTACTGGCCTCATGTTATTTAGTAGAATATAACCTGGATGATAAGTATTATAAGAAAGCCTAATGGGAAATGAATATATCACAACAGGGCTTTAGCAATGTGCAGTAAATAAGGGTGCCTATATTCACTGAAGACAGACAATAAAATGAAATATTGAGCAGCTCAACTCATCATCATGTTTCATATATAATGGGATAGGTTCCCATCACAGAAAAAAAAAAAAATGTAAGCGTATAATTCAGTGCTATTCCCAGAGAGGAGGGATTAAGGTTTCCGGGTAAATAATCCAAATTTCAGTATGCTTTATTTTCCATAAAATGAGTGTTATTTAAAATAATTTTGTATCTTTTGATGTGTATATTTTACTCTGTAAACATGCACATGCACATACAGTTTACACATACACCATGAAGCAGTTTAGCCCAAGACAAAGCTTTGAAGGCAAAACAGTTGGTGCTAAGGACCAGGAGTATATGTTACCAGAGATGTTTGGATTAGTTCTAATCTGGTCCTATGGGCCTGAGGTTCTTTGCTGATTGGAGCTGCAGTTCTATAGTGTATTTCCTGCTTTTGTTTTGTCTGGAGGGATCCCAACCCAAGCACTCCGAAACTGCTCTACCATGTGAACTAAGGTGACGTGCATGAAGATTGCCAAGAGACTCTCAAATATGCACTACTTCCATAGTACCTTCCAAATAAAATGCTTCACAATCACAAAACCAGTGATGGTGAAATGGTCATTGCACTATGTGAACAAACCTTTCACCAGAGAATAGTGGAAATCCACACAGCATTCAGTGTTTAAAATCTTAGGTTCTTTTTTTGTGTGTGTGTGTTTTCTAAGATTCTCAAAAGAATGGCAAATGAAAACTGATACTTGTCATCTGCCTGACTCCAGTAAGATATATTTTATGCTTGTAATGGAAATGAGCCTGTGTGCATTGTACCACAATCACTATCTACCTTCCAGATAAGTAAATAGCTCTTTCCCTATCAATTCCATGGTAATCTTTGCTGTGCTCTGTAAACTGCTGTGCTTTGAGGAGACTACTATGTATTACAGAATATTTCTACAGATATCAAAGCTATCTCTTTCTGAATGTTCCCCTTCATTTTGATGAAATTAATCGCGACAGCTGCAGTAATATCTGTCATGAACAGTACATCTGCAAGTGGGCATTTGTGGCTGCATATTTAATGTGAAGTATAATATCAAAATCTTGATTCTTTATTAAAAAATAGACCTTTTGGTATATTTAGGTCAATCCTACTTTATGTCTACCTGAGTAACAGATACATAATTAGCTATTTAAAAATAGCATGTTAATAGAATCATAGAATCATAGAATCATAGAATGCCTAAGGTTGGAAGGGACCTCTAGAGGTCATCTAGTCCAACCCCCCTGCACACGCAGGGCCACCCAGAGCACGTGGCACAGGAATAAAACCTATTAATTTGAACTCTAAGTAAGTTCTATGTTTTGTTAGGAAATAGTACAGAAAATTAATTTTATGTGAAAAGGCATTCCTTGGCACAAGATTTAATCAAAGACTGTGTGAAACTATCTAGTACATCTGAGTGGACTGTAATTCTTTAATTATATTGCTGAATTGCTATAGAAGAGAAGGATACTGACTTCTGCTATTAGTTGTCATTCCTTTTTTTTATGATGAGAGATTAACAGAACCTAAAAGCAGATTGTTTGCTGCAGTCATGGTAACACGCATTTCAAAATTTGCAAATGTTAGCACACAATATTTTAACTAGGAAAAGAAGATATCCTGTCAGATAAGCTCAGCATGAGCATGAGACTTGAAAGTTAAGATTTTTTATTTGGAACATTGAGTGGCTTTGAGCAAGATTTAATTTCTCTCTAAATTTTGAAAATTCAAATTATACCTCAGATCCAACAAAATCATGATTGCTAATAATGACACTGTTTCCAGAATCAATAGTATAGCCTTTCCTTATTAACTTGAAAAATTTCTATTTCCATTTATTACTATGTATTTCTCCATAATTTTATTTACAGGATTTCTTCCTGGAACAGAGACAACTGTCTTTCTTATTATAGTGTATCTTAAACTTTGGGAAATTATGGCATATGTCACATATGCACAGATAAGTTTGGTTCTTGCTATCATCTCCTTTATTTTTCACAGAATATAACAATGACCTCTAGAAGTTCTGAGAGAAAAACAAGATTATGCTTTTGCACATTACAAACTATGGAAGAAACCTGTAGCTCTCATTTTACTGTGTATTTATGCTTTGCTAAAGCTGAGGAATACCTCATAGTATCTTGTTATCATCTGGAATTGTGTTTATTTCCATAACTGGCTGCCACATCAATGCTCAGTGTTGGACATTTGATTAACAATATTTTGTATTACTGACTTAGGAGTTGACTGCAGTGAGCTAGATTCTGCTTTGCAGCATTATTCCTCCCCTAGTCAGCTACACCAACTGCCAAGCTTGCCTTGCTTCTTTTGTGTATGGACACTTCAGTAATCCATCTGTCATGGTAAAAGAAGTAGACTAATCGCAGCAAGTACTGCAGGGTCATGCTTATTTTGTCTTCAAACAAATTTCCAGTTGACGGATTGGGAAACATACTATGGCCACAAAGAGAGGCTCTGTTGTTTGACATATATGATTATTTACTAGGGAAAAGAGAGACTTGATTTTGCCTCTCATTGATGAAACCATGAAATAGAACGTGGGAAAACTAGGTTTAAAGCCTCATACCAAAGTTTATGATCTGTGACCAAGTGGAAGAACTTGAGTTCAGCTGAGAGCAAGAGCTTGATCATGACAACATCAGACAACAGAGCACAAGTACAGCACAGAGGCAGAAGAGCCTGCGAGGGCCCTATGGCTGGTGTAGAAATGGTGACAGAGAAGTGACAAATCCAGGCTTACAAACCATTCAGAAAAGAAGGACATTATTATATATTTAGCATTGGCTGGTGGGATAGCTCCGTCTGGGTGTTCAGGCCTCCTCTTCCTAAACCAAGGCTATCAAAGTGGTGAGTACTAGCTCGGAGATCTTTGCGCAGTATAAATAATGTCCTAGGTTTCCTCAGTCTCTGATAGGACTCTATCTTTCTAAATTCTCCATTCAAATCAGGTAGTGTGGTGATTCAAAACTTGGTCTTTCACATCCTAACAGAAAACTTTAATTAGAATGAGTTAGGTAAAATGAGTGTTCAGACCCAGGCAGTGCTTCACAAATCCAGATTGGTTTGGGGGAGGAACTAGTCATGCTGGTAGAATGCTTTCCAGGCTGGGTTGAGATGTCCCATCAAGGTCTGTGTCACACCAGAGTGGAGATATGGCTTCAAATGACAAGTCTGTGAGTCATGCGGAGAGCTGAGTATTTCTGTGTGCCTGACAACGTGTATTCAGACTGTCTAACTAGAAGTATGAGCTGAAGAAGATTGTGGTTGGCTTAGTGAAGCACAAAACAATCAGGCCCTATTGTGAATCAAAATTATCTGCTTCCAAGTGCGAAATAAATTAAATATAATTTGAGGTGATTGGATTTTTGGTTGGATTTGAGGTGATTGGATTGGATTTTTTTTTCTTCATTAGATATCTTTGGTCTTTGGGACTTCAACAATTATGAAGATTCATTACCTCTGCTTTCAGGCCCATGGAGTGTCCTAGGTCATAAAACACAGTAGGGGGGAGTGATAAATCAATACCAGAGCAGTACAATCCCAAACGTGTGTGATACCAGAATCACTGTGTGCCATTAAGATGGGAATATTGGTTTCTTAGTCAGCCTTGTGAACTGCTCTGATACTGCCCAGCACCTGCCAGACGGATGCCTCTGTCTCGTTCCCTGCTCATCATAAATTTCTGCATCCTCCTTCCTCTGTACAGCCAAGCAGTATGCCAGCTCTAGGTGCAGATGTGCAATTCTTGAGAAATATGTGACCTGCATAACCATCCAGAGTTAGTAGTGGGGACATGATTTGCCTTCACACAGTGTTTATGCACTAGCGTTTTTTTTTAGTTATTACTATGTCAACATCCAGAGCAGATAGCTCAAACCTAGGCCGTGAAGATCGGACTAGATGATCTCTGGAGGTCCCTTCCAATCTTAACTGTTCTGTGATTCTGTGTGGTGCAAGTTTCCAAAGATTATCCTGTGGGACAGATAGAAGTTCACTTATATAATGAATATTATAGAACCATTGGAAACTTTGTTCATTAATGGTTATAAAACCATGGTTGGAAATCATAATGGTCATATATTGCACTTAGCTATACAATTGTCAGTGTATCATAAAAATGATTTACAGAATTTCATGCCTCAGTTTTTGGGCTCCCTAAAGGATGTTTTTGCCTACTCTAAAAAAAAAGACTTTTTTTACAATATGTAATTATAAGGACAAATAATTACTATTTTTTTTTTGTCTGCAGGAAGTGTCTTCTGCCTCTCAGTATTTAGTCATTTTGCAGATAAGTGAATAAATCCTACAGACCTGCTCTTGAATGTATCAGAGTTGTGAATAACAAGTCATTGATTCATAAAGCTCTGGGGGATCTTTGTTGCCATTCTTCCGAAAATGCCCGTCTGTGTTTTTGTTCAATGATCTTGCTTTTGTCGAGGAAAATGTCTGTGAAATTACATGGACATGATGAATATATGGACAGGAGATTGGCATGAATATGGACAAATAATGAATATATTTTTCAAGTGTTTACCTGTAATTCACACAACATGTTATACTTAAAATATGAAAGACTCTGAAAGCTCTTTTGCTGAAAAAATGAGAATCATGATGGGGAACAAATCTATTGCTAATATTTTCAGAGTTGCTAATTAACTCATCTGCTGAGGCTAAAAAAGATAGTGAAAATAAAATATACTGTAGTTATGCTAATTAAACCTGTACATAGAAAAAAAATCCTCCAGCTCTTTTGGTCCTCTGGGAACAAAGCTTTAGCACAAAAACAATCAGAGAAAAACTGGTAGTGTGATAAGACACTTCAATAAATACCGGCTTCCAAATGATTTGCAGGTGTCAACATCTAACATCTGCAAGAAGGTTTGTACTGTGACCTTGCTGTGCATGACTCCATTCCAGAGCAGCTAATAATTTGTAATTGGATCAGCTGCTAATGCTCTACAGTTTCATGTTTCATTAATTAGAAAGCTGTCATATGCTCTTATTTTGTCTCAATTACATTGTTAATATATTTCATTTACCTTATTTACAGAGAACAGTAATGCTTTTACAATAGCATTTTGCAGAGGGGAGTGCGTGCAAAGTGATCATATCCTTCTCTTTAACTAGAAAATCGCCATTAAAAAGAGGGTGATGGATCTGAGTTTTCTTCTTTCTCTCTCTCTCTGTCTCTCTTTCTCTGGTTTTTTAATAATTTGTTTAAATGCAACATACTGCAGAATAGCATCAGATTGCTTAGCTGATAAATGTCTCCCACCAACTTACAGATTTTGATAATTAAAGCCATTCTTAGAACCTGTGAATTATTTTACAGGGATGTAAGGAAGTTGTTAAAAACTTGTTCCTGGGAAATTCATGTTTTGATCATACTCAGTCCCAGAGGAGCTGGGAGGTAAAGAAAATTGTTTCTTCTTTGAAGATTTGTATGTGAATAGGCAATAGAGATAGTATTAGCCTCATTTATGATGAGAAACCAAAGAACAGAGAGATTAAGAAGGGGATTCAGGAGGGTGATTTGAGGTATTTACTTCTAAATTTAGGCAAGATTCATGCCCTAAGCTCCTTTAGTTTCAGTGAAGTGCATCTCAGTATAAACAGATACCTTTGGAGAATTGGTACATGGTGGGGGAACCTTAGGATTTGCTATGTCTGCCACATTTGGAAACTGATCTACTAGATACCTAAAGGGTATGTAATCTATTAGGTATTCAATAGGTATGTAATTTGATTAATTTTTTTTTTCTACTTGGAATTATTAAAAATTCCTTTTTTATACCTCAAAAATGTAAGAAATCTGCTTTTGTTTTCAGTATCCATGAGCAAAAAGGCCTTTAAAGAATGAATTTCATTAGAACGAAAAATCTTCTTCTTTAATGCTTTATCTTATTTTTTCAATTACTATGAGATCCTGGTCTCAGCCTCAGCTTTAGGAATCTAATACTATGATGCAAGAGCACCTAGTAATTTGTATTACATAAGCACATGGTAAGACATTGTGAAAATGTTTGGGGAAATGCTAAACTGAAATTCATACAAGGACTGGTTTACTTCTATAGTCTGTTCTAATCTGTTTCTATAACTCTCTTATTTTGTGTGATATGAGACAAACAAACTCTTAAGAAAGTAATATATTTACATCTTCCTTATCATTGCAAAGAACACAGAAAACCATATAGACCTATCACTGAGGATGTTTTTAATTCTTCCTTTCCAGGTAAACACATTATCAGTCTTCTTACTATGCTCTAGTTTTTATTTTACAAATCCTATTTACAAGATATCAATAAAAGTTCTTAGAGAAATTAGGATTGCTCGCACAAACAAGGGATATGGGATCAAACCTAACCTGCAGCTTTAACAAATATTGACTACCTGGACAACAGAATTAGATTTAGTTCATACGACTTGCAAAGTCTATTATAATCTGAGAAACTGATAGATGTCAGTAGGACTTGTTTTTTTAGTTTTTCCCTTCAGAATGATTGGAACTGCCACAGACTGCTGAGGCATTTCATACCTAAGAAGCACAAGTATGCACTCTATTTACAAAGTCTGTCTTCATTTCTTTGAACTATTGGCAGCTTTGTTGTGGAAATTCCCAGATGTATGCTACTTTATTTTACATGTGGACCTTGCTACATTAGTCATTCTGTACTGAAAAGTGTTCCAAATTACTACAATGAACTACTCTTCACCATAAGTATCCCAAAGTTTCTCCAATTAATCTATTCCTTGGTAAGAATTTTAAGTCGTATTTGCTTTGCAGTTTGTGTGTGTGTGAACATGGTCAATATTTATTTTTTTCAACATTCTGATACTACTTCATTGTATTTTACCTCAGATGACATGTATTTCTTTTTCTGTCACACCAAACTATTACTAAATTTAACTTTTTATCACTCTCTGATTATCTTCCCAATGTGATTTCGTTTATAGCATTTTTCAGTAGGCAATTGAGCAGAGCTTAGTGAAAAAACAAAGAGGAAAAAGATATATATTCCTGAAAGCTGGCGGAGTCTGTGGTGTTATCTGTCATAGACACAAAAATTTACTGAGTCTCTTGTCTATCTGTGGACGTTCTCCATGGATCTCACTCCATCAGTGATTTTGATGCATTGAGAATTGCAAATTTGATTGGCCTTGAGAATTGAGGTTGCAAATGGACAAGACATTTTCTCCGTAATAAGACAGTGACTATCAGAATATGAACTACTCAGAAGTGAATCTTTTCCTATAGAAAACTTTCTGAGATATTAGCAGGTTGAAATTCTGGATCAAAGCAATAATAATAAACATAATAGGTGCCTCTCAAACCCAGTTGCACTGGCAAAGATAAAGGCTACACTTGGAATATGGCCTTTTTGGATCTCGAAGGAATGAGATGTTATAGCTACAACTCCCAAGAAACAGTGAAGTAGCTATTCTAAGTCTGCACATCTAGAGATATATATATTAATTTTCATTCTTTTATTTGAAATTTTGAATTTCCAATTTTTGGCTAATCTAACATCACAAGTGCAAAATGCAATGGGAGCCTGTTCTTTCAAAATAATCCATTTCTATTTGTGGCATAGCAAGTTCAAAGATTCTAAACTTGTAAAAGGAATCCTGAGAGATGAAAAAACCATAGAGAAAGGGACAAGTTTAAGTGATAAAAGTTGCATGTTCTCAGTTTTAGCAGATTTGTACCTGATTGTTTGGTAGAAGGAATTTTTTTTTAAGGATAGAAAACTTGTTTTGCATACTTATCTATGCATAGACACATCTATGCTATAGACACTTAATCCAGAGACAAATTAAGTGAAAACAATACAGGTAACACCTAAAAAATATGTGAGCAATGAAATAAAATGTTTATATTAGAGTATGAGTATGTATCCACACACAAAGAGACAAATCTTGATCAATCAGGGCTTCTAGAAAATTACAACCTGGAACTTGAAAAAGAGGCCCTATTTAAAAAACTAAAACCTTCTTGTATGAAGAACATTTGAAAGAGAGGTATACATGATCAACAATATATTTGCTGACAGGCTGAAGATAAGAGATTGCCACCACCTGGCCTGTGACACGAAGTTAAGACATTTAAGAAAGCAATGATTACTGTTAATCCCTGAGTAGTAATAATTGCTATTATTATCTAATACGTTAGCAACCTGCATCCAGATATCTAAGAGTTTCTTTAAAGAAGTACTAGTGAATATATAAATTAAGGATTTATTAGGAGATGATTGAACTTGCATGATTCAATTATGTTGATGGGAGGAACAGTAATATTAGAAGAATAATATGGGGTATATGTATATACAGGTAAAAGTAACCTTGTTAGTGGCCTTTTTTTTGTTTGTTTGTGTCCAAGGACAATGCACACAAGGAGGAAAGCTGATAAACTAGCACTCAGAAAGGCTTTTCTCACACAGGAAATCAAGTAAAGTATGACATGAGCTTGAACTGAAAGCTTCCATTTGAAGTTGGATAAATTATCGAGGAATTAACAGCCACAGGTGGAACATGCAAACAAGAACCAAGAGCGTGTTGCAAATGCCCTGTGTATAGATTCTGGCTGTAACCATAAATGAGTCCATGAGAAATACTACTGGTAACAAAACACTAGTAATAGTGGTGAGTCAAAGCAACTGAACAACTTGAAACAGCTGCAACCACTGGGATGTGATTCGGGCAAGGGAGATGAAATCGTCTGAGGATTTTTAGGAGTGGAGACAGTAGATTTTAGACTGAGAAAATTAAGTGTAGTGAAACACAAGGGAGTATTAGCCTGCATAATGGGAGGAAGGTACATAAATGGCCTGTGCCCTCTTCCATTAATACAAACAGCACTTGTATACTCTTGATCATGGCCCTAGGTGAGACCACTCAGCTGCTCAGGTCATCCTGCCCAGCCCTTTCATGTTATACCCATGCCAGACTTCGTCTTAGTATTTAATGCTCCAGTCTTTTCATCCAATTAATGATAAACCTGATCTATTTTTGTCATTAGTATTGCAATAAATTTTGAGGCATCAGGCAAGACAAGGGATCCATTACGTCAGGCAATGAACAAGAGCTTGGTAAACAGCAAATGTTATCATCAGGGCCACTACCAGGCCATTCAGAGGATGAAACTCTCATGTACATTTGATACAGCCCACGCTGCTCTATTCTCCACAACAAAATGTGTTATAGCTTTCTATTGTTCATAGTGTTTTGAAGCACCTTTTATGTCACCTTTTGATGTGTCTTTTTCTTCAAAGTACACTATGTGCTGGCAAAGATCAATTAGAATGAGGAGAAAAGTTGAGAGCATCTAGGTACATTCTGTTTTTATGAGATTAACTGACAATTCAGAGCAGAAAAACCATACGAGCAATTATTGACATGATGTTCTTGGTCAGAGCCATAAGGGAGAAAACAGAGCACAGGATTAAAATGATGAAAGATTCATCTTATGTCCTTGTCACTCTGTACAAATATTGGCTGCTGGCTGCTAAAAACAGAGGAAGAAAACAGTAGCCTACAAGTTACATGAAATCCGTAATCTTGAAAAGGCATTGAGCTAGGTTGCTGGCGGATCAAAATGACATCTAAATGAGCTCAGAACTGGAAAATCATAAAAATCACAATGTAACTGCAACACAGTTTGGGATTTAGCTCTCTTATTTAAGCTCTTATTTTAGCTCTCTAACCCTATTCAATACATTTCCCATTATCTAAATGATAACAATCATTACAACAAAACAAAACAAAAAGAGTATATCATGTCAGAAACAGGAATATATAAAATGTACTGTATAAGCTTTTATTATTGGGTAAGTTTAAAAAAAGAAATACTATAGCAAAGATTTACAGTGAATTCTGTTTATTTCCTGAAAAGTATGAAATTATATGGAATTGGAATATGTTGTAGGGCTGACATGAGATGAAATTGAATACTACAATTACTAAGGTTTTTTTGAAGGAAACATACAGGTTTCAATTTAGGTAATTAAACAAATAAGTAATTAGGTATCATCATTAGATAATTCAAAATTCATTGAATTCATTTAATTTACCACTTCTTTGTTTTTTCATATTTCGAAGCCATCAGACTACAAAGAGGTTTATCTGCTATAATTCTGGATGATCTAGATGATCTGTCTTTTCATACCACACTGCTAATTATCCACAAATCTCGGTGTGAGACTAACAAGTGATCCACATCTTGTAGCTGGTATCTGGTGAGTTTGGGTTTCGTACTTTCTCCTCCCAGGCTAATAGGTGTTTCCTAAAAATCTGAGCTGAGCCACAGGGAGTTGGTGTCTTTAAGTGTGTGTGTGTGAGCATAAGAGAGAGAGTTCTTTATAAGTGTGTATTCTAAATATTCTTTGAAATAAATGTTTCAGGTTAAAATGTAAATGCTTAGAATGTGAAAGTATATGAGGCTTGGGGAGACAGACAGAAACATTTTTCTATGACTTTGTTCTTTTTGAAACAGAGAATTTCCTACATTTCAGATCCATACCTGAAAATTCATTTATGTAAATGTCTAAAAAATCCTTGTTTTCATGAACTAAGTGTCTTGTTTTTGTAAAACTTAAAATGTCATTTCTATCCTGTGTGTGATATATATTTGCAATTCTGGGTCACCATCCAATATGAAAGAGTTTAAACAATCTCGCAGAAACTTGCTTTGCAAAAAGTCTAATCGGCATCATGTTAAAAATCCTTAATCCATTAAAATGCTCTAAAAACCCTATATGGTGTATATGATGTACATGGTGATGTACATGGAGTATATGGTGTACATAATATATGGTAGGTTCAGAGGTTATCAAAAAAAACCTCTACACAGACAAATTTACAGGTGACAAAGCACAGAGACATCCAAAGAATGGACCATCCATCCTCCTATGAAACATCTACACTCTGGAAGCAGCATAATTTCATTCATATTATGTTACACAAAAATGATTACGGCCATTGTTGTATCTACACAGCTATACTGTTTTTTATATTTGCACTGAAGCCTATGGCTGATTCCTATTAGCTTAGGAATCTCTGAAATTACATTCCATGTCTTAGCTAGGCTTTCTGAAGTCATTACGATGTACTTGAGGAAGTTGTGATGTAGATTTGCATGATTACCTAAATATATTAACAAATATGAATGTGAAATGTGTTTCTTTTTTTAAAAATAGTATATTTAAAGTGAAAGTAAGGCATCATTTCTCCTCTACAAAGCAAGCTTTCCATTAGATTGCAGCCCTCTTTTTGCAAGAGCACAAATGCTGATCATTTTAAAACCCATCTTCCTTCCCCCTGCATCTACCATTGCACTGCAATTCCACTCTTCACCTTCCTCTGCAGCGTAGCTACCCTGCAGGGTATTGACACTTTAGCAGAACTGAAGCAAATCCTCCAGGTATTATTCTGCCTTCCTCATGTACCCTTCAATGTTTGTTCTGATGTGAGTTTAAGTAAACTGCAGCCTTAACCCACTTGCATGGTCCATTGGTGATGAATGCCCAGAAGTCACACAGGATGACATAAGTCCCAATTGCTTCTTCATTTGCTTTTCAGGAAGTCACCTGGGGCTCCAAATATTTCATAGGTGACCAATCTTCTGTTGAACACCAGCTCAGCTTACAGAGGGGTTGACAGCTGATCACCAAACTAGAGCAGAGAAGTCCAGCATGACTGTGCTCACCAGAAAGAAAGCTTTCTCTGTTTCTTGGAGCCTCAGACATATGGAAAACATGACCACCTGATTTCTTCAAGAAAACATGCATAAGCAGGATTTACGAGGCACCCAACTGATATGGAGTGCTATTTGGAGTAAGAAATATTTTGAACGTTTCTATTCAGTGACCTAGTTCTTACATTCTAAAAAATTTATTTCAGAGGCTAAAGGAATATGTTGGCAAATTTATTATAGAAAAATTTTTTCTTTTATAAAATAAAAAATAATTATTATTCTCCCAAAATAACTTATTTCTAAAGTGTTATTTTTGAATGACCAGCTTTAAATTTGGGTAAGTCTCAGACACTAGGAAAATGCAAAATGAAAAAGATATAGATCTATTTTTTCCCTTTGAAAAACTAGATCAGGAGCAAGAATCAAAGAATTTGATTAAGAAAAAATTATGCTATTACAAAGAAATTCTACCAAATTAGTCAGAAGATATTGGTAAAAATTCCTTTCTTGATTCTCAGTGCCTGTACTCTTCTATCACTGATCAAATTCAATGGTAAAGTCCTCTTGAAGAGAGCTGGATTGTCTGTGTAAGAAGACAAGCTGTCAGGATCCAAGTCAGTTTGAGGCATATAGGTGAGCTGAACATAGGATCAGGTCTGGGCAAAGAATGACCAGACTCTAGTAGTTCATATACTTGTATCTGCAATTAAAAGTGATTTCTAATTATCACAGAGATCTATGATTTTATTTATGCATGGATATAATGACTGAGAGAGAAAAGGAAAGGAAAGGGAAGGAGGCTGTGCATTAAGAATTGTATTTGTCTCTGCCTTCACTTTGCCATAACCAGGAGGATACTATATGCCAGGCTTCAGCGTTCAGTGAATTCAGATATCTTCCTACCTTGAAGCTGCAGAGGAAGGAAACTTCTGGGCTTAAACGGCGTGACTTATCAGTATGGTGAAACACAGGAGATAGATTGATGTTCAAGTCCCTACTAGTAAATGTTTGAATATATGTAGAGAGAGTGTTGACCTTCAAATTACTATTTCTTGGTAGTGATGTAGCATGATATAATTTAAACATTACAAGTTTGCATGCATTTTGTCTAGGGTATGTATTTTCCTCTGTATTATTTCTTTTTTTTTTTTTTTTTTCCAGGTGGCAATCAAGCCTCAGAAAAAAGATTCATGAGTTAAACACGGTTAAGAAGGACCAACTAGACCCTTCTCAGCATAGAGAATGTCCCCATACCTGACCAGACAAAGCTCCTGTGCCTCCTGCCTACAGAATCACTACAGGATTAATTTCCCAGTGATCTTCCTTGTGACCAGCTGGAAAGCTCGCAAGGAGCTTCTTCACAGGAAGTGACCAGCTCAAACAGGCAACCTAGACAGGTAGCAGAGCAGCAAGGGACATCTTCAGAATAAAACATCAAATGTCAGAGATGCCTCTACACGCCTCTGCGGGTAAAATACTTTGGTGTTTCAGGAACCTCCTTCCAGTGCAGGTTAGACTCAGACACCAAACTAGTCCAAACTACACCAAACCACAACAGACAAAAAACATACACTGCAATGTTTTGAACCCCCAGAATATGTTTATCTCCTAATTTACAAAGGCTGACTTAATGGAGAATATTCTTATGCCTTTGCGTAACTTATGTCTGATAGACCGGAACAGTTACATTGACTCAGCAGAGCAACAGCTTTGGCTGAACTGCTTGATTTTGACTGAAAATGTGTCTCAATTTCAACATGCTTGACTTTTCTAGTAATTATTTAGTTGCTTCAGGTTGGGTTGGTTCTACTATTAACATAGAAGAGCAGAAAACACCAACACAGTATACACAGTTTATGGTAACCGTCATAGAGAGTCAATTGAAAATGGGCTTTCTTTTTGTGTGCTCCAACTGCTTACCTTCCAAATCCACAACTTGCTGGGTCTTCACAGCTTGCTTTAGAAGTAGGTTCGACTGTTGGACCGTTGGGGTGAGTGAGTTGAGTTGCAGTGCTTGTTAGCAGAGAGCGCTGCTCCTGCAATGAGTCCCGTTGCTGTGGTGGGGTCAGAGGCCACATTCTCCTGGTTGGAGACCTGCCGGGGAAACTCGTGCTGCGGTCAACAACAGGTGGGAAAGATTAACCCTTTGAGAGTCATGGCCCTGAGCCCGCTAGGGGTCATGACATAGAAGGTATGGCCTGTTGTCATCAGCGAACAAGCAAGCTCCAGGGATGGATTTATTAGGTACATCACAAGGCACTCTGTGAAATAACATTCTCCTCTCTCTGCCTTTGTTTGGTAATTCCCCAGAGTTGATCCAGGCAAACAAAGTAGAAAAGTGTAGTTAAACAGATTAGTGACTGAAAGCCCAGTAATTGGTAAATTTACCAGGGCTAAATATATACATCTTTTTCCTGAACTGTCTTTGCTCTCCTATGGCAAATCACTTTTTTTTTTTTGGTTTTAAACTCCAATGCTCAGCTGAAATTATAACTAGCTGAATTGAATACAACTAGTTGAATTTAAATTAGCTGAATCAAAGGAACTCACTAAGGATATTTTAATGCATTAAAAGATTGTATCAGATTATCTTTTTTGAAGCATCAGACACAATTCTGCTTTCTGGAGTCTAAAGATTAGCAGGGAGCAATGGAGTTTGGTGCCATTTTTGGTGGCTTGGCTCTGGAGTGCGACCTTGTAACTGAGGTATCTCCCATTGGGAGCTGCAGCACAGCTCATGTGAGATATTATGAAATTCAGTCCAGAGCTCCATTGCCATTCTTAGGGGATCTCTTACAAAAGAACACTGGAACCTTCCCCAGTGGCTCTGTTCACTACCCTGCAATAACCCTCCCCTGCGCAGAGAGGAGAAGCTCACATGCACTGATTTGCTCCTTTCTCATGATTTTCTGTTACTTTCTTTAAAGGGAGGAAAAAAGATACAAATGAGTGATTCAAATCCCAGCTCTGTTGAAAACAGGACAAAAATTCTACTCAGTTAAGAAATGCTAATGTTTCACCCAGAAAGCACAGGGAGGAAGTTTGTGCCATTCAGAAGAGCTCAGTTTAGGTTAACACAAGATGCACACCTTTTATTTTTTAGATTAAACACAAGATGCATATCTTTTATTTGATAACACTTTATTAACACAGACTATTATGATTGAGAAGACACCACAAAGTCTAAATCTCTGTGGGCCTTAAGCATTTCTCTCTGAAAAAATCACTGAGACTCTCAGAGCTTTATGTATTCAAGGGCTGAGTGGTGTCACTATGCTGAAGCTTTTAACACTATGGGAATGCTTCGGAGCGGCTGAAAACATCTGTAATTACATGTTTTTAAAAAATAATTAAAGCATATGATATCAGGTAGTGTGTGAGAAAATCTTACAATAAATGTAAGGAAAAAAAAGATATATTTCAAAAATGGTTGGAAGGGATATCCCTTAAGAACAGTTGTCTGTGCTGAGATTTTTTTATTGCTTTTTAAAGAGTGAAAGTACCATGTCACTAGAGATGAAAAACAAAACAATGGAAACACATTTTTCCAGCTGTCATCACTTTGTTCATATTACAGTACTATGTGCATACATAGTTACAACTATTGCTTAGTTTCCTTAATGTTTGTTTAGGTCTTTTATATAGCAACAATGTAGAGAAAAAATGGTAAAAATAAGGAAAAGATTTTGAAAAAAGTGAAGGTATAGATAGGATGATTGTATCTGTATCCTTATAATTTTCCTCTTCAAAGTGGTAAAATATTTGAAACACTTACTTTTTAACAGTTAACTGTAAATGTATTTTTTCTTTTCCTTCCTTCCTTCCTTCCTTCCTTCCTTCATTAGAAGTAATGAACACAGGGGTTTTTTGTTAATCCAAACCAAAATGGCANTTCTTTCCTTCCTTCCTTCCTTCCTTCCTTCCTTCCTTCCTTCCTTCCTTCCTTCCTTCCTTCCTTCCTTTTAGAAGTAATGAACACAGGGTTTTTTTGTTAATCCAAACCAAAATGGCAAGATGTGTCATGGACAGAAATTCCACTTATAAAACTGGGGTCTAGGCGAGAAGCTTATTGACATTTGGGAGTGTCTGCCTCTGTTTTGAGAAAATAGGACTAGAAAGTGAAGACGATGAAACTATAACATTGAAGTGAAAAACATATGCCTATGCTCTAGGGATAAATGCTTATTCTCTCATTAAAAAAGAAGTAGTAAAGAACAGAAAGAAAAAGAAAAGCAAAATTTTCAGTTAATCTTGAAAATATGACCCTGTGAATTACGCAGTGCATTTCAGAGTATGCTTCCTGATTATACGTATACTAGAAAATTATAGATAGGGGTATTTACTTTCTAATCCTGAAGTTGGGTGATCATCCTGTTGAATTTTTTTGCAAACACGTTCAGGAGATAGCTAGTCAACTCAGGCCAAAATAGGGATTGTGCTAAAAATTTGTTAGTTCAGATGGTTGAATTTTAGGACCTAAGAATTTACTTGCCACTATTTAATATCAACTAATATAGGACTAGTTAGATCATTTCTCTGAAAGACCTATAAAACACACTCCATATTCCAGTTTCTCTCCGGAATTTTTTTGGTTTATGGTAGACACAGCTGATTGCCCTTTGAGTGTATATATTTTTATTTAGGGAAGTATTAGAGATCTAAGCTGTGTCCATAGCAACTTCTGAAGGAAGGGTAATTTTAACTAAAAAATGGATCTAAATCACATTGTTTAAGTAGTATCTCTTCCCCCTTTTTTAAGTTGAAAAGTGCATAGTTTCATCAGCTCTCAGAGAGTATTCTTTAAATAGATACACTACTTAGAAGAATTGCACAGGGACATGTACTGATATGGGAAGGCTGTAGCAAATCATGAACCATAGAAAATAGCTACCTGTCTTGCTTCGTAAGATACTGCATTTCAGGTTAGGTAATTGTGAGATTCTGACTTCAGCATGGTCATTTTTAGCTGTGTGCTAATAAAAAACAAATGGGAAAAAATATCAGACATATAAATAAAGTCTCATGATTTCTAAATTACTTCACTTTTGTTCAGGGACAAAAATTAGACTTTGATTCTTTTCCATGAAAGAAGAAAAACAAACAAACAAACAAACAAAAACTAATAGTGGCTGAAGAACTACTGCATAATTGCACAGGATTTGAAGCACCTCATCAAAAGGAGGCTGTGCAACATGTTTTTGATGTAAGTTAATTCCCTGGCCTGAACCAGACCAAGAGGGAAACTAACTTTGATTTTTACACAGTCCTGGAAATATCGATGGGAAAACTCACTGACAGATCTTTAGCAAATTTTATCAAGTTGTGTAGGGCGGAGTTCTAATTTTTAGATATCTTTCTTCACTCATGTTTTGGGCAAGTTTCATAAAAAACAGACCAAAAGAGTTATCTATAACACAAGCTGAAAAAAAGGACACATTGATGTTCATTGGACAAGTCACATGCAGTTCCCTTTTAGATTTATATCGCAATTGCCTCAAATTCTGTGTTGCAGGGGGAATTCTAGCAACATCCCTACAGTATGTCTAAAATGTGCCCTTCGTTGTGCGGTAATATCGTTTATCCTCTTCCAGACTCTTTTTTTACTTCTTTTATTGCTACTATGTTCTTTCTTCAGTGTTTGATATCCTCTGTCATACTTTCTGTCTGTCTAGAAGATGGTTGGGAAGGCACTTTAGATGGGCCATTATCTTGACGATATCGGACCTCTAATGACTCTCTTCACTGTTGACTGAAGCATATCCTGTCTTCCTTTTGCGGTTATCCAACTCTTCTCTCGTCTATGAAAATTTGTACTTACTCTTCAGATTACACTGTGGTAACAGCCTCTATTCACTACTCTTTTAGAGAGCTTTGCAAACATTGTAGTCAAAGATGGGTGAGATATTTCTATGATACTACCTGCATTGGGAGACAGAGAGTTGATAGCTCCTAGGATGCAGCCTTCTTCAAACCTTTCCAAAGATGAGTTCATGCATTAATATAACTTGATAAAGCAAATAATTGATTCTGCATTAATTAGAGCTACAGCACCCCTCTAGAGAATTTGCAAGCAGTCTAACTCAGCTCCACTAATTGAAGGAAATTGGACAAAACCATGAATTGGCCATGATCTACACTGGCTTCAGTACCATTTCAAAAAGAGTTTAGGTTTATATTTCCATCTGACAAACCTATTGCAAGGCTGAAGCCAAAGTCCCAAAGTAATCATTCAGAATCCTGTGAGAAACCTCAGCAGATATGACTAATGGGTCTGATTTCTACCTATAGTATAAAAATTACTGCAAAAAAAAATCATTCTAATTGAGATTTATGTTGCAATAATATCAATAACAAACTCAATAAGGAAGGATGAAGGAAGGAAGAAGCAAAGAAAATACAAGTGTTTTTTTAAAAAATCCCAGCTAAACATGAATATATACCTTGTGAAAGCTGATGGTTTCTCTTTGTTATTATTTTGTTGTTATTATATTTGATTAATTATTTGCACTGCACTATATGCATGCATACATTTTTCAGAAATGAGGTATTATTTGCCCAGTAAGTACTATGTAAATCAACATTCAAGCACTGTTAAATATTTATAGTCTGTCTGGAAGGTTAGAAGAAGTGCAAGTTGTAGGAATTGTAACTACATACTGATAAGAAGAGTATAACCAAAACCACAGTGTTGCAGAGGTCAAAATCATTTACTATTTCCCCCCTTTTTTTTGTTTTGTCCCAAATCCCATGATTTTTAACTCCTTAAAAATGTCTGTGTTACATCCCGCTGTCCTGGTAAATTGCAGCTTGCCTCTTAAAAAGTGTTCATGGTTGAAATTTGGTCTGAATTCTTTAGCACTTCAAAGCATGTTAGAAAAGATGTGTGTCAGTAATTTACTGTCTCTTTGTATTTGTCATCTTGATTTTCCTCACCATAAAGTTTAAATCTTGGACCTGGGAAAGGTAGAAGTAGGAAGCCTGTGTAACTTTCTCCTCTTCCACTGTCCCTGCAGAAAAGAAAGGAAAATATAAAACTCTGAACATACTGTCTTCCTAAATAAGGACTGTTTTTTGTTTCAGCCTAACTCAAGAGTTAGCAGATGTTTCAAATTGGGTCTTCTAAAATGCTGATAACTGTGCATATCTCAGACTCCAATCCCTTCCAGAAGTCACTTTACTTCCGAAATATTTATAAAAAGACCATATGGTGGATCTGTTCTCTGAGTTGGTGGGGGAACAGCTCATCAATTTGTGGCTGATTTTCCTTTGCTTTCTTACCATTCACCTAATATTAACTTTCTGTGAACAGTGTAGCATTCCCCATTATCCAAAATGAGTCCTGCATTATTATTTTAAGTAGCTACAGAATTTGATCCCATTGGAAATCTCAGAAATAATAATTGGTAAGTAAGCACAGCCCTTAGAGTTCAGAATATATATATACACACACTTATAAATATATTATGTCATATTACATATATTATATATATATATATATGTATTACATTTTTATCAGTTCTCTAATTTACGATGTTTGTCTTTAGCTAAATTGCGCCTATGTTTTATGCCTAAACTGAAAAACTAAAGAGCAGGCTATCAAGTCATCAGCCTGGATCCAACTCTTGCTTAGCTACTTATACCAGGAAGACCTAGAAATAACGATGGATTAAAATTGCCAGAGGGAAATTGGGAATATTCTACCTAGTTAGGATTATGTGAGTTTGTCAATATCAAGACTGCACATGCATGACGTGATCTTCTAATGCAAGCTTTTCAGTGCAGATGTCTTTATGTTTGTAGGAACCTCACACACTGAGCCATTGACTGAGATCTGTGAGAGCCAAGACAGCGTACGTGTCACATTATAATATGCAGAGAGGCCAGGCTTTTCATCTAGTTTCAGTCAGGTAGAAGTGAGGCACTGTGTCTAAGCAAAGCTCCTTTGCTAGCTAGTGGGATGAGCTGGCTCTGAAAGAAGGAAGAGAAGCGTAGCAGTCTGGCAGGTACACTGAAAGAATATACATAGCCTAATTGTCCCTGTTAAACTGTTTATCACCTGCCAAAAGATGCTAGTTGAAGATCAGACTGCACAGGAAACCTGGCTTCTGTTTGTAACTGACAGTGTATCACTGTCTGGTCCTGATTACTATGTATGAAAGCTTAACTGCCTTTAAAAATAATAAACTAATAGATGATTCCATTGTCCTTTACATAAAAAGGCTTTAGGATCTCTTTATGAAACTAGTTTTTGTTCACTCATTCTTTATAATACAGCTTTTAAATACTAGTAAATGTAGGATAATAGCATCATTATTAAGCTCTTCTATTTCTCATCCCTCAGCAGGTTTTGTCTTGATACATTCAAGCACAACAATTCACACAACAGATAAATTTTGTAGATGTTTCTTTGGGAAAAGTTTATACTCAGAGTCAAGATGAAGTCAAAGTGATACCATAGTGTATTTGATGTTATCAACTAACAAGAAAGGATTTCAACACTGGATCTGTTTTGCAGGCATTCAAGTTGAGGAAAAAATTAGCATTGCAGAGAGACAAGGAAGAATGGTGCCGTTTTTTCTTGTGCATTCATTGTCTTGAATCAGCCTATTGTCTGGAGCTGTACATGTGTGGGAGTGCAATTCACTGGTGGCTGAATTCAACTTTCAAGTCTTTCAGCTGCGTTTTGAAACTCCTATTTCCGATATTTCTCTCTGTAGTTTTAAAAATGAGAGAGAACTTAGTACAATATGTTCTACATTTTCCACATTACTGAACTTTCTTCTTGTTCTCTCCACAATAACAAAACACCTTAATCCCTACCACCATGAAACTGCACATAGAGGTAGGTGACCTTAGAAAAAGAAAGATTCCTGGGAATAGAGCACATCTATGTCAAAAAAAATTCTTGTAGTCACACACTTTGCAGTTCTAAGAACATCCCCACCAAGCATATTTTTATTCCTAAAAGCCACATGCCTCTTGGCTCTGTCTCTAACCTTTAGATCTGTGGGCATTACCATGAGCCTGTCTGTTTTCTCTAGCAGTATATTTGAGAACAGTTCTCCTTGTGTATGATTCTACG